>VWZT01013650.1:783280-993140 GCA_013397055.1 Pachycephala philippinensis | reverse complement strand
AAAAAAAAAAAAAAAAGAGAGTGCTTGGTTTCCTCCAGCTCCCAAAAGGAAGGGGATAAGCACAATATTTTCCTTGTGACTGTCAAGTGCAAAAAGAACCCCTAAGCAACTCAGCTGAAAACCAAAAAAATAAACCAAACAAACAAAACCCAAACCCACAGAAAACTTATGTGCCTGAGTGTGGTTTGTGCCATTGTGGCACAAATGTCTGCCCAAGGGGGAAGAATGGGAAATCTCCAAGAGAAGTGCAGGCAGTATCCCTGAAAAGCTCTCAGGCTATTGGTAAAAGCTCAGTTAGAAAGCTTGTGCTCATAATGGGTTTGAAATCTGATGTTGCATAAATGTTTACTGCTCGTCAGCTTTGCTAAATGTTGTTGATGAAAGAGGGCTGAGAAAACGGCCCCTGGCAGGTGCTGCTGGGGGAGAGCAAAGGTGTGTGTTGGAAGCAGAAAAGGAATTGAAAAGGTGAATACAAGCAGATCACCATCGAGGGGTTTGATTAAGAGACATCACAGAGCTCCATAAATGCCATTAAAAATTTAGCTCAAAGTGTCTAAACCATTTTAAAATGGTCCACAGTCACTCAAGACCTAGATTGAGGGATTTTCGTGGTTTTGGAGTGTTGTTACAATCATATCCTGGAAGCAAGCTTAAGCCAACCACCCTAGTAAGCAAGGGCTTAGAAAAGCTGTATGGAATGAAACCACTCACAGATGAAAACACGAGTACACGTTGAGGCAAGGAAGTGCTTCTGTGTCATGGCCATGCAGGTCTGCGCAGCTCCTTGGAGCAGCATTGCTGTGTGAGTGTTTTCCTCCTCTCCACTGAATGCACCACACCTGGGTTAATGCATCGTGTTTTGACAAACAAGCTCAGCAGAACAGGAAATTATTGCCCTCTGTACAACATTAAATTACTGACATCAGATGCTGTAAATACTGTGGTGCCACAATAAAGCTACCAGCACCAGGTGGTGGGGATGCTCTTAATCCTTACAAAACTAGAGAGAAAGAGGTCAGCTCTTTAACAGTAAGAGAAATGTGAGAGGTGCATCATAAGATAGGTATATTTACAAAATTTCGGGAGGCAAAGAATAGAAAATTCGTTCCAGATTGTCTATTCTTTGTCTTCTTTGCCCCTTTTTTTTTGGCACATTCATCTATGGCATTGGGCAGTAAAGTAAATGAACATTCATTATGCCTGTCAAAGTTAAAACACTGTATAATAAAATTACCTATAAAACTCTCCTTATCCCTTTATATTGATCACTGTATTTTTTTCTCTCATTGATGAACAACATACTAATAATCTATTGATTTTCATCATCAAAGTATAAGCACACATAATTTGCTTTTTTACATACACATATGCAGGGCTATTTTGAAATAGGCCCTCTGATTAAATATTACCTAGAGTTTAAGATTACATTTATTCTAATTTTTTTTTCCTTTGAAAATGTCCTGATCCAATTTGAACAAGGGTTTGTGTGTGTGTCCTCACTCCCACCTCTCCAAAAAACCCCACAACAACCCACCAAAAGAAAAACCAACAAAAAACCAACTAACAAAACAACAAAAAACCCACCCCACCACAAAAAAACCAACCAAATAAAAACCCACCACAAAAAACCAACCAAACAAAAAAATCAATAAAAGCCCCTCTCCCTTCCAAGAAAAACCCCAAAAAACAAGAAACAAAAAACCAACAGAAAAATTCTGGAGAAAAACATTTGATATGAAATATTGTAACTTTTCTTGAAATGAACCATTACTTAATAAACTAAATTCTCTGCAGAGTAACGGCAAGTCTTAAAAAATTCATGAATGCTCCATTGCTTGTATTTGATTTTGCTGTGATGTGAAATATGGGATGTGAAATATCCTTCCACTTCCCCCTGCCACTGCCCATTAGGAAGTATGGTTAAAATGCTGTTGCTGACACTCTTGTATTTGAAATATTCAGACATTTAAGAAAGCAGAGAGCTGTTTCCCTGAGCTCTGGAAATGATTCTCTGTATCAGATGACATATTGCCATCACTATAGACTGCAAATTTACTTGTAAATTGTAATTTGATATTTCACTTTAATGGCAAAAAGGAAACCCCAGTCCAGGATCAGGCAAACCCTCTGGGGCATATTCAACCAAGAAGGATTTTTCTTAAAATGGAAAAGACATTTGAATGCAAATTCCCAAAAGACATTAAAGTATTCATGACCAGTTCTACCACAGTGTTTCCCATAGAGAGTCTTTTACACATGAAGAATATGCATAATGCAAATATATTTTGCCTTATTGCCTGGCCCTTCCCATTTACTAAGTTTAGAAGACAAGACTTATGCCCCTTTGTGCAACAGAAATAATTACTGCAATTTCTGGTTTGAGTGCCGTGGTATTTTCTGACCGTAAACTCTTCTGAATTCCTTGGATTTCTCTGCATGATGTTTACTTTAATCAAGTTGATCGCTTGGATTGTGGAAGAGCAAACAGAGACAGACCCTCGCTGAAAAATATCTATCAGTTGGGTTCAAATGTGAATGCTAAGGGATGGTTACACCTAAAAGTTGAAATCAGGCACATTTTCTAGAAGTATGTTTCTAATACCATTTCAGGGTTTTTTTAGTACTATGATATTTCCCTTGCTGAACAGCAACTTTGAGGAAGAAATGCAGAATGACTATTTCACCTTCTAAGGAGCATCCACACTCAGAATTGTAAATAGCCATCATCCACCAAAATAAACCAAAGCAAGCTGCCACATTATTTGCAAGATAAGAAGCAAAATATGAATTTAGGCACTATGCATTTCTATTAACCTGAGCTCCTGTTTCTTTGTATGTGATGCCACAGGCACTAAGTTTAGCAATAGCATTTCCATGCCTGTATAAGGAAAAAAAAGTTTATATTTTTTTTCAAGCCTTGAAGCTTATAGTTGGAAAAAAGGATGGGGATTTAATGACAGACTAAATTCTGTTCAGAGGTTATGAAGCTCAATACAAGTCCCTTTACTTTTAAATAAGCTTCTTGGCCTGCCTAAAACTTTGAAGACCTAAGGATCACTGCATATCCACAGGTCCCAGCGGCTGTTTGGTGGCGTTTGAGACATACAGCATGGTATCAAGACATTTTCTAGTAGGTCAGAGTTCAGAAGCCATGACTGTGGTTTTAAGCATAGAATGTGCTTTTCTTAAAGCTGACAGATCAAACCATGTCCTCCCCTTCTGGCAGCACGGAGTCCCAGAGCCTGGACAGCCTCAGGGCCGTGTAGCACAAGTGTGGGTGCGTTGCCTGTTTGCAGCTTGCAGGACTCGTTCTTCTACAGCCTTCAGAAAGGGTCTGATGTCTGTGGTGATGAAACACAATACACAAATTGTCAAATTCGTGACAAGTGATAAAAAACCTTTGCACAATGCATCCGCTTCTTTTGTCAATGATTTTTCAGAGTCAAGATGTACAGTACTGGGGGAAAAAAATACCATTTTGAATACATCATTCATACCAAATTCTTAGATTCTGAAATTCATCCTGGTTATCACATGGATGCTTCTGCTGAAGCTGAGCTAAGGAGGCAACAATCACTAAAGGCTCTGTCATAACTGTATGAACACCAAGTTTTTGCTTCCCCAGCAATTTAAGGTTATGTAACCTGAGAGTATCCCGTTCCATCCTGGTCTGAGCTGATGCTGAAGTTCACATGGTGTGAGGTGGTGAGATGTTCAGGGATCTCTTCTGGCTTCAGACTGAGCACTGCTTCATTTTGCTGGGTTAGGTCTCAGCTGGGTGTTCTCCTGGTCCCAGCCTGTGCAGGGCAAGAGAAAAGGAAGGCAGATTCTGGTGGCAATTGGTCTGATTTACGCTGCTGTGGCCATCACTTACAGAAGGGAGGAGCCCTTTTCCCAGGTCACCTTTTCAGTTGGTTCAAGTGAGCTCACACTACACAACAGCAACCAAAAGAGAAATGCAGAAAACAGAAACTGAAGCACAGTGTTCCACACCATATCCTTAGTCCTTCTTGTCTCAAAAAATACTGTAATTTTACGCCAGCAGCTTAGACAAGACAACTGAAGACAATCCAAATCAATATGCATAGCTTCCCAGGACTTTAAATTACTAACTTTGGTGTTGCCATAAAGCAGGTTTTTCTTATCACTGGGCAGAAATCACCACCCCATTTTGGGAATAAGTGAAGAGAAATCCCAGCCCTACTGTAGTCCTTGGGTTTATAGTTGATGAAGTTGGAACTGCAACAGGAAACTTTGCTCCATCAGGCTGCTGAAGGAAATGGTGTAATAGGCCCAGATCCTAAGTCCTCCCAGGTTTCCTTTTTCATACACTATACAGAACTTCAGAATTTCTTGCAGCATAAAAAAGCAACTGAGTCTATGTTTAAGGGCTGCTCTGTTTATTCCTCGTCTTCTCACACCAAAAATAATAAACATCAAAGTGGTAGTTTTTCAAAGAATTAAATTAATGAAAGGAAAATAAGTATATGATCTCCCGAAGGACCATAAATATCATTGGCTTCCAAAGCATTTTAAAGAAATATGTGTACTTACTCTTTTTAAATCAACATAAATAAATCAGCAATCCAGAAAAATGGATTACTTATGACATTCATTTTCCATTGTGTATTTAAGCCCTTAGGAACATCCATTTTTCGTGTTCAGACCTTGTTCTGGTTCTTTGCAACTCTTTTTATAATTTCTTTAGACCATGTTTCCACAGACAAGGAACTATTCTGCAAAAATGATAAATTGTCCTGTTAGAGAGATTCCAAAACTCGATTCTTCATGTCTATCTATAGCACTGCAGTGCATGCTTCTTGGAAGCATTAATAGCTGCATTTCATTTTACTATATAAATATTTAAAGTTTGTAATTTCTCCGTTGCTGACACAGCCAGTGCCAATGCAATGCCATGTTTCATTATCAGCTCCTAGTATACACATAATCTTGTCAGACTTTGCTTCCAATAAATATAGCATGATATATTTTGAATATTTGAATAGCTGAGTGCATTCATATTGCTTTCAGCCATGACCTGCTTGCAGATTCCCAGCTAAGAAGTACAGCCACATGGAACAATAACCTGC
Organism: Pachycephala philippinensis; assembly: GCA_013397055.1. NCBI lineage: Eukaryota > Metazoa > Chordata > Aves > Passeriformes > Pachycephala > Pachycephala philippinensis. The sequence continues at coordinate 988,050 of VWZT01013650.1, read as the reverse complement.
GAGAATTGTGCTGATATATTTTCATTAGTCAGTGACACTTAGCTAAAAAAAAAATAAAATTAAACTGCATCCATGAGAAATAAGTCAACTTGGCTCCTGGACCCCCACATTGGGATGAGCCACATTCAGGACCCATATGGGTATTGCTTCAGAGTTGTCGGTGCACAGTTCAAATTTAATCTGCCCAAATCCAGTCCTTCTTCAGTGATTTGACAATCTCTTTCTCCACAAGAGTTTTCTTGTGTGTGAATATCCAGGAGGAGTGATCACTCTCTCAGCTATTCTGGGAAATCAGTCTCAGTTAATGGTCTCAGATTTTGAACAGGCTGTGAATTTTCTATTATTCTGCACCTTCCTGAAAGCTGAAAGGTGTTTTATCAAAAGTGAAGATAATTTGGAGGAAGTCTCTCCTTTCATGTCAGATAACAGAAAATGTAGTTTTAGTTAATAGGAGCACTTTGTGAGACTTCTGCTGCTGCATAAGTACATTCAGAACTCCTGAATTCCTGTGGAGTAACACAATATTATGTGGGATGTACCCAGGCTCTAACACAGATTTTCCCCACATGCGTAATTTTTTAATATATTTTTCTGAAATTTGTGGACATCTAGCAGCCCAAGCAGCGTTCCCCTATAGTAACTCTGACTGGACATCATGGATTCCTTCATGCACATCTGCAGTTCAGCCTGACAGTTTCAGAATTTAGACTGGATTTCCTGCTTGGGCAGGATCCAGTGGTGACTGCCCATTGCCCTGTAGCAGATCTGGTGAGCACATGCAATTCATGGAATCATAGAACAGTTTGGGTTGGAAGAAATTCTAAGACCATCTTGTTCCAAACCCCCAGCCACAGGCAGGAACCTTTTACTCATCCAGGTTACTCAGAGCCCCATCCAGCCTGCTCTTGAACACTCCCAGGGATGGGGGTCCCACAAACTTTCTGGGAGTCCCCATTTCACTGACATAAATCATTTACAGGGATTCCAGCAATTCAAGAAGATGTCTATCCCCTTCTGTGTCTGAGCTACACTGTCCAGTCATGCAAACACAGAAAATATGGTATACTGGAAATATTAGAGGCCTGTAAAAATAGATATTTGTGGATCTGGTCCCTAGACATTGGATAAAATGTCTCAGTACCTAAACTGTCCCTCCAGTGTGATCCTCCCAAATTCCTGTTTACCTGCTGTGTGTTTTGGTCTCCAACATTACTGATTAGCTTCAGTTTATTCTTTTTTGACAAATTAAATAGTGGTGGACTATGGACAAAGCAAGGGTTAATTGCCCTAGAAAACATTTTAAAATATATTTGGCTGCCAAACGGAAAATTTAGAAAAATTCAAACTTACAGAATTAGATCCTGCTCAGCCATCCCTTGGGCTCAGATAGGGACATTTCTCACCAGCGTAAATGTCTCTCATTGGCCATACATGAAACAAGCCACAGCCCAGGACACGGGCTGTAAATGAGGCTTTCTTTAGTGATAGCTGTATTTGAGCATCTGCAGCACTGGACCCTACAGGAAATACAAACCAGTCAGCTGTTCCCATGGTGCATGGTGAGAGACCAAATAACACTGGGATGTGGGATACTCAGGCCCATATTCCTCTAACTTGACTGGAGTTAAGACTGAATGCTGTGTATTACATAGAGGAGACAAAAAATCCATTTCCTTGGGTGAAATCTCCAACTACCAGTATCCTCTTTGCTGCTGGGTTTTGTGCAAGAGATGAACTGTCTAGAGCTGGCACCAGGTCTTTGGGGGGGAAACCATGGCTCTGTATACAAAGAAAGAAATAAACAGCCTCCCCCAGCACTGAAGAAGTCCTTCTAAGGGCAGAGATTTCTAAGCCTAATATTTATATATGAAATTCTTAAGTACTTCAATCTCCTTTAGCACTGAAGTAGGAATGTTGGGTCTGCAGTCAAATTTATAGTGCTGAGCAGTATTATATAAAACTACCCTCACAGTTCTATAATGCACCCCAAAATTTTTTTTAAACTTTATGTTGCAAAAACACATGAAGACCTGCAAAACTATAGACTATCTTACGAAGAACAAACTAAAAAGGGGAAGACGCATCTTTTCTACCACACAGCTCATCAGTCAACATACACAGATGCATAAAAAACAACATTTTCCCCACAGAGCTCTCTTCTGCTACTTGACCATAATTTGGTTCTTGCAGCTTACTATTCAGCTCAGTTCCTTTCTCCTCTGAAACGAACTGGTCTCTTAGAATGATATTTAAATAGTTTTTCTGGTCTTTTCTGGGCAGGCTGGTGAATAACCACATAGGGGATGACAATCTCTTCTATCAAGGATCATTGTGAATTCTGTTTAGATACACTAAAATTAAAGGAGAAACCCCTCAAAATAGTATTAAGATGTCTTTAAAGTAAATTTCAGTTTTATCATGCTTTTTTTTTATTTAAAGCCCAAATTAGTCTGTAGTTGTCCTCTAAAATGCACCACTTTTTTAAAGGTTCGGTTGTCTATTTATTCTTGTTTTGGAGAAAACGTGTGCATGTTCCTCCTATCCAAAGAATGATAAACCTTTCTGTCCCAAGGAGCAGACTGAGGGCTTGACCTCTTGCTGGATGAATGCATATGGAGCCAATGATGAATTAGGCATGATGTGCAGATGAAGGGAAACACAGTAGAGAAGGTGATGAAGAATAAAAGATGGGGAAATATCAAAAAGGCAGTACAACAAAGGCTAGTGTGCAATATAGTGGCGAGAAAACGGAGGGCTTAATTTCAGCCTAGACTAGCTTTTTTGTTTTCACTTGTTGGACATTTCAACTGGTTTAAATATTTATTGGTTATAGCATTTGATTTTCTTTTTCTTCCCAATAAAATGACACAAAGAAGAACCAAACTTTGACTTTTTTTTTTTTTTTTTTTTTTTTTTTTTTTTTTTTTTTGGCTGTTTGCCTTGAATTCCTAGGGAGGACCTTAAGGATCTCTACATTATCTTGTATCTTGTAAACATCTGCAGTAGCAGCATTTTAATGGTGTTTATGAATGTATGGGGCTTATTTAATGGGGAAAAAAAAAATTTCTATAGCCATGCAAGCTTTCCAGGTGCAGTCTGAAAGGGGTGAAGGATTGACTCCTTTCAGAGTCTGAGCAGACCATTGGTTGTGGATATTATGATACACTAGTCAACCCTGGGGATCACAGCTGTTCATCTTAACATATCTAATGAAGTGCAGATGGGAAAATTAACACGGAAGCCTTAATCAAAGCAGAGAAAAAACACAAAATTTCCAGTATTAATTTGCTGGTCACGCTGACACAGAGCTACTATACAGTCTGGGAGTGAGCTTTTCCAGAACAGACTTTATGGTTGCTGGAGCTGATCCAGAGCCCTTTGCAGTGAATGGTAGTTTCTGAATTACATGGGATTGCCTTCACTGACTTTAAATGGTCTTTGGATCGGGTCCATAATGAATTATTGCTTAATATAATCCACAATCATGATAAAAAATGCTAGATAGAAACCCCAAGGAAGAAAAGAATATAAGCTGTAAACTTCTGTCCCTTGATTTCCCTTTACAAAATTCCCTATTTAACAAATAGCGTTGATCCAGATTGCAACCAATCACAGTCTGATCATTCACCCTGTCATTCATAAACCCAGGTCTTCTCATGACACTCTTCAAAACTTGGGCTCCATTTTTTATGGGGCAGTGATAATGATGTGGTGCAATCCAGACTGTCTGTTGGAATTGACTGTCTTACAGGGCCACTCCCAGTCCTATGTGATCCCAGTAATCACCTGTGTTTAGTACACTGCAGTGAGTGTCTAAAGCTCTGGATTAAACAGAAGCTATGTTCAAAGTCTAGAGGATCTCATTAAGCAATAGATCATATCTGACCTAATTAATAGCATCTCATGTGTGAGGATGAGCTTCTCATTTTTACATTTCCTTCAAGTTAATAGGAGTAATGTAATTATCCACATATTATCTAAACCTATCTGAAAACATATGAATATGGGGCTCTTCCGTGATTTTAATTCACCTTGTGAAATAGTTAGTAAGCATTAGAAGACAGACAGAGTCAATATATTTAACAATGAGTTAATAAACAACAATCTTTTTTGGAACTTTTAAGTTTTTATATTTGGCATTTTGCCATTCAAGAAATCCCCTCCTAATCCTAAATTACATAGCAAGTACACAGCTAGTTAAATCCTAAAAACACTGGTCTGGTCCCTGGCATAACCTGACATTGTAGCCACAGACACAAAGCTGGCATGCCTGAGGGAAGCTCCCTGTGAGAGGAAAAGTCCTCGCTGCTCTGAGAAGGCACTAATGGCAGGCAGGCATTAAATGACTGACAGTAGAGTTGTTTTCTCTTTTTGCTCCCTCCACTTCTCCCACCCAGGAGGGATGTTTAGCCAGCAGTGGGTCTGAGCAATGAGCAAGCCAGTGCTGCTCAGGGTGGTCTCCAGCCACTGCAGGAAAGGATTTCCACCACCTCAGCCTCAAAAAAAGGAAAGCTCTAAGAATGAAGATACAAATATTCATCCTCCCAGAGGGTACCAAGTACTTTCTGGTTTCTGAGTCTAAACCTGGGCCTGAGGGAAACAAACATAGGAAACTGTTCTTCAGTCTTCTCTGCTGAGCAGGGAAGGCAGATTTCCCCCCAGCCCGGCAGCTGCTGTGAACATGCACAGTGCCACCCAGCCCTCTTGCCTGGTGTGTGTAAGAACAGACACTCAGGGCAGCAGCTGTGAATTCAACGAGGCTGAAATGTTAAATGTTGCTGCTCTGAATATCACATTACTTCATTTCTCCTTTGGGAATGAATATCTAAAAGTGAGGAAATTTCACTTCCCATGTAGAAGGCAAGAGGTCATTTTCACCTCCCCTTCACAAAGTGAATAGGTGGAGAAAGCTCAAGTAATGGATCTTTACAGTGACCCTTTTAGCTCGTGAGAGCATTCTGCAGTGAGGTGTATGCAGATTTTTTGCTTAAATTCTGATAGTGCCTAAGAAGAAGCTTTAAAATGGCCTTCTTTCTTTATAAGTACGCTGCATTATTTGAGTCAATTTGCAAATGGAAGTATTTTGGTTTGTCCCCACAGCCACTTCTGTTTAGCTGTGGATCTGAATATCAAGCAGAGTTGTTTTGTTCCTTGTGGACCATCAGCAGTAATACCCATCCTCCATTTATAAGTTTGTTAAGAGAACTATTGATGGGTATGAGTCAGCACAGTAGTCAGTTCTTTCCCAGTTATCTGATTTGTTCCATAGGTTTTATAGAAGAAGGGGAAGGGGGGAAGCAAAAGGTTAGTGGCAAACTGAAATAATAAGACACAGGCACTAAGCAGCAGGTGCACCAAGGGAGAAGGAATTTTACAGCCCTGAATACCAAAGAAAACTCGAAAAAGCACCCAGAAAGGTGATATCAAAAGTTACAAAGATGGCATGCACTCCACTGTCCCCCAGGCAGGGCTGCCTCTGTGTGGTGGTGAGGAGTTTATCATCCAGTGTCCAAACCTGTGGCAGGGAACAGATAAAGCCCTAAGTCTCAGTGGGAAGAAAATGGTGTGTGCAGGTATTGATCCCTCCTGAAGAGATGCTCTGTTATCTGCCCTGCTTGCTGAGAACACAGTTTCTCGTGTGCATCCAAGTATATTAAATATCTGTTTACTTGATTCTAATAAATTTTAGACTTGGGACAGTATCCAAATTTAACATAAGGACAACCATATAAAAAAACTATGTGTTTTTACGGATTTCCTGAAAATCAGTGGCTGGCTTAGAGAGAGAGAAGCCCTAAATGACCCTGTGGATGAAAATGTTTCAGTATGCACTGCCCACTGCCCGGGTAGCAGAGGAGCCAAGCTAGACAGGTCTGCTTGGAGGGCTCCAGTGCCCCCAGACAGGCAAAGACTCTCCAACCCTATTCAATGTTAGAGCATTTGACTGTAAATGCAAAGCTGAGGAACCCAGACCATACTACTGCTGCTGCTTGTGGAAGTAACTACTAACTTCTGTGGTTATGAAGGAAGTCTTGAAAAGCCTGGAGCAAAATACAGGAGAGGTGTGACTTTTTCCATTCATCTCCATCAACTATTAATCATGAAATCTAAAAGTGACAATTTAATTAGCAATGGTAATGATTTCACTGAGAGCAGTTTTAATCAAAACATACAATGATTTGCTTGTCTGAAAATCTTCAGCTGTTTTATCCTTCTGTGAATCTTGTTTTTGCCAAAACCCCTTTAACTTCTCAAAAATTCTAATACCTGCACCTTCCATAACCCACAGCCTACTTGAATCTGAAGGGAAAGAATAAAATATATCAAATTTTAAATCAATAGGAAGAGCCTAGAGTGACTGTGGTGGTTGCTGAATTCGATTGATTTTTGGTCTGCCATACCAGAGCAGAGTAGAACATCATCCCCTCCATGGGACACAGAAAACTTTGGCTTCAAGGTGCTTCTCAAGGCTGTCTGTTCAGTTATTTTTAGCCATCTTGCAGGCAAAGGGCCTAAAATTTCATTTTAATTAATTTATAGTCTGTCAGTAATTTGCCTTTTTTTTTTTTAAATTCAGGACTGCTCTTTCATACACACATAAAAGCACACATGTTCTCTCACACTTGCCTGGTTAATTTTGATATATCGTTCTCACAATGAAGAATTGTTTACTGGGAAAGAATTTTTGGAAAATAAAAATTGCAATAGTATCCCCAGGATTCTGCATTGCCAGCTTTGGCTAAAATGGGAATCCATCAAAGAGATAGACGCATCATTATTTTCCCTAAACACTATCAAGTGTGATAATCACATCAGTCTTTCCTATATCATCACTCAGAAACAAAGATTTACTCTAAATCCAACCTTTTCCCATAAAAATTCAGTTATTTTCCCCTGTCAAATTGGGAACAATAAAACTGTTAGCATTTTCCTTCCTGAAACTCAATGCGTGTGACTTTACTTGTGATAGGACCCAGTTTGTCAGACAGAAATATATTTCATTTTACTGAGAAGAAAATAGTGAAGTTCAAATGTAAAAAAATGGTTTCTTCAGCATAATTCTGTGATGATGTTAATTTTGGCCTGAATTAAATGTCGTTTGTCACCATTAAGCAGAAAATGAAAAACACACAAGCTATTTAGAGAGTTCTTTATAAAAATATTGCTATTGAACAAGTAATGTTAAATTGTTTTATTGTCATAATATGTGTGTTTAAAATTAAGGAGAAATCAATGCTTATGATAACTTGAAGAACATTATGATTTTATTTGGAGTTTTTGGGAAACCATCCAAAAAGTCTTGTTTTGGAATATTTCTTCAATACATTCTTGTTAATGCAGAAACAGTTGAGTGTCCTGGAATTACAGGATGTCAAGGAGTAATAGGGTGATATGTTCCCTTCTAATCAATAAATGGCAGCATTGTCTTTTAAAAACAGAATTTAAAGAAGTTAATTCAACACACATTCCTGTGAATGAATGATTTTCACTCTGGTTTGAGCCTTTTCCTCACGTTGAGGCAAATTCAGATGATAAAGTGCCCCATCATTTTCAGTTTTTATATGTCTCAACATCCTCAGGTCACAAAGTACTGGGAATTTCAACAGCAAGCCAGTCAGGATTTCTACTGCAGAAAAGCAGCTTGGATCATTCAGTCTGCTCTGAACAAAATCTCCAACTTCAATTTAAAACTGCTTCTGTTGGTTTGCCATTTAATACTCTTGGCAGAGCTCCTCTGAAGCCAATATCCTCCACATCCTGAAGTCAGACCCCATATATAGTTGATGTAACACCTCTGAACAAACTGACAGATGCGTGGATCTCCTTCCTTGTCAGAAAATAAGTTATAACTACCAGTCTGTATAATTATCAGTATAAAGTTATTTTATCACTTTATACACCTCAGTCACTAACCCTGCTTCTTACACACATGGATGACTCAGGAGAGCTCCACCAGAGCACTGTCAGAGGCAGTACACTCATGCTGATTCATGCCAATTGCTAGCCCCAGTTTTCTCCTTCCTCTTTCTCCCCCTGTCCTTCACAGGACGACAGACACTGCTCATTACATCTGTTTTTATGCACTAAATCCAACAAAGCTCAGCCCCTCTTCAAGAAATTTTTCTACCTGTAATCCACAGTTCCTGTCCCTTGTCAGGTCTGTAGTAGCCAGCCAGAGAGACAGTAATTGTCAAAGAGATTTGCCCTTCAGTTGCTAACACATCCCACGTTTTATTCAGATTTTTGATTTTATGTCTATTACAAGTGTGAAAACCCATCTTCCCAAAGGCTGGATGCAGCCTGTCTTCATTACAAATGACCTGCACCATGTTCCTTTTGGTTTGTGTGCCCTCCTCCAGTCCACCCCTCATTACTGTCTTCTGAACATTTGCAATTTCTTACTGTTTTCCCTAAACCAGGGGTTGCTGAGAGCTGAGAAAATAAATCATGTAAAATCCTCACAGTGTGCTTCTCGTGTCATATAATCTTTCCTTGGTCACATTCAAAAAGAGCTGAACGGCCTTTTGTTCATGCCCAGCATGGCCATTCTCACTTCACTGAAGTATGTGCTAGTCTGTAGCCCACACAAGGTTTTTTTGGTCTGTAACAAGGGAAGAGTTCCTTATTCCCTGTTCCAGAGGTGTTACTAGACATGTGTCTATGTGTTATGTAATAAGTAACTCTTTTTTGGGAAAAAAATAACAAGCTGGTGTCAGGAGAGGATTTTTCAGCTGCTCTGTATACCCTGCATGTGGTGGGAAAATGGATACATGAATGATATTTTAATGATCAATTTGTTTTACATAAAAAGTGAACAAATGGGGTACCCATGAAGTACCTATAAGGTGGCAGCAATGACAGGTCAAACTGGGTGTGCCAATTTGAGTGACTAGAAACATCACTAGGTGCCAGGCAATACCTGGAGTAACAGGAGAAACTTCTGCTGTTGGAAGAGCCAGGTGACAAACATCCTTCCAAAAGGAGCTGGGCAAAAACCTGCAGACAGCCTCAGCCTGTCAGAGATATTCCAGGAAAGGAGACATGGCCTGATAAAAGCTTGTACTTCTATCAGGTGCTGTGACACCTCGTGTGAGTTACAGAATGAAACAGAAGAGAAGCCTCATTACCACTCTCAGTAGTGCAGCTGCTGGAGTGGCTCTGTACCAGTTTATACCAGCAGAGAATCTGCATGGAACTCTTTGAGGGATCATTTTTTAAACCCTTCCCTAGAAAGGGGATTCCCACTGTTGCTGCATTTGGGTAGGAACTGCTGAAAGTTTAATGACCTTTGCAAGCACAGAGGACTCTCCACTGATGCCCATGACAGAACTAAACTCAGTGCCCACAAAGAGCCCATTTGTTCCTGGGGTGTTTTCAGGACTTTCCAGATAATCCAGAAATGTGCATATTCAACCAGGACTTTATTGCAAAGACTCAGTCTGGAGTGAAAGGGAGTTCCCCACACGGAGCCGTATGTGCCAATATGGATAACATGAACTATTCATATTGCAGGTTCCATCTTTATTTGAGCCTTAACAGGGGCTGATGGATCCTTTCTTCCCACAGTGAGCTCAGGTATGAGTTGTGCAAGTAGGAAGGTAGAATCACTTTCAAAAATCTCCTCTAGAGACTTTACCTTCTCAGAGCATCTGCTGCACTCATTGCTAAGTCAGTCCATAGCCTCAAGATCATCCATCTCTGATTGCCTAACACAACGAGGACCACAATGTGAAATTATAATGATGGCAAAAATATTTTGTTTTAAAAATCCAAGCATCCCCTGAAGTCCAGGAGGTCAAGAATCCTGGGCTAATAGGAGCAATTATAGGACGAGTTCATAGCATCGTACTGTCACTTGCATTAGAATTTGAGGTGAATGATACTGATTGACAGATGCAATGGGTGACCTTGGGAGAGCACCTTGTTTAGTGCAGAGAAAGCTCTGGCTGGGTTTTGTTTCTGATACCAGTCCACAGCTCCCAAGGAGCACAACCCCAACACTGGGCCCCTTGGGCTAGAACACTTCCAGTGATTACCAGCTGCAATCAAAGATGTTTGCCCTCCTGCAGGGAAAAAACAGGATCGGACTCAGAAGAAAATAGAAAAACAAACCCATGTAGCTGGGTGAATAATCCCCCTATTCTATTTGTTCCCGACATCCAGCATACATCAATAAACCTGTGGGATCTCTTGGGGGGATCTACTGAGCACTGGATGTGGATGCTGTACGTGAGATGTTTGAGTTTGTTTTTTTTTTTCACTAAAAAGAAGGTTGAAAAAAGAGTTGATAATTATTTTTGGCTATGTGATGAAGATATAGAATCAAAACACAGAGTAATTTTTCCCCGTCCCTAACAGGGCTAGGAGAAACAGCAGTGAGCTTAAACAGCAGCAAGGGAAATTTAGGATAAACACAGAGTAATGTTTCCTGATGAAAAGGACAGCCAACTGCTCCACCACTGGAGGACTGTAAAAAGCATAAGTTAGACAAATTGATCATGAAATCCGGCCAGAAGAAAAGACAGAAAGTAGATAGTCTCTTCTGTCTTTATTTTTAAATTTCTATGAGGTTTTGTGAATCTTTCTGTTGGACTGGCTTTAGCTGCTTGACAATGTCTTCCATGGCAAGCCACAAAGCAGAATTCCAGTGAAAGTGTCAACCAGCAAAGACTATTTGGTATGGCTGCAGAACACAGACATAGTTCTAGAAGTGCTAGAAGATTCCCAGGTCTTTGGGATTTACAGCAAAGGATTGAACAAAAAAACAGGTCCTGGGATTTAAAACTCCACTTATGAACCTCCTTTTTCTAAACAGCACCTCAATATTTCATTCTCCTCTACATGTATGTACAGCTATTACCAACACAAAAAAATGAACAAGTGAGGTGCTTCTGAGCAGTGAAGAGAAATGGGCTTTACAGAATTATTGTATTTGCACTTATAGGAAATGCAGAGATGCTACAGTGATTGCAGTGCTGGATTGAAAAGAGTATTTATTGTGAAATTATAGGAGTCACCTGTCCTTGACCCTCTCTTCCAAGGAAATCAATACTGTACCTGGCATTACACATGCCACTAGATTTCAGCTAGCTTCAGCATCTAGTTATTTTTCAGCTCGTATTGAAGTCCTTCATTCACTAGTTCCAGTTTTTCCTAGGTCTTTGTACAAAACCTTTTCTTTTTCAAGTTTTTTTATATTGAAAATTATTTCCCGATTCACCTGGTAGCTTTCTGACAGCTTTTGTGAAAGAACAAAAGGTGGCTTACCTCCTCCTCTATTGACAATATCACCTCAACTTCAACGTGTTTCCAAACTGCTGTGCTTTGTTTTCTGTATGCTTTTTATTACAGTTCTTGTACCTTTGGAAGAGTGAGGTTTTCTTCCCTCTCTCCTGAGACCTGCCTTGTTCCCCTGAAAGCTCTTATTTTCTTGTCCCTTTGCTATCTTGGTATTGACAGGATCTTCATTACTATCTGATTCTGTCACCTCTCATTCTTTAATGATGCCATCTCTCTGCCTCAGAAAAGTGTTTCAAGGATTACTTCTGTATCTGTCCAGGTGTTTTGGAGCAGGGTCAGCACCATCCTTTGATCCCCAGTCGTTGTGCCCCCACCATGGCCCAGGCAGATCCATCTCAGTTATACTCCGTGTGTGTCGTGCCTCTAGAACTGCACCAAAGACAAAGAGGGGCTTGGATCACCTTAATTCAGCAATCAGTGTCCCAGTGAGTGCCAGGAACATCCCAAGGTCCTTTAGCAGCTCTAGCTATTAGTGATATGCCTTAACTGCAGGAGAGCAAGGACAGGCTGCAGGACGGGCCCTTGTCTCCCTGCACCCCCTTCCTTTTAGAAGCATTTTCTTGACATGCCTCTTCACAGACAGAGTTAATCTGTCTTTACTCACATACAGCTGCCGCAGGCTGGTGTTTCCTAGGCAACATTCCTATGGAAAAGCAAACTACTGACCATTCTCGCCTTGCTCTTGTGAAGTCAAGCTATAATTTCATTCATTATCCTTCAAAAATGTGGTTGCCACTATGCAGGTGTAAAAGACAAAGTAGCCAATACTATTTCCCAAGAGCCACAAGCTGGTCTTTACACACTGCTCTTGACAGCACAGCTGTGAAAGTGCCCTTTAGGTTCATAATAATTCCTAGGAAAATTAACATCAGCTATTTTTTTAAACAACAAAACGTTTTCCACGTTTTTCATTCAGTTGGGGAACACCTACCAGCTAGGTGTTCCAGTGCTGGGTGACCCATAACTAGTCTTATTTAAACCAGCTGGGGTGGGGGGAGGAGAGAGAGAGAGAGAGAGAGATAGATAGATAGATAGATAGATAGATAGATAGATAGATAGATAGATAGATAGATAGATAGATAGATAGATAGATATGGGGCTCTGGGTTCTGTTGCAGGAGGCTCGTGCTGATTGCTGAGGTCAGTGACACACTCTGAATGCTCACAGCACTGCACAAACACAGCTGTCGAAGTGCTCCCCTGTTTTCTGTGTCTGTCTCCAGCACACCCTGAAATTTTTATTTTTGTAAGCTAATCCAACCCTGCCTCCCAGATAAGCATGGCTCTAAACTTAATTGTTTGTCTGGTTGTTAGTTTGTTTTTTGAGGAGGAGGGAGGAAGGAAGTAGCAAGGAAAGCATCTCACGCTGACGCAGTCAAGCACAGGAGAGAAAAGCAAAACCTCTCCAGCAACAGGTGGCACCTAAACAAATGCTGAACAAGGCAGTTCATCAATATGCTCACCCTGTGCTTTCTGGGCTGTCTTTCTCTCAGATTCTTAACTGGACAGACCGGTGATTGCCCGTTTTTTCTCAAGAGACACCACTAAAGCCTATCAGAGGAACTTGCCATGTCTATTCTTAGCCTCCAGATCTATTGTGTGAGAAGAGAGGTGGGGTTCTTCTGCTAGCCAAGACAAAAAAGAATCAGCTGCCTGCAAGCTGATAAAAGCAAAGCTGCAATTTCCATTTACTTTTCAGTTTCATATGTGCCGTGTTGGGCTGCTTCAGCTCCCTGTCACTGCAAGATTTGGCTTATATTAGCAAAGCTCACATTCTGTGGAGCAGCAGTAGGCAACAGGAGAGCTACCACCACTTTCTTTTTCAGAAAAATCTCTCCTAAGCAAGAAATAACCCTGTCCTCACAATCACAGCAATTGTACACCAGAGGCGTACAAAAGAATAAAAGAGGTGGCATGTTTTAGATGGCTCAGACATGCACATGACACTAAAGAGAGACTGTTATTTTATACCAGGGACATGTGGATTCCTTTTTTTCTACTTTACCTTGAACAAGCCATGGGAGAACGTGAGCTGCAGAGGGCAAGGTGTTGGCCATGGGTGATCCCCAGGGGATTTTCTGCTCCAGTTCCCACAGCCTTGAAGCATTTACCATCACTGTAACATTATGCAGCTGGCTCTAGAGCAGAACAGATGCAACCCAAAGGCCCTGATAGAGTAATTCTCAGTACTTGTATGAGGGAACCTGTGGGCCTCACACACAGAAGACGAGGCAATATAGCTGTCTTTGTGCGTCTTGCCTATGACCCTGTGCATTCAACAATCAGGAGAAAAAGCTCCCTCTTCTCCCTGCTCCCGGAGGGCTGATGCAGGTCACACATGAATGAAGGCAGCTATTTCACACTTGGCTTGCAGAGGGCACAGCACACATGTCTGGGGAGCAGGGAGAGGAGGGAATGGGAGGAGAAGGAAAGAAAACAGGGCAATGGGACTTGAGTCTGTCCTTGAATCATTCACAACACCAGCTGGATATAAACACAATTCACTTAAGAGACTTTGTTTTTAAATGTTTGTTTGGTTTTCTCTTTATAACTTGTCAAAGAAAGCTTTTGTTATTTTAGGGTTTTTTTCAGAGTTCCTAAGTCCTCTTTTGTCCTCTCTCTTCAGCTCTGTGTAGTTAGAGACTGCCTAATTTATCTCCAAGCCCCAGGAAACCCCACAGGCTGCCTGATGCCTTTTAAGGTTTTGAGTTCACTCACTGGGTACACTGGAAAGGAACAAACTACATTTCTTTAGCAATGACCTCCCAAGGCATCCCTGGCAGATCAAACCCAGTGTAGATCTGGAAGAGCTACACCTAATTCAGCTCATGTATGCTATCCACAATTCTGCTGTATGAATCTTTATGCCAGTAAAAGCCTAAAGTTTATTCCAAGATCATCTCAGATAACATGGAAGTGATGAGTATAATTGTTCATATCTCTTGGTAAGTGTGATTACAAGCCATGACACTTTCTTGCATGAAAGCAAAGCAAACTGAGTTAGTGAAAACTGCCTGTTAGAGATGTTCTACTTAGAGACAATTGCAATTCAGGATCTTAAAACATTTCAGAAAGAAACAGAAAAAATATACAAGTCTTGCTGAGGAAACAAGTTTTGAATCAAATAATCTAAAAATAGTTCCCATGATCCCCTTTTTTTTTTTTTTTTTTGAGGAAACATATTTGGAGAGGGCACAGGAAAAATAGCTTGGGGGTGGTAAAGTTATTGGCACATATTTGGCATCGATGGCACTAGGAAGGCTGACAGGTTTCTTCTTTTCAGGAACCATCTTGCACCCCTTGCAGAGCCCAGTATTCCTGCTTGCATCAGGCACACCCTGACTGGGATGTGTCTCTGTCCCTGCAATGCTGCACTTACAGCTTAATGTATCAAAGCCAGTGCACATTAATTTTAATTCCTATGACTTATGCCAAGCTGTAAATTGAGGTGGTTCATGAATCATTCAGCTGGAGATGCAGCTTCCAAGAGAGAGGTGAGGCAGATGGTTGTGACAGCTAAACCTCCCCAGCCATCCCAGCTTTAACTTATCCATCTAGGGCACTATTCTTATTTACTCTGCCTACTGAAGTCCTGCGAAGACAAAATATCACTTCTTCCCTGCAGCTTATTCAGCTTTCCTTCTCCCAGGAGCTACTCAGAGCTGTCAGCTCACCCTTATTTGTCCCTAACCAGCTCCAGATGAAATGAGAAAGGAAAGCCACACATCTTCAGCTGTAGCTTGCTGGTAAGAAAGTCCCTTTTGGACTGCAAGGGAGGAGAGCTTGTTTCAGCACCTCAGGCAATAATTCAGAGGAATAGGGACATGCAAGGGCAGGGCAGGAGAAGCTGAGTTTTCTCTGGTATCAGCAATAAATTATCCTAGAAGCCAGGGAGGAAGGTGTTGTGTGTCACTTTCTCAGTCAATGAGCAGTGTACAGAGGAACTAGAATGCTTCTGGAGGCAGGAGGAAATGTGGGCTGAACATGGGATGTTGTCTTGTCATCATATTGTGTGTCTCACAAGCCAGCTCCTTGTCTCTGCAAAGGAGCACTCCTGATCTGCCTCATAAAGATTTTATCATTAAGGAATCTCCCTTGTGAAGTCACACTCCCTCATTTCTCTGTCTCCACAATGAAAAGCTCTCCCATCTCCCTCTGTATGAGAGGAGGGCAGCTTCTCCCCAGGCTGGGATGCACAATGCATGACAATTCAGGCAGGGCTCTCCGGGAGCTCTCCCATCCCAGGGTAACTCAGCTCTTGCCTATCTTCCAGTCCCTGAGATGTTGAGAACAGACACCCACTCAGCTACAGCTCTGGGAGACGCTTTCACCATGAGGGATCTGAGTCCAGCTCTCTGGCAGTTCTCTGGAGCTCACCAGACAAGAGTTGTCCTTGGGCCCTGCTTGGTCTCCTAAGGTTAAAGCAGAATGTGACACACAGATATGGATCCAAGGAGGGCCCCAAACCCAGTGCCACACAAGGATGTGCTACTTCCAAACCAGCTCTGCAGTATAACAGGAGACTTTAAAAGCAGAGAGCTGAAAAGCTGAGGGAAGCCTCAGAATTTGCCTAATTTGCATTGTATCAATTTTGTAAACACCTCAGAGGGGATATAGCTAGAAAACTTGTTTCTACCATTAGATAGCACCTGCTTTGAATGGTAATAAAGTAAAAGTGAAGAAAAGGAGAAAACAATGTTCTACAGTTGTATTATGTCTCCTGCAGTTCAATGAAACAGCTCCCTGGTCTGAGCTCATGAACATTTACTGTACGTTCATTTTATGGGCTTTGAGTAACTCTTCTCAGTTAAAGGACTTTTTTCAGCACATATGGGCTTCCAAATATAGTGAAACCAATTTGCTTTGAAAAGCAATATATCTGCTAAAGGGCAGTTTTATTTTCCTTTAGGTAAAGCAGAACTTTTATGCATAGCAGGATCCCAAAATACAAAGCCCACTAATTGGGGGCAGGGAGAGACAGCATGCAAAGACTAGTTAAAAACCTGATGAAATATTTTAAAATCTCAAAGGATCCTGACCTCAAACCCTTTATAGAAGCTATTCCCAACTACTCAGGCTCCCACCAGCACTTAAGCAGGAATGAGCAATCACTATTTTACCACCTATGTGTCTATTAAACAAAAAAAATTGTTTATACATTTGAAGGATCATTTGTAGACATTACACTGAGAACACACTCAACAGTGATTAAAGAAAAGCAGGTCTGCCAAGAGACCTGCTCAGTAAAGCAGTGAGACCTTGCTGCCACACCTTGTGCCCTGCCCCATTCATCCCTGCCTGCCCCACACCTCAGGCTCTGTTCTCACAAGGAGTTGAAGCTTGTTCTTTTTCCTCTTGCTGCTGTAATTCCATAAAACCACGAGCCATAGCTAAAACCTGGATTTCAGAGACTTCTAGGGTCTGGGTGCGATGTCTGCCAGCTGAAAAGCTACAGCCTGAGAGGGAAGTTACCAGGAGTTTGCCAGTGAGAAACACCAGCAGTGAGCGTGCTGGCAGGGTGTGATACCTAAAGCTGAGCGTGGTCTGTGGAGTGTCAGGATGTGAACAACATGCCCAGACCCTGACTGTAAGCAGTGGGAAGTCAGGCTCCAGTTCAGCTCCCCAGTGTCACATCCTGGTGCCTCTTGAGGCACTGAAGGGTAGCCAAGACACCCACACAGGGCTGGCTGATGTGATGTGGAGCTTAGGGAAGACCTCAGCCTCCTGATGGGAGACAGGACGTAATACCAGAATAATTAAATAATAATTTGCTGCATTTAAGTACATGAACCTTGACTCTACTCAGTCTAGTCAGCAGGGTCAAGGGGGTTCACCTACAACAGATACCAACATCTGGCCTGATCAATAGCTCTCCTGGGTCAGTTAACTATATTGACAGTATGGTCGTATTGAAATTGTTGGGAAAAATTTCTATACTGGAAGGGTAGACAAGCATTGGAACAGGCTGCCCAAGAAAGTGGTGGAAAACGATCAAAAATGTGCAGGTGTAGTGCTTAGAGACATGGTTTAGTGGTGGACTTGGCAGTTCTGGGTTAAAGGTTGGACTCAATGATCTTAGAGGTGTTTTCCAACCTAAATGATTTGGTGACTTGCACTCTAAGCATAGTAACACACCCGAATTCCTCCTCACCTCTGGAATATACATGCCTCCATTCACATGGGAACAGAGCTGGGAACATACCTACCTCTGCAGAAGGCAGGTGTACAGCTGAATGAGGTCCAGCCTCCTTAAATACTTGGTGAGGCTGGTTGAAGTGCTTTTCCTCTTCAAAGCAATTGCTGTGCACAGCAGTGCATGGAAAAGTCCTGGGACAGAAAGGTCCTTATGGCACATGAATGTGGTGAGCGCTCCCATGGGAGAGAGGATCTGGTTTCTGATCCTGGACTGGGGCCCAGCAGGGGAGGAGGGGGAATTGAGTATTGTTTGTTAATTTGGGAGAGAAGGGGGAACAGTTAGTCATGGGCTGCAAAAATGCCTCCTCAGTCCCGGTAACTGGAGAAATCTCTGACTATTTTTCTCCTCAAGTGACTGACTGAGTAAATCACAGGGCTAGAGAGCTCAGCTCCCCCTTACCTGCTCTTACCCTGTGTCATTGGTATCCTTAGTTTCATTATGCTGCAGCAGAAAAAGGAGTTCTGGAGGTTACTCCTTACCTGGTCTCAGGACTCCCACACTGACAGTCACACAGTGAGGAGGAAAAACTGAGAACTTTTGCTGCATGAGCATCCCTGTTGGAAGAGACCACCAGGATAGAGAAGGCATATATTTGCTGGTGAAGGCGTTCCCTGACCAAGAAGCGCAAACAGTGCCCTACACCACAGGAGGGCACAACTGTTCAGATACAGCGCAACACATAAACAGGGTCCACAGAGTAATATTACACCAAAATCATATCCTGTGGGGATATTACAGTTTTTGAATCATTATGTTCTGAGAACCTGTCTCTAGGATCTGGAAAAGCTTCTTCTCCAAACAGAGAGACATTCTGGACCTCAAAGGTGTATCAAGTGTTGACAAAATGGCACCACCCCCCCTGCAGTGGCTCAACAGCTAGGGCTTGTACCACCTCCAGTCAGGACAGGTTGGCCTGAACTGCTTCCAGGACATCAAAAAGCTCTTACATTTCAGCAACAGTTCTTGTCTTCCACAGCAGTTTGACCTATTGTCTTTGTGGGAGTATTTTTTTTAGAATTTAATACCTGCCACAATAAATCAAACTCCATATATTAACAAGAGGCTCAGAGTAAGTTAAATATCAATGGATTAATTAAATATGATGGATAATGATTGCCGACTAACATAGGCATTTGCAATGTTATTGCATGTTTTAATAAACCATCCTCAAATTAATTTGTGAGGATGGTGCCTATTCTGAATGCATGCTTTGTGCCTTGCCTCCTCTGCCCCGCTTCAAACAACATTATCTGCTGCTGTTGTGTGGTGGCAAGCTCCTCTGCATATGGAAGCAGGTGCTCCCCAGTCAGCACAGACTGACATCCAGCACCTTCGCTGATGTGTAGATAATGTCAGCCTGGAAAGGTGGCAGGCAGCATCTTGTCCAGCCTTCCCTGTGGTATGGAAAGATAAGCATCTCCAGCTGTCAAAATCCTTCTCCTTTCTTCTGTATGCAAAACTTACATCCCATTTGTGGCAGCTGAGGATGAGAGATATGCCCTTGGTTTAACATGCTTTGCAGTTAATCCTCTCCAAAGTGTATTTAAAGCCAACAGCAGTAACTCAGTATATTAAGGGATTTGGTCAGTGACCATATTTTAATGGCCATCAGATTGACAGTGCCCCCCCCCTTTATATTGTAATTCTCTTGTGATGCTTATGCATGCATTGCATGTACAGGCTAAAAGGGATGAGGGAATTTAATAAATCCTGGGGCTTGAGAGAAGTGCAACCCCGGCCAGGAATGAAACGTGCGCCGTTTCATCAGGTTTTTGTATCATTACCTATCTCAATTTGCAGAAACAAGCTGCTTTTAATTGCAATGAAGAGGCTGATGCCTGATGGTTAGTATTTTAAGCACTTTAAATAGCACATGATGATATAAGCTGGAGCTATTGTGCTTGCCCTAAACAGTGGCCTGTGATGACACAATGTGGTGACACAATGTGATGACACAACATGGTGACACAATGTGATGACATGGACTGTTGCAAATATAGCAAAAACAACCTCTAGGCACAGGTACAAGGCAATAGTACTGTAGTATAGATAACTAGTACTATAGCTGCATAAATGAACTATTATGATACTGCAAGGAAATATTTTTAATCCTGGTTTCTTGATGTTTATGTGATTGCACTGTGACTATTTGTCTGAAAACTGTTGAGTCAGTAGCTGATTTCAATCAGCTTTGACAGAGCTTCCAAGGGTATCTTACTTTTGCCAGCTCTGTGAACATTGGGTGTCTGAATAGAGTTAAAAGAGACACATTTAACACCCTGATGAGAGAAGAGGGGGAGATAAGAAAAGAAAGGAAAGATCAAAAAGAGAAAAGAAGGCAGAGAAAAGTTCTTGTCTTTTCAGCACATTTGCTGCCAGCTGAAGACCTTGGTGTATTCACTGCTTGCCTTGTCCCCACTCCTGGCATCAGGTAACCCAGCCTGCTCACAGCAGCTAAACAGCAGCACCTGGACTTTATACCCTGCCAAGCACAGTTACAATTAGCAGCACAAAGACACCTGGGCTTACTGCTCTGGGGTTCCCTGTGCTCCACTCTGGTGCATGGACCTCCATGGGCTGGGGAGAAACAAATGCATGGGAAATCAGGAAGCTGGAAGAAAATGCATTTGACTTCTCGATGTAGGAGCTGTTACTTTTAGCCCTGCAACAGCTTGTCATTGGTCTATCCTGAGTATTTATGTGCAACTGGGCTTCAACCAGCAGGACTCTGAGCAGCCCTCAGTCATGCCCCAAGGCTATAAATTCCTGGGAGCAGAGGAAGGGACAGATCCAAATCTCCCAGAGCCTGGTGGAGAGCTTTAACTGGTGATTTACTACACAGCAGGACAAGCATCTGGCTGCTTTTCTGATAGGAAGCTGCATGACTCCAGAGTACATGTTGCATCCCTCCTGGAGGCAGTCATTTGACAGCAGCTGAAAACCAGACAACCTTTGGTAACTCTGCCCTTGGCACTCCAAGTCCCACAGATCCATTCTGACATACCTTACCCTGTCTGTTCACTGCATAAAGGATCCACAGAGGATCCACTCCGATGACTCCAATGGATTCCCCCAGCAAGCAGTGCCTGGCACCCACTGTCCCGTGCTGACATCATCCTGTTCCACAGGTACAGAGTCATAGAAAGCCTCGTGTTGGAAGGGACCTTAAAGACCAAGGCAGGGATTCTGCAGCTGAGGAACAGCCTTCCCAGGCCTGCAGGCAGGCTGAGGTGGGAGAGCATTTCTAGAGGTGGTCAAGTTCCACCCCCATCAGTGCAGGTGTGTCTCACCAGGGCTGAGTCACTTTCCTGGACCTGCTGTTGACACTTTTCCTAATGCAGCCCAGGGTGCTGTTGGCCTTTTTGCAGGTAGGGACTTTGCTGGCTCCTGTCAAAGCTGGTGTCCACCAGGACCCCCTCATCCTTCTCTGCAAAGATGCTTCTGAACCAGACAGCCCCTGCCATATTCTGGTGCCTGGGGTTGTTCCTCCCCAGAGGCAGGACTTGACATTTTCCCTGGTTAAACTTCGTGACATTCCTGACAACCCATTTCTCCTGCCTGTTGAGGTCCCTCTGGATGTCAGCACGACTTTCTGGTGCACCTGACACTCCTCCCAGTTTTGTACCAGCTCCAAGCCTTGTGCTGTCCCACAGCCAGAGCCTCCTGTGGAATGACACCGTGCCTCCGTGTGAGCCAAATGCAGCAGTGAGATAATTGCTTCAGCAGTTCCAGCCAGGGCTGAGCCTTCTGTTTGGGGTGCTGTGGGCACCAAGAGGCCAGGGCAGGAATCTGGTCTATTTACTGTTCTACAAGTAAAATTACAGTTCTAGAGAATTTACAGATGAACATCCAAGGTCTGAAATATCTCAGGTGTGCAAATATGGAGACCATGCCCTGAGCCTTCTTTGTAACTCACCTTAAATTGTTAATATCTGCTTTGCAACTACTTGTCTGAAAATATATTTCATGTGAACTAACCTCGGTGCAGGACTGAACCAGTGTTTTGTTGTGAGACATGCTAAATACAGTAAAAAACACATTTCTACCTCCAACACAAGTGCTTGACTCCCCCATCCTTATGTTTGTTCAGTCCCAACAAAAGTAATGTTTTTCATTGCTTTTTTCTACTTGTAGCTGCTAGAAATCAGTATAAAAGAAAAAAGTGGAAAAAACTCAGAATCTGAAAATTTTAGTGCAGTGCTACTAGAAATACAGGTTTATTTTTAAGGCAGCTCTGTTTGACTAGGTTCATGCAATCAAAAAGGAAGGTAAATGGAAATTTGGTTTGGTTTTTTTTTGCATTGTGACTCTCTGTTTTACCTTTCCTCAAGTAATAACAGGTTCTAAAATTTTGGTTGTTTTTTTTTTGCCTGAACAGAGGATTTTATATGGATTTTTACTGCAGGTGAAGTAAACAGAAACAATGCAGGTAAACAAAATTGCAGATGTGTCAGGGGAAAAGGTGGGGAAGATGACGAATCTATAATCACACCTCTGTCAGCCTGGTTGCTCTCAGCTCGGATGGCAGGATGGTGCTCTCTAGGTATAATGGAGATCTATAAATAGCTGCATCATTATATAACCCAGCAGCAGTCTCATTCCCTTTCTAAATATAGGCTGTGCAGCAGAGGACAGTCTGGTGATATGTTGCTACTGATACCGATTAATAGCATGACTCACACTGCCCAGCTAATAAAAAAGAAATGTGTGCCTTGGAGGCACCACACTGGATAGGGTGAATTTATACAGCGGGGAAAAAAAAACCATATTAGATTCAGTTTTGTGACCAGTGAAGGAGAAACTAAAATCTAAGCAATTTCATAATGCAAGGCAATATTACATTATGTCTCTCTAATCATAATGACTTCAAAGAAATGTGAAGGTGTCATTAATGAAATATTTATTGTCTTGTGTTCTGTTCATAAAAAATGGTTTATTGCCTTTGAGTAATTACTGCAAACTCATTTGGGGGGTTATAATAATCTCACATTTCCTAGGTCAATATGGCTGGCACGCTTGGGATGCCATTCAAAGGTGGGTCGTGTTCACTCAGGATACAGGTGCAGAGCTCCCACTACCAACCAGGCTGCACATGCGGAAGGGAGGGAAAGGTTTCTGTAAAGTATAAATATTCTTTATGTAAAGAGCTTTGAGATCAATGCAGCAAATTGCACCTAAGGCACACTTTGACCTTCAAACTCTAATTATCATAAATAGTGAGGCATGTACACACTTGTTCAGTCATAGTGCCTGTGTGCTCCCTCACACCCAGTCTGCAATCAATATTGCCATTTCACACACAAGGATCTTGCATACACCTTTTTGTCTTTAAAGTTAGGGTGCTGTCTCTGCTGAAGACCTTGCTGATGTCCTTATTTAATTACATGGGGAAGGTGAATGTCTAACTCTAAATTGTGACTTTGATGAAAAGTGCTGCAGTGGATTCCCCTTATAGCTCAGGACATTGGTCTTTGCTCAGGAGGGAAAGAGCCTTCTGCAGTGAATTGCAGCATCATTTTGTACCATCTTCACCAATCTGTCCAGACTTTCATGTCTTTCATTAGAAACCCCTTGGTGGTCTTCCAGGAGCCTGCTTACGCAGTAAAGCAGTTCTTGACAGGAGTAAAGGTCCCGAATTGATGTAATATCTGTTACTAGAAAGAAATTGCTTGGGAAAAAGAAGTAACTCCCTCCAGCCTTTGCAATAGCTTGGGATACAGTGAGGGGCCCTAAGCTCAGGCAGGTCTCCCATTTCTGTGGGGCAGCCCCTGTTGCTGTAGCAAGGCCTCTCCTGCTCCCCAGTGTAGCTGCCTCGCCTGGCAGCAGCAGAAACAGCAGCAGTGCCCCACTGTGTCCCACAGCCACCCTGCCCTCCTGCATAGTGTAGATGTGGCTTGGGGGCACCCCTTTGCCCCTCCCTTTCTCAGCATCTGGGACTGGAGAATAACTTCTGAAAACGTCTGGTTAATGTCATTTACCAGGATCACTGTGTTCCTTTTGTCTGGCTCAGCAGCAAAACTGTGCCCATCCCTGACACAGCAGGCACCCGAGTGCTTTGGCCATTGCATGCAGCAGCTCCAGGGAGGGTTCCCAGGAGATATCTGCTGAAGCACTAGGAAATTAGAGATCCCGTGTGCCTCAAGGCAGCTGGTGTGAATTGAAGATACCCAGCTCAGCAGCTCAGTCATCCCAGGACCCCCTTGCCACCAGCTCCTTGGCTTCCTCACCTCCCTGTCCAGCCAGCTGCCTCAGAGTCTGTCCCTCCCTGGCACCTCTGGGGAGAGACACCACGGTCCTGGCTTTGCTCAGCCTCATGGCTGTGAGATGTTCAGTGCTTTTGCTTTCATGCTCATCTCTGAATGAAGGTTGGTAGGTCAGGAGAGACAGGTGATGTCAGGTGTTTTGGGACACCTCTGCAACCTGGCATGGCCATACTGCAGCCCAGAGCCTTCCTGGTGTCCTTGGACAAGCGAGGCAGCTCTTGCTCACCACTGAAACAGGTGCTGCTGTGCCAGGCTGAGGTTTCCTGGTGGGAGGCCACACACCCAAGCATTGGATAACACAGTCTGAAACTTCAGCCTCCACTTCCTTCTCAGTTATGTTCTGTCCACTGCTTCTTCAGACTCCAGCCCTAAGGTTCAACAGTAAATCGACCATTTCCTCACCATTCAATACCCCATGGTGTTTTGCTGAGGAAAACCTTGGGTTAACAAGCACCAGAGAAGAGGGACTGGTATGCAGACCTTCTTTTTTGCACAACTTCTCTGACTTTTCCCAGACTCTTGTTTCAAGCAGTTAGGTGTTCCATTTGCACCTCCAGCAGCCACAGTGTCAGTAATTCTTAATTTAAACGATTTAGCTGAGTTTCCCATCAAAACAATATTTTTTCTTCTTTCCCCTCAGGATGTAGAGCTCTGCTCCAGCTGCTTCCCTTTGACAGATTTACGGTAATAAAAAATAAAGTAAGAAAACTGTTATTTTGCTTTCAAACACAAATCTTTTGTGACAGATTAGACATGGAGGGATAACCTACCCAGCTGGAGGAGTCAGGTATTTATCTGCAGGACTGCACAGCTGTATTCAGCAAAGACATGGTACCAGCAGCTTGATCTTGGTCATGTGAATAACCTTAAAACCTTTTAAAACCCAGGGGAATGCTGAGGAGACACTTAAAGGGAACTTGCACAGAAATGACAATACTTATCAATCAGGAAGGTTCCTGCACTGAAAGCCTCAGCTCTGCTACACAGCCCTCGTGGTCCCCACTAGTTCCAAGTGCCCACACTCAGCTGAGGCTGAGCAACAGGGTACCAGCAGCCAGCCCAGAGCTGCCTCATGCCATGTGAGATATCTCTAATCCATAAAATACAATTCTTGAGGGCTTCCAAACCTGACAACTATCGTGAACCTTAAATCTACTGTATGGTGAGGAAGAGCCATACCCAAAGAGGAAGGCTACCATTTTGATGAAAAGTCACATACATAAAGATTTGTGTGTTCCTAGGTATTTCTGTCTGGCTTGAATGGACCTGAAGAGAGGCTGAAGATGGACAGTGAGGGGGAAGATGCCTCACAGAGGCCCCTGTAAGTATTGATCTGTAAGGCACTTTTAGAGCAAATCTAAACCAAATGGACACTTTTGTGTTTATGTTAAAGTGCTGCTTTCATTTTAAATGAGAGGAGGCAGAGGAACACATTTTAGATACTCTTGTGGATCATGACCTTTACAGGGAAAATCAGACTGCTTCTTTTGGAGCGTGCAGATCCCATGGGAAGGCTCTGGGACATGTGCTCCCCAGTGTACTGGGCATAGCAAACCCCCTGCAGGGTAATTGGGTGTGAAGGCACATGCAAAAGGTAGTCTGACAGTAACACAATAATTAAGTCCCCAAGCAAGTACTGGGAGAGCAGGGATGTTGTTCTCTGCTCTGCTCTCTACCAGAAAGCACTGGCAGGTTCTCTGACACTGGACATGTGGTGAGGCCACACCACTGCCCCAGGCAGACAGCCTTGCAGGCAGGATTTAAAATTCATCTGGCTGGCATTTCCCCAGTGGCCAGCTCCTGGCAGCACCCTGCCACGGCTGATCCTCCTGAAGGCTCTTGGACTCGCCTCACCCTGTCTGTGAAGTTTCCAGCCATCAGCATCCATACCTTCTCATGAATCCGCTGTGACTAATTTACAGTTTCTTCCCTGATTGATTAGTTTGGAATGAGAGACAAATCATTAAACCCCAGGCCTTTTATTGATAATTTGCAAATGGGGAATATGGTTCAATTCTTGGTATTGATCATTAGTTACATCCACTTCCTCACAATTATACAAAACATGGCATTTGTTGCTTGGATTGTGCAGGTTAAAGCCACATCTAGGAAGAAAACGTGCCTCCCTGTGGCTCACTGCAAAGCATCTTGTCTTCTACAAAACAGCTGCAGGAGCAGGAAAGAAAAAGAAGCAATGTGCTGCCTTAAAAAACATGCTTGTAGTCCTGTGGAGAACAAAAAGGTCTCCATATATTAGCTGCAAGAAAAAAGGTTAAGGTCCAGGACAGCAGGGTGATTCAAGCCTTACGAGCATAGACTGGAATTTGTTGAATCTTCCAAGTTAATACACAAACAGCCAGGCCAAAGTAAAAAGATTTACAAAGCTAAAAAGCATTTCTGGCTTAATAAAAGCTAGTTAATAAATCTGGGAACTGAATATCCGTCCTGCCCCTCCCTCTGTCTGACAGAACCACATTGGCCCTGTCTGTGGTATGTCTCCAGGGCCCCTCCAGGTGTGAGAGCCTCTCCCATCTCCTCCACTGCTTTTGGCCTGATGTGCCATGAGTCTGCCTGACCCAAAGAAGCCCAGATCATAGAAGACTTTAATACAATGAGCAAACAGAAAATACAATCAGACCACACTTTCCTGTGGCACAAATCCCTGTCACTGTATCAAATTGAGCAATGGAGTAGGAAAGTGTGAAAGAAAAGCAGCCAGGAGAAACACATGGTGGAGCTGGTTGTGAACATGCCCAAAAGGCCCTGAAAGACTGCAGGCAATGTGACACTTCCAAAACATGTTACCTGTGTAACACAGGCAGGTCAAAGTGTTTTCATAAGCTCTCTGTCCTGCACAGTGCCTCGTGCTGTGGTGATGGCAGCATCCCTCTCAAGGCCATTGCACCTCCCTGCATCTCACTGCTGGTGCCTCTCACCACCCACGGCTGCTGCTGCCTGCAGTGGGACAGGCTGCACTTCATTGCCTTCACTTTGCACTTCTGTGCATCCCCACCTTCTGCCTTGCTTCCTGTTCGGATGTGTCAGCACTGCAGAGCAGCTCCTCCCAGCACGCTTCTCCACTGCAGCCCACCAGGGGAGGAAAAATCCCCTGCACAGCCCCAGCTACAGTGGGGTGGCAAATGGTGATAAACATGAGTGAGGCTGAGTGCTGCTGTGCAATTCAAAGCAGTAGCTTTGAACATTGTGTTTTCTTTCTGTGCTTGGAAATGGAGTTTCTCTTTTTGGGGAAAAAATCCCCAGCACCCTCCATGCTTTGCATATCCAAAATTAATGCATCAGGGACCATATGCTAAAACATTCTAACCAGGCAAGAAACCTTACAAAGGGAAAACTTGAAGATTTTACCCTTCATTAACAAAATGCCATCACAGTTCGTTCAAAAGTTGGAATTATTTAAAACCTGATGTATATTAATCCAAAAGTCATTCTAAATGGATGGCTCACTTAGCAGCTGTATTCTGTGATGAAGCCCTTGCTAAATCTAAAATAGCCTTTATTTTATTATAGTAATAACAACCAAACCAGATGCTTTAGCCTACATTTCATATTTGAAGGTACTACTGATATAAAAATAATACCCTGTAGGATGGTCCTACACTGTGCAGTCTGTGCCTCGAAGAGACAAGAAAAAAGGAATAGCCTGGCAAAGAATTATCACCTTTATTATATAGCTGAGGAACAGAGGCACTGAGTGATTAGCTGTCTTGTTCATAATACCATTGGAAGGCTATAGCCAGACCTAATAGGGTCTGGTTGTGCCAGACAATATGTTCTCACTACACTGCCATCTTTCTTCAGTGATGTAAATGGCTTATTTTAAAAGTAGATTTTCATTGGCATCAGCTTGGTTAAAGGCACCCAATTTCTCATGGCTGAATCACACATTAAAGCTGAATAACCCTTATTCTTCTGCTGCAGATGACTGCTGTGGACAGCTGTAGTTCTAGGCACTTGAACACTACAAAAGAAGTAACATATTAATTTTAGTAAAAAAAAAAATTGCTAAAGTTTTAGGACCTGAAGGGAACATTACGAAAGGATCTTATTATCCTTAACTCTGTGTGTTCTTATACTGTCAGGTGACAGGTATGTGATTCTGTACAATATTGCCATAAAAAGCCCAAGATTTAAAGCACCAGTAATATCCCTGACATACACTGGAGATATAATAACCTGGGGCACAGTGTTCAAAAATCCATCTGATTCCAGGTGACTACAGCCAGAAGTGTGCACGGTGTAAAAAGGTTGCTAAATGTTGTATCTGTTGGTGTTTTCCCTTTGCTGAGGAATTTTTGTTCACTGGTGTGGTCGTTTCTCCCACTGCAAGCTCAATTTAATGGAGCAAAATCCCCATGATAACAAACTACAACAGGGTAAATCTTCCTCTGGGCCAGCTGCTTTGTTTACATAACCCTGTGCTAACTTTTCTACCACTTATATATTTTATAAGAATGTTTAATTGGAAGTGCAACATCGGGTGCAGGGATTTCAAATAAAGTAATGGTGCATTAATTACTTTTTTTTTTGCCTAAGTTGCACCTGGGCTTCTAAATTTTGATCTAACTAAATAGAGAGGAAGACACGACAATGTGAATTGCTTGAGACTTCTGAGCAGCTATTAAGGAAAGGAGTGATGTCTGGCCCTAAAAATAAAGCAGTGGAAGAGCAGAGCTGATGCTGCAGGTGGTCTGTGTTCCTACAAAGCACCATAATGGGTAAAGCAGCCATGTATTTGCAGTCCCCGCTGGAACTGATCCTGAAACACACACTCAGGCCTGATTTGGTGTTGCAGACTGAGTTTTCCTGCCTGGAAAATGGCTCTCCCTGGGATTTCCAACCCTCTAAAGCCCATCCACACAAGCCCACTAATTATTGTTGCTCTCCTGAGGACTGAGGGCCAAACCATTGGTGGCACCAAAGATAGTTTCAAGACTCTGTTGCTTTTGCTTGGCAGCAAATTTTCCTCCTGTGCTTCTGCTTTTGCCCTCAATGTGCTCACGAGCTGCAGGAGCTGTCTTTAGTGTTGATGCCTCCCAGCTGACTGGCAGCAGGTGGGCACAGTAATGGTCTCTTCTCTTCCTGTTTTTACCCAACCTTTATTTCCTCACATTAGCTAGCTACTTTAGTTGTGAAATAAAATTAATGGTCCAGGTGCAATCTATTCCAAGTCTTTCCCAGACAGCAAATTTTGGCAGCACTTAATCGGAATGTCAGGGGTTCTGCTAACCAGTTTTCAGCTTCTAGTCCTCACCAGGAGGAGCTGAGCCACTGCTGTCTTGTAATACCTTGCTTCCGTATTCACTAGGGAGCCCAGTCGTGCAAAAAGGCAGTTCTTTATCTCAGAGAGAATACATCTATGGATTCACCAAAAAGACACAAATGAGAGCTGAAGCAAACGTGGAGAGGACAAAGACAAGGTAAGATGACAGCAAAATTCATAATTTCTTTCATTTTCCAAGCAGCTCTGAGAGCCAGCTGTGACCTCTTTGTGGCACTCATCACACTGCAAGCAGTGATGTGTTTAAAATATTATTCAGGCAAGAAAGGGTGTCCTATTATTGCCCTAACTTTTCCAGCCAATCTACCTTTTGCAGAAGACATCCATGCTTTCATAAAACTGCCTTTCTTTTTCCTCTGTTACTAGTCATAATTGTGCATAAATCTTTATCCCAGAAGTTTGCTACTCTAGTGGAGACCACTTTCTGCAATTTAAAGAGCAGAGAAACACATTACATTGTTAGTCGAAAGGGCAGGAGATAAAAGGTTTGAGATTTCTAACTTAATTTGAGATATTCTGTGCTTGTGTTGTGCGATAATGTTAAAAGTGGGTGGACACTGGTTTTATAGTGTCTGAACTTCCCAGGGCCTCTTCCCAACACTGCAATAATTCACTTACTCTACAAGCTACCATACAGAGAATGACATTATGTTCCAAACCTGTGGAAGAAAACCAAGACAAAGCTAATAAGGAAATCTTTTCTTCTGAGTGTGTCAAGGATTGAAGGCCAATTGATTTTTCAGAGGAGTCAAAAGCAGTATGTATCTCCTCAGCATCTTGAAATCCAGGTCCAATTATACTTTTTCTTTGTAACTGTAGCAAACAAGCTTCTTTCATGGTTTCCAGAACATTGTTCTCCAATTGCAAGTCAGGTTGCTTCATTATTTCTAATGGGGAAAAATAGATTTTTGGGGGGAGTCAGGCAACTGGAGAAAGATCAGAGGGCAGCATTTCTTTAAGTAGGTACAACATAAAAAACAACGTAAGTGTTCACATTTACAGAAGGCTGGATTTTTAGACTAACATGCACATTTGGAGAGGAACACAGTGATCTTGTAGTAGGAGGGTAGTGCAGCTTCTTACAAGGTAATGAAGTAGAAGCAAAAACTTCATACCAAAGTTTCTCCTCTTCAGATTTAATTTGTGCTCTCCATGGTACTCGAGTCTTTCCTTTTGTGATACACCACAATGCTTGAGCCAAAGCCATGGTATCTGGGTCTCTGCTGGGGTAAAGGTTTTCGAGGTAGAATTTCCTCCATGGGTAGTTTGCCACATGCCTTTGCTGCCTGATGCCATTTTACATCAGACTAAAAGAAGGGAGTGTGTGAACTTTAATTGTAGCTAAACCAGGAAATAATCTACTCACTCCCTCAATGGTCATGTGCACTGGATGAGTGCACTCCACATTTCAGTGTCTTCTGAAAGGGTGAAAGTTCAAGGTTATACTTTCTGTTATCCATTTGTTCTTTAAATATTTTCCTCTTTTCCAGCTAGGTGGCATGCCAGAGCCCATAAACCTCTTAATATTCTAGCTTTACCTCACAGCTTTTACAAACAAGGTCATAGAGAACAGAGGAAAAACATATAATTAATAATTATCAAGACTTACTGCTGTGTGGGCTGCAAGTCCCTGCTCAGAAATTAGAACCAAATTATTCCAGGCTTTAAAAAAGGTAGTTAAGATATCCAGCATACTTAAATTATCTCCTCTGAGAGACTACATCAGCTCCATTAGCTCCCTGCATGTATTTTGCTCCACGTTAACACGTACCACATGCTTTAAATCACAGCAGCTGGTTCCTTCCCATTGCACTTGCCTCACTCCCTGAAATGCCTTTCCAGTTCCCCTTGCCTTGTCTGCTTCACCTCAGCCCCCTGTTAATGCCTGCTGATCTGGAACAGCCACACAGATTTAACAAAGCAGGGGAAAAAGGGAAAATATTTCAAGTATTTTTGAAATAGCTGCAAAAATAAGTAGTGCAATCCTAGCCCCTTTAGGAGTCCTCCAGGTTTGTTTCAGTCAGTGAAATGAGAAGGAACTACCAAGTAAGGTAAACCCTTATCTATGGTATTTCTAAGTAACTTGATTTAAACAGTATATGGTGGCACTCATTACCAAAATCTGAAAGTTATCCAGGGAATTATTAAGGTTGCATAGGTTTTAAGACAAGGAGGCACAAGTATGTTACCTAACCTCTCTGCATAATCCTGGATATTGAATTTGTCTCATGTTCCCCCAGGTTATCCGGTAGTTTATTATTATGTAAAAAAATTATTTTCTAGGCAGAAGTGTTTATATAACAATCTAGGACTTGTTCATTTACCAGTGAATTTCCAGAAAGAAATTTACTTTAGGTTTGGAAACCTGAAAAGTTGAGTATACACCCCCACAAGGGACATTTGTAAGGGATGGGCCAACACACTCCTGGAAAAGCTCTCCCTGAGAAGTCTGTCCTCTTCTTGGAAAGTAGCCCCTCTGTTTCAGATTTTATACATTCCCTCATCAAACATTGTGCATGTCCTTTGTCCAGAGACAAGGTCTGTGGTTAGTCAAATAGCACTTCAAAGACATCTATTTTCTGCTAGTAAAATAATAAATTATTGACTCTTAGATTGTGATATATTCACCTAGAAAATAATTACTTATGTTCTTCTGACAAATAATATAGAAGGAAATCAGATTAAGAGCATTTATTCCATAACTAAAAAGTAAGATTGTGTCCAAACATCTGTCACCAAACTAACTGTTTCTGCAACCCAAATCCATTTGTTAATTGTCTCCTCTCTGCCTGGAATGCAGCTGTTTAAGTAATTTCTGAAGTAGCATCTATGTCATTGACAGACATCTGTGCAGAATCAGTGATGTGCAGAGAATACTCTATTTATAGAGGCAATCGTGCCTTTCTCGTCTTCCCTCCTCCCACCCACAGCTCTTTGCAGTGATATCAGGGGAGTCCCAATGATGGTATTAATTTCTTTTCAGCTGAAATGTACCCATAAACTTTAGTCAAGAACAAATGAATAAAGAAAAGATCATTTTTCTTGTGCTGAAAAATATTTTTAGATACCAGCCACGGAAATTTCTTAATATTAGAAAAGGGCAGGATTTGCTGAAATAGAAAGAACATAAGAATAACATTTTACAAATAGTATAGCATCTATTATTTATTATAGCAGTCTTTGGGTAAAGGCCCAAAGCAAAATATTTGACTTTGAAGGTGAAACAAAAAGAGGTGGCAACTATTACAAAAACTTTTTTTTTAAATGAAATTTTTCTGTTGAAATATAGCCTCTACCTAAAACAATCTTGGTGGAGAAAAAGAAAATAAAAGAGTTTTAGTTCTTTTCAAATGCTCATAGAAGAAAGGAGAAAATTCTGTACAATGTTTCATAGATGAAAAACATTTTGTGAAGAGACCAGTTCTACTTAATTATCTATGGCTTTCTGTGGAGCTAGGGTGCTCCCATTCCACAGCAAGCACACTGCATCATCTTATCACAGTAGTTCTCATGTTCCAGCCCCAGAATAACTGAATTTGATTGAATGCTCCTTAGGAAGAGAAATGGGAAGGTTCTTGAGACACTTTGTAATGAAACACATACTAATTATAGTATTATTTAAGAGTAAAAAATTTCAAAATGTACTTTATCTTACAGCGTGAGGGGCTATTCAAATATTAAAGATCATATATTATTCACTTATGAAGAAAATGAATTATTACTCTACAATGGAACATACACAGCAGGGCAGAAAACCCCGACATGACACAGTTGTGAATG
Organism: Pachycephala philippinensis; assembly: GCA_013397055.1. Lineage (NCBI taxonomy): Eukaryota > Metazoa > Chordata > Aves > Passeriformes > Pachycephala > Pachycephala philippinensis. The sequence continues at coordinate 955,212 of VWZT01013650.1, read as the reverse complement.
TGAAGGCACTCCAGTTAGTAATTGTTGTTTCCAGGAATCCTGTGCTTGGCAGCAGGCTTTATATGGACACAGTTTAAGTAAAAAAAAAAACAAAAAAACAAAGAAAACTCCTATGAAATGCCTTCAACACCAAAGAAATTACTATGTAGGTCCAATGTGAAGTGAATTTATAGATTCACTTCTTATTTTTGTCTTAGAATTATGCTTATTTTTGTCTTCAGAATTGTGTTTTTGCTTAACTGTCTGCATTGCATGAAATAAGAAATATGCTGGCTTGTGCGTCTGCTCAGAATAGTGAAGGGTCTTATGATGACTTTGAGGAAGTCAGGGTAACCTGCGGTCCTCATGGCTTTGCTGGGCCTCAGCAAAGGACACTGCACAAAATTAGCCAATTGTTTCACTATGCAACAATTCAATTTATGTCAGTGTTGTTATTTATAAATTTTTCATAGGCACAGTCTATGCTAACAGCACCAACTTCCATTAGAAATACTTCTAAAAAAACGAGATGCTTGCAAAGATCAAGAGATAGAACTGTTTTTTGTGAATACGTATCCTGCAAAGTATCTTAGTTCAGTTCCTGCCAAGGTTAGTGTTAGCTGTATGCATTGTATGGCCTGCTAACTGGAATGAGGATCCTCCACAATCAGCTGAAAACCTTTCTGCAGCATGGGTGGGGTGATCTGTTGGGTTTTCCTGGCCTAAGACAGATATGAAGACATTTAAAAATACTCTGCATGGAACCAGCTTGCCACTGAAGCTATGCTGAAAAGCAGTACTGCACCTGCCTGTTCTATAGACTCCCTTCATGGTATTCATGTCAAATGTTTCTGCATCTCGTGCAGTCATGATTCTGCTTCTGTTTCTGATTGAGGCCAGGCTGGAGAGGGCTCTGGGCAGCCTGATCTAGTGGGTGGCATCCCTGGGCAGGGGGTGTGGAACTAGGTGATCTTTAAGGTCCCTTCCAACCCAAACCAATCTATGATTCCATGGTCAGCAAAACTAGGCTTGCATTGCTAATTCCACCAAGGCCCTGTATAAACCCCCAAAAAGAGAGCAATTCATTTTTTCAAACCTGATAAACCATGCAGCAGACTGATCTGGTTTCCCCCAAGCTAAACTATCCAAGAGCCCAATGTGACTTCTTTGACATGATATAGTCTACATGCTAAGACAAATTCAGGCACAACTTTTGAAAGTCTGAAGAGAACCCCTGACAAGTGCACTGCTCACAACTGCTGGTGCTCATGGAACAGAAAACCAGAGTCTGACCAGATACCAGCTAATTTAAAAGCCCACATGGCAGAGCACATCAGAGACAGTCCTGAGTCCCAAAGCAGCACTGCCCCAGCAGAAAGAATGCCAGGAAAACATTTAGCAGAGAACAGCTTGAGGCTAAACTTTGTGTTAATTTGCTTCCCTACCTCAATCTTTTCCTTTTACTGAAGGCTTTTACAACCACTGCATTTGTCAATGTCAGACATGGATAAAATGCACAGCAGTCAGGACAGAGATTAGCAGAAAACTGGCCAAGGGTTGCCCCCTCCATTCAGTCAAGTCCTTGCATCTTGAAGCATGACAGCTTAAATTTTTTAAAGCAGTTATGTAAAATTGAGACTGCATTTATGTCCCCTGCAGCAGCAGGTCACTCTGCCCTCTGTCCTGGCCAGGAAGGCTCATCTTCCTGGCAGGGAGCAGAGAGAACATCATTTAAATTAACTCCTTGGCTGCCCATGAAGAACTACTCCACAGCAGGCTGGAAAGTGCCACGCCACTTCTGAGGGCAAAACCACCTGCTCATGATGAAGGACAAAAAGTCCAGTTTAATGCATTGTCCATGTGTGTGGTGCTCTCTGGGCTCCATGTCTTCCCTCCTAATGATGGGGCCACAGGTGTACTTGAAAGCCAGGGGGCAGATAGATGAATTTGCTGTCATCCTTTTTTTTTAGTTTGTGTCAATTTTGCTTTATTTTGCCAACAACCCCGAGAAGGAGTTTACTTGCTGACCTTTCTTAGATGTGTTGTTACATGTCTGAAAATCAATTTCTGGAGTTATCTGTTGTCTTTTTTTCTTTCCCCTCCCCTGTAGCACTTTGAAATGTGTAGGCTGGGGAGAGATAAGTGATATAGGTTTGCTGGACTGACACAAATGTAACAGGGACACAATTTATGACTCAGCTCATTCATGGTAGATTATAAGCTCTGGAGATACTTGATGATCTATAGCTGATGTAAATTGTGATACTTACTGTGCCATTAGCAAAGCCATTATCTCTGTCGTGAAAACTTAGAATCAATATATGTCAGCAGAGACAGAAACAGTATTGTGAGCTTGCTGATAAAAATGGGCTTGTGGAGAAGCATTCTAGGACTCCATTTGACACAGCCCTTTCAGAATTCTGAGAATAGCAACTTTACTAATGAAAATCCTGAAGTCAGGTAATTATGTCCTTTGCAATTTTTAGGTATGTGATAATGGCCAGAGTGCATTAGCAGCCTCCCTCAAAAAAAGAATTTTGCAAGTCACAACTAGGAAAAACTAGCCTGTGACATGATACTGCCAGCCATTTTCTAGATAATAACTAATAATGTGTTGAAATATTACTTGTTATCATGAAAATGAGTTCCCAGAATTAATTAATTTTCTTCTTCAATTAAAGACAATGCATTGTTTTGAGAAATGCAGTACTAATTAGAGCCTCTCACCAAAGAAGAGGACCAGCATTTAGGCCACCGAGAACAGGCTGGGTGTCATACTGGACATACAAGGCAAACATCTGAGCTAGAGCTACAGTGAGCAAGCCACTGACAACAGTCAGTTCACCATAAACAGTCACACAAACTATTTGTTCAAAGTCAGTTTAAAAATCATTGCTCTTCAAGTGACAGCTCTAAAGATTTACTTCACTAAATAAGCCATCTTTTAAGTTTGTTCACTTTGTGTTTTTTTCAGGAATTACTATTTGTACAGGAGAACAGCTGAAAGAACCACCTGCCCTTTCTCAAAGGGATTGTTGAGGTCTCGAGTTGAACTGCTTTCAGAGCTCTGGAGCACTGGATGTGGCATGTTGGTCTAGCTCACTCTGGAAACAGCTATCAACCACGAAATGCTGATCTCTCTCACAAAAGGTGCTCACATTTCTCACTTGTAATTTTATGTGACCAACATTTACCATGCAGTGAGTCAGGATTTTCCATAAGGCTCTTAATAGATTCACAGTCATAATGTTTGGCCCTTGCATGAGTTCCTTCTTCTACCTGTTGCATGACTGGCTCACCACGTCAAACAAATCCCAAAGTGGTCTTGTGTCTACCTTTGCATCTCAAATGTTCTCAACATTCCCATACCTAGATTGGTTAACCAAAATAGTTGCTCTTATGGTGGTCTCTAATCCACCATCTTCTAGTTTCACACAGTGTTCCTGTTACAGGATTAACAGTGCAAGAGAATCTCAGAGTATTTCAGGTTTGAAGAGAACTCTGGCAGTCTCCAGACCACATCCCACACAAAGCAGGACCATCTAGAGCAGGTTGCCTAGGTTGCCTTCAGTTGAGTTTGAGTGTTTCCTAGGATGGAGACTCCACAATCTCCTTAGGTATTTGTGTCATTGTTTGACCTTCCTCACACTGAAGATTTTTTTCCTACTATTTTTTTACAAATTTCCTTATCCCTATTTCTGTCTGTTGCCTCTTATCACTGTGCCCCTATGAGCAGAGTTTGGGTCTGTCTTCTCTACACTGTCCCATTAAATAGTTGTGGACAGCAATAAACTCTCCCCTTTGCCTTGTCTTCTGCTGAAAAAAACAGTTGCCATAGTCTTCCCTTTATATCATGTGCTCCAGCCCCATGAACATCTTGGGGAATGGAGCTGGACTTGCTCCATCCAGGAGGTCCATATCTTTCTTGTAGGTGGATGTGGTGGACAACCAGGTCATAACCCAAACCAGACAGGAGTATGAGAGACCTGCTCTCCAGTGGTGGGAGGAGCAGGAGAGTGAGACGTAAGTCTAGGACCTGTCTATCTCCAGTCCCCGCCCTCTATGGTGACCACACTCCTCTTCTGGAGTTGTCAGGCATGAAGGGCAGAGTTAGTCAAGTTCTAGAAAGTTCTGACAAGTTCGGTTGCCGATTGGTTGATTCACGTTTGTTAACTCCCCTTCGTTGTATTATTGGTCCTTGTACCCCTTGCCCTTCCCTCCTTATGTATTCCCATTGGTTCCTTATCTGTCACTCCTCCCCTTACCCGAGGTTATTTAAGTCCCTGTACACCCTGCTTCGACGGCTCTCTGTCCCTGGACCCTTCAAGAGCAGACCCTCGTCCCAGTTTACCCCCAACCCCTTAATAAACCTGCTCTTGGAACCTATACAGAGAGTCCTCCCTCATTTTTTCATCTCTGGCGACGCCGCTCTCCAGCCCTGCTGCCCTGCGCTGCCTATTTGGACTGTTTGCAGCCCGACAGGTGCAAACACCGACCCTGTTGACGCTGCCGGCGGATCCGGGCACGTCTGGTACGCGTCAGGGGGGAGCCCAAAACTGGATGCAGAACTTCAGTGCAGCCTCACAAATGCCAAATACATGGGAATAGTAATTTCCTTGGACCCCTGGGTATGGTTTTGCTGGAACTGTGCAGGATGTGATTGGCTGCCTTTGCCACAGGGATACACTGCTCACTGATTCTCAGCTTGTAGCACCAAACTGATAGCTCCCTTTTTGCAAGGTTGCCTGCTAGTCACTTAGTCCCTGGCCCCGATGGTTGCAGAGATTCTCCTTTCCCAGGTGCAGGATTTTTCCCTTCCCTTTGCTGAACTTCACGAGGGTCAATCAATGCATTGCTCCAGTCTGGCAAGATCTCTCTCTACACAACCTGGCATCAGCTGTGAATTTTCTGAGTAGTGCACACTGTCCTATTATCCAGGTAATTTAAAGACATAAAATGGTCCTGTCCCAAATATGAATCCCACTGTGATGGAATCACAGCGACCATCAGCTAGATGCACATTGTACTATTGATTGAAATCCTTTAAGACACATGGTCCAGGAAATTATCCCTTCATCTTATTGCTTATTGTTCACTTAGCCAAACAGATCTCACCAATCTGGCTATCAAGATACTGTGGGAAACCACACGGAAGGCTTTGCTAAAGTCGAAATACACGGCCCCCACCACTCTCCTCACTGTGAGTCATCTGGCTCGTCAGAGAAGGCAATCAGTTCCATCAGGCAATATGCTGCTGGTAACTCCGTGCAGGCTGTTCCCAATCACCCTTTTGACATTCAAGCACCGGGACAGGACCTCCAAGAGGACTCACTCCATGAACTTTGTCACGCCCTTGCAAAGCTGCTATAGAGCAGCCATATGGTGATGTTGGCCCACTCCTCTGGTGCTCCTAGAGACATCCCATCTGGACCATCTGGCTTGGATATGCCCAACTTGCTTGAGTGCTCCCTTACTCTGTCTTCCTCTCCTCTGGGTATTGCCGCAGAGGAGACTGCAACCAGCCTCAAGAGCAGGAGAGCCTGAAGGCAGCCTTGCACAGCAAAAAAGGCAAAAAGGCACTGACTGCCTCCACCTTTTCCATGTCCTTTGTCCCTCAAGCTCTAGCTGGACTTAGCAGCAGGCTCACAATTTGTTTAGTTTTCCTTTTTCAGTTCTGTTATGGAAGCCCTTCTTGTTGTCCTTCACATCCCTTGCTAATTTAAACTCCAGCTGCTCTTCTGGTATCTCTCTGTTTTCTTATATTACAGTGAATTAGATAAATTCATCCCACTGGTAGTAAGAAAAACTCTGAGGAAGAACTCATGGGAGCCATTCACACAAGGGAACTAGCCAAATGCATCTAAATCTTTCAAGACTTGGAAGCAGCAACCAGATGGAAAGGGACAATTTCCAGATGCCAACCCTCCGTGGAAGATCTCAAATCCTCAAAGAAAACAGCTCATAGAAAATTCATCTTATAAGAGACATCAGAGAAAGAAAAATCATTGTTCTCTTTTGTTACTGTGCAGCTCAAATCCTTTCCCAAACTCTGACTCTTGCTCTATATTTTTAACTCCCAAGGCACACTAATTACCAATTGTATTTTAACATTCTGTCAGCACATTATATCTATTTTCACTTGGAAAACTTTTGGGTTTTTTTTCCCATGGGGCATTAAGATAAGCACTTTATTAATTAAGCTGCCCAGAACTGAAAGCGGATGATTGGGAGTGCTACCGCTTCTGTCAAGTATGAAACATTGTTGTTCAGAAAGATGTAAGACAGCTCCAAAAGAAACAACTATCCACGGCTGAGCACATACTCGAGGGACAAAGCACTGTGTCCTTCAAATCCTTGCTCTCTCAGGACTTCCTAGGAGAATCTTGGTGTGAACAAAATTTTGGAAAACAGTGGGGGTGTCCTCTTAGTCTTCACAATGAAAGACTACAATATTTCCAATATGCAAATATTAAAACCCTAGAAGAAGATGGAATGTGTTCTCAATCTTTTCTTTAAAGATTTTAGTTTGCTGCTAGGTATTAATTTTCATATTTCATGTGAACTCTGCTGTAGCTCATAGAGGGTTCAACACCTTCGCTGTCTTTGCTATGAGAAATTTGGGACATCTTCTCATTAAGTATACCAGGTATGAAAACAGCAGAAAGAGAAAACAGCAACTATCAAAGGAGGACTGGACGCTTGCCTTTTTTACAAGTAACTTTCCAGACTGAGGTTGTCACTGTAGAGCTAAGAGTAGAGTTCATATCAGCTATGTTGCCAAAATTATCTCCTTTTGCCTTTCATGGCAAATGTTTTATCTCTTTTTCTTTTGAACTTTTTGCAGTGATGCATAAGGAAAGTGTTCCAGTTTCGCTTCATTTTCCACAAAACAAAGCACACACCTAATCACACATCTGCTGCTTGTTATATTAATGCCCAGAGCCAGCCTGGTTCCTCCTTTAGTCCCTGCCTTCAGGCACATTTCTCTTTCCATGGCAGGGATCTGAGGCAGCAGGTCTTCAGCTGTGTTACAGCTTAAAATGGCAAATAATCCATTGCTTTGAAGCTGTCCATTTATACATCCCCTCTTGCACTGCTGTACATTGCCCCTGTGAAATGCTCCTCTGGGATGATATGACAATTGCAATCTTGATTTCCAACATCATGCATGTTTTTCTAGCTCCTGAAGCCTCTTCCCACATCAGCTTAAGAATCACCTTTCTGCTTCTCATTTCATGTGGTATTTTGGCTGATGCCCTCTTGCGTTTAAACATTCAAGATCTCTATCACAGTTTCACTTCTCTGTTTTACCACACTTGAATCATACCTCTTTCATGTTGTCTGGACACAGAGGGCAGGGCTCTTCCAGTTCCTGCACTACATAATTATGGTTAGTTAATTCCTGCAAGAATTACCTGGAAATTATTTCTAAATTCACATATACCAAAGCCAGCTCTTTTTGGGAGTAAATGTTCCTTCTAAATAGTTTTATTTGTTGGTGATATCCACCCTCTGCACCAGCAGAACCAAGCTAGTCTTAGGCAGTCTTCATGTGCCCTCTGCAACCCTGGGAAATGTAACTTTGATGAGGAGACATTCAGTCTTTCTGTTCTTTCTTTCTTTTGTCCTCTTGACACCAAGGACATTTCACTCAATCACCCCAAGAGAAGGACCTGTCACCTTCAATTCCACCTGATCTGTCTTTGTTTCCTGAGCTGTCACCTAATATAACACGAGCCCAACAAACTGATCTGGAAATGCCTTAAAACGAAAGTTTTCCACAGCAGGCATCAAACTCACATCAGCCGGTATAGAAGCTCATGTCTTCATGTGTGAAATCATCTCTCTCCAGCTAAAGCATCCCTTGGTTCCTTGGGCACTCCTTTGTCCTGGAAGGTGGTCAGGACTTAGGTGTTTTGGTGCTGCCTCATCTGCTGCTGGTGACCCGGACGTGGTACAGGGCTGGGAGAAGGGGAACAGTGTGCCTGTGGTCTCCATGCTGATGCAGGTCTTCCCCCACCCAAGTTAAGGATTCCTCTTTTGGACTTCCTTTGCTTTTGGCAATGTAAACACTTGAATAATTTGCAAACACCAGTCCACTAAAAGTTAGACTCTGAAAAGTTTTGACACGGGGGGAAGGTTGAAAAAACTGGTTAGGGAACCATTATTATTGACAGAAAAGGCAAAGCTAAATTTTGACCTAAATTTCACGATCTAACTGATGCCTTATGTTTTAGCTTTTATATTTTTCAAATCCTGCATTCCCAGTGTGTAACTCTGAAGTGTCCTGTAGCCTGTGAGCTGCTGCTCTCTCATGCTAAGATAGACATAACAAGGCCTCTCCAGGCCTGCTCTCCAAGGACACCCAGATTGTCCTAGGCCCAAAATGTGTAAACCAGCATCTTGAGAAGGGGGGCAAGCTGAGGGGAAATTCCATCATTAGCTAAAGTTTAATTGGTGAAAGTGTGTTGATACACAAATGGACCAAAGCTATAAAAGTGTGAAGAACTTGCGACTCATCATCCATCTTGGGTGTAGCCTTTGGCCTGCCCAGGGTGTACCTCGAAGGCCTTTCAAATAAATATCCACCTTTATTCCCTTACTCCTGTCTAGTGTCTGCTTCTAGGTTGGCCTCTTTAGGCACCATAACATGTAACAGAGCAAAAATGGTGTGTACAGGGACAGCTCTGGGTTCTGGACAGAAGGGACCAAATACTCTTTCATGTATAAAAGCAGGCAGAGAGCAAGGCAGCACGTGAAGTCCCATGTTTTTCAAGGTTTCAGTGATTCTTTGCTCACAGGGGTGTCCCTGAGGGCCCTTTGATCCTGTGGTGCACCATGGGGAAGCCACTCTGTGCCTCACCGTGGTGAAAGGCCCTGCGTGCAGGTGCTCTGTGGGAAGGGCTGTGTGAGTGGGCTGTGCTGCGGGGTCAGCACAAAGCAGGGCTGCAGGGTGAGAGAGCAGCCAAGCCTCAGCCTCCAGGTGGGATATGCAGAATATGGCTGCTGGGGCAGGGAAAATGCTGCTGCTGCTTTGCTTAAGGGCCCTGATATGCACACCACTGGGGAGAGGGTGTAGGTAGGAGGAGGATGTTGGAAAAATCCATCCAAAAGCCTTTAGGAGCGCCAAATTCTCACTACACACATACACTTCCCTTTTGTGAGGAATGGTGTAGGGTCACCCCCAGGTTTAACCAGACACCAATTGCTCCCGGTGACACAGAAAGGTGGCCTTTTGCAGGCGTGCAGCTCCACACTCCTTCCCTTGGCTGTGCCTGTATAGCTCAACTCTAAAGATGGCACTGGAGGGTTGCTTTGCAGCAGTAAGTGCAGAAGGAACAAGACAAGAACAGCAGACCCTGAAATTTAGGGGAAGACTGCAGCAGAGCAGCTAATCCCACTTGAAAGGATGGGCTCATGTCCAATTACAGGTTTTTTTCCAATCCACTGGGAAAGCCATTATACTGATGGCAGTCGGATTGGTGCAGCCATGGCAATCTTGAAAGCATTTAGGATATCTTTGATTAAATGATATAGTGGACAAAGACTGAAATTGCTTCTCTAGCAAAACCGTAGCATGGATAGTTTTTTAATTAACGTGAGCTAATATGACACTATTACTTGTAAAGTCACATGAAAGGGAGAAAACAAAAGTGAGTGATACGAGAAAGGGAAAACACCCCTTGTTTTCTCTGCCAATTATCACCATACTGTTTTTAAAATCCCTTTGCTTCCCTGTGTGATCAGGTTGATTAAAATCCTCTAAAGAAATAAAACAGCTGCACAGACCTCCAAAATCACATTCTTCTCTACTGCATGTGCATTGTATTCTTTTCAACAGCTTTGTTTCCAAATTATTCTTTTTCCTTCATTGCCTCTGAAAGTCTATTACTGGATTTATTAAAACAAAGCTGAATAAGCATGCTGAATACAGCCACAGTGATTGCCTCAACACATGTTGTTCGTGCAAGGACTACTGTGCAAGCAGGTTTGAGCTGCCGGCTGTCACTGAACTGAGGCAGAACAAAGGAAAACCCAGCTGAAAGAATGAAATTGCTCACTAAAGGAAGGTTCCCTATTTTGCCCCTCTGTCATATGCTGAAGAGCTAAAATAATTATTAAGCTGAAGTCAGACCATGACATTTTCCTTCAACCCAGGCTAGGAGGAGAAATGTTCCTATCTTGTCTCTAAAATGACCTGACACCTTTCCGGTGTCTGAGGCTGGGATGAGGTAGTGCTGCCACATGCTGCTGCTGCAAGCTATAGCTTCCAGGGAATTAGCTCATCTGGGGTGGCTTGGGAAGAGGGCACCCTGTTTGCTTCCCACTCCTGCTTGGTGGTGATTTGCCTGGCTGCAGGAGGGAGCAGGAGTAAGGAGAAGCTGGTGCGCAGAGCTCCACACACATGCACTCACCGTGTGTACACACAGCATGCATGGGTGTTTGCAGCCGGGCACGGGAGGGAGGGGAGTGCATGGACCCTGGCAGGATCCCTACACCAATGCATGAAACCTGGCAGGAACCCTGCATGAATGCATAAACCCTGGCAGGAACCCTACACCAATGCATGAAACCTGGCAGGAACCCTGCATGAATGCATAAACCCTGGCAGGAACCCTACACCAATGCATGAAACCTGGCAGGAACCCTGCACCAATGCATGAACCCTGGCAGCTGGAGAGGTGCCACACCAGTCCTCCTGCCACTGTCTCAGTGCTTGTGCAAACCATGGTGTGCCCAGTGCTTAAACAGACCTCTCCAGGCCCAGTCCCTTCCTCCTCCCCATTCCATTAGGTTTTCCACAGGCAGGCTTCCCTAAGGAGGCAGGAGGTTTAACTGAACAGGGCTGTGCCTGACTCTGTGAAGAGGTGCATTGCACCCACTGCTAAAGTGGGAGCTGATGGTGGAACCAGGGAAGTGAGTCACCATCACTGGGGGTATTTAAAAGATGTGTGGATGTAGCATTTAGCAACATGGTTTAGTGGTGGACTTGGCAGTGTAGCTTAACCATCTTTTGCAGCCTAAGGGATTCTGTGATTCCTCTCTGGGAAGCATGGTGGTGCCGTTTCCTTCTGTGCTGCACTCCCCACAGTGGTGAGTTTTGTTCCTTGCTCAGCCCATCGAGCAATTTGAGTCATCCCAAAACAAAGGCAAAGACACAGCTGCAGGCAGAGGCAGTTCTGCAGGGCTGTAACACTGCTGGAGTTGGCACAAACTAGATGCAAGTGCTTTTATTACTGGCCTCAGTCAGCACGGTGGCTTGAGTCTTCCCACCTTTTTGATTTGTCCAAAAAATGTACTTTAATTTCTTGGTCAGTACAATAGATTTCTTTGTTTTGCTAGGCAGTACCATTTTAATGGAAGGCACACAGACAAGCACAGACTTTCCTCTTGCTGAGCAGCTTTATGTGTGGGTGGTGAACCACCCGTGTCCTCCCAGCCACCCTGCAGCCCGACAGCACTGACCTTGCCATGGCACCAACAGCTTCCCCTGGCACCCCAGTAACACAAAACTTTCCTGCCTTTTCGTGGAGACAAAGACATTTAGGAGAGACAAAAAAACATTTACAGAGACAAAAATATTTATGACCTCGGTGTCATAAATAAACCTACACTTAGTTCGATAGAACATATCAAGTTTATTTTAATGATTAATAGAACCATATCTGGAAAGGGCAAGTTGAAAAAGCTACTTTGCAATTCTGAAACAGTGATAAAGTCACTCTTGAAATGGAAAATGGAATGTCTGATAAATAAGAACAACAGAGTCAGTCCTATGCAAATGACTGAGGAGAGGGCAGATTCTGGAAATACCAGAGGCTAGAATTTTTTTCTTCTAGAAGAAAATGTGTGTCCCAAATAGTTTTAAATCATCAGACTTTATGTGCTATTATCCAGATGGAGTAAAATGCTGGCCCCATAGACATTAATCACTCAATGAACTCACTGAGGTCAGAGTGTTACCCTGAGACTCAATTTTTAAAAAAATAATTCATGTTTGTGACATTTTTATATACACTCACATAGCACAGACTTACAGACTTCCTGCATTGTGCCCATATATATATATAAAGTCATTTATAGAAGTACTTGTACTAATGCTTTGTAAAATCTATTACTGATTTACAATACTAAAGAGTTTCTAATTTTGTCATCCTATTCAGACGTCACTCTGTATTTTTCTCTCTCCTCTCCAGTGCAAACCACCCAAGGCCCGTTCTAGCAGAATGACATGAAAGCACGTGTTGTGTGATGAAGAGCAGCCCTATCCCACAAAACACACAGATGTTTTTGAGATGCAGCAGCACTGCATTGTTTTGCAGCACAGATGTATAAAAGCACCACTTTTTTCATTTAAAATGCCATGATATGGAGAGTGGCTGATTCATGTGATATGTGTGCTTTGGTGAAAAGAAAAAGAAGACGTATAAAAGTAGGACTCAGTGGCAGAATTGCAGGCACAGCCTTTTTGGGTGCTCTAGACACCCAAGAGAAAGCAAATAGCCCCTCAAGGCCCAGGGTTGATTGGGGTGAACTCTGAGAAGGCACGGCGCTGTGACCCCACCAAAGGACTGAGCTGTAACACACACGTGCCCCAGGAAGTTCCAAAGGCAGACAGGTCTCACGCACTCAGGTTTTTCTCCCAGCAGAAATGATCTGTCAAGTTGTAAACCATTCCCCTGACCCAATTTGGCAACTTCATATCGTACAATAGTTTTTTATTTTTTATTGCATATCATGGCATAAATTCATATATTTGTGTTTCCCTAATCGTTGTAGTTGAGAATGTAATTTTTTTCCTGGTTTTACCCAAGTATTCTTTTAGTGTCGAAGAGGTTGTGACATCATATTTTTTCAGATTTCTATACTTAAATGTCTGCTACTTACATTTCAGAAGAGGACTGTATCGCCCATATAAAACAACCTCTCTGGTCATTGCTCACAGCAGCACCTGTATGTTAAATAAACTTTGTGGTAAAAAAAGTTTAAAATCCCCTTTGAAGCCTTTCCCCAAGCTTTGTTTACCAGTTTGGACAGTAGATATGGATGTGATAAAATATTTAGAGACACGTATTATAGTATGTATCTCAGTTCACAACCACAGTTAATGCATCCATGTATGTGCCTAACCTCATACATAAAAGTGTTTCAGCTTTGGTGCTTGTGGATTATTAAAATTATATCATTATATCTTTTTCTTTGATCACAATTTAGTGTAACACATTATCTTGATTCTCAGTAACTTCCAACTTTGATATTATATTTAATAAAATATAATGCTGTGCTGAAGAATCCCTCGGGTATCTTTAATTTCTTTTCTTTTTTATTAATATATATTACACTTTAAGTGGGATTAAATTGTCTGATTAGTGAAGCAGGCTCTCGCTGCAGCAGTGAAACCCTGAATTCCTCAGGGCGCCATATAGACATTGTTAAAGCATCTTTCCAAGGTGCTGATAAACCTGTGAGAATTAAGCAAAACATTTCCCTTGTGCTGAGGCTGATTTCACGCTCTGATCCCAACCTTTGCTTTGTTAATTCATCTTCCTGCACAGAAACCTTTGCTTTCACCCTTAGAAATGTTGTAAAGCTGCACTGTGAAGTAGGAGACAGAACTGATGCAGGTTTTTGAAGACACCCTGCCACCCCAAAACCAAGAGCTGTGTGGAGAGTGGCCCAGACAGAGCTATGGCCTGCAAGGGGCTGCATCACCACAGAGCATCATCCCAAAGATGCAGCAAGGCCAACATCACCCACTGTCCCCACCGGGGGAAATTGCTCCATGCTCACAGGCTTGGTGCCACTGAAGTGGGGCCAGTGCCACTGCTTATGGCCACCCAAGCAGTGTCAGGAAACTTGGTCAGGGCTGAGCCCACGGAATGGAGCACTCCGCCCAGAAAAGCCCAGCTGGTGATGTGTAAGGCGCTGGCACAGTCCCTGTGCCCAAACAGCCCTGGAACAAGTGCTCGATCAAGCTCGTGAAGTGCATTGTGTGCTGAGCTGAAGTTCAAACTCAAGCACGGCACAAGGACTATCCCATGAAAGACTCTTCTGGAAAATGCTTAAAAGCAGTTGAAAAGCAAAGAGTGGGCTGAGACAGGCACAGACTTGGGGAAGAGGAGAAGAGGGAGGCTGACAGGCAGGCGGGTCTTTTCTCACTCTTTCTTGTGCTCCAGTGGCTTTTGGTTGAGACAGCTCTGCCGCCTGCCCTTCTGCAGTTTTTACAGCATCCAGCCCTCATTCCCAATAGTTCATCAAATGTTCATTTTAATTGCCTCCAGCAGGGTAATGAGGGCAAGTGGAGCCTAAACTCTGGCTGATGATGCCTACACAACTCTGACAGAGGAGGTCCTCCTTAGCCTGTCAAGCAGTGAAAGTAGTCTTGAGCAGCTGGGGCCACATCATTATGCTCTTTATTATATCTTATTAAGACTATATGTTATAGAATAATATTGTACAGTTGGACAGTGCCAAGCCAAGCAGATTTTGCCGTGCTGCAAGCATAGGAAAATTCTTCATCATTTTGGCTTTATTGGCTAGCACAATTGTCTTTAACAGTCAATCAATGTACTATGCAAGTAGAAAAATTCAAATGTACAATCGACTGACCAGTAAATAAAAATCAAATTAAAAGACTTAAACACAAAAGACCTTTTAAATCACTACAGTTCTGCCTCTTGAGTTGTCAGGCTTTTAACATTTCACTGACAGATACATGCGTATATATATATATAAAAAACATTGTTGTGAGATATACTTCCAAGCCTGTAACTGGATAATACCCAATGAAAATTTATATGCAAACCCACCTGATTATTTGATAAATAATGCAACCAATTAGCGACATGATAGTGTTCCTACCTAAAGAATAGTGAAGTCCCCCTGCATAGGGCACGAGGCAGAGTTTTATAATGCAGCTGAGTTTTTTGGTCCTTCAGCTCCAGACCCAGCTTGGACATCATTTATGTACCTGAGCAGTTTGCACAGGTGAATCGCACAGCTGCCTTTTCAGAGAGCTAAGTCTTCCACAATATGATCAGCAGAAATGCTCACAGTGCATAAACTGGTGTTTTAGCATTTCAGGCTTAACAAAAAAAAAGGAAGACTAGACTAGACTAGACTAGGTTTCCATATTTCCAGGACTTGAAGAAGGAGACATGGGACAGGAGTAGAGGCTGTTTCTTTATGTCTACACAGTAGAAAAATATATCTTCAGATTTACAAAGGTAAAAATGTTTAATTCATAGGTGACCTTTCCCCTCCTGGTCACTGAGAAAGAAGTAGATTACTGAGCCAACAGGAAGAAACATTTCACAATATTACCAACAATTAAGCAAAATAACAATTTTAATGCTCTGGGGAAAGGATATATATGGTGAAGGATTTGTTTGCATAGACATAATAAGTGAACCTGAGAGCAAAGCAGGAAGGCACTGCTGGCATGGACCCAGGAGGTACAATACAGAACCAAAACACAGCCAGGTGGTCTGATAAAACAGAGGCAACGGGAAGAGCCCTCACAAACCATCACTAATGTCTTGGCTGTCTTTGATGATAAAAGTTTTAAGAATTTGTTTAATTACCTTCTGCTTTGCTTTCCAAATGATACCTAAGTAGCTTATCCAAGGTGAACTGTAAATTGCATGATCAGCTCTTTGGTTTGAGGTAAAAAGCAGCAGGGGAGGCAGGCCAGGGTCCTTGTGTGGACACAGGCAAGACCTAAACCCCAGACACTGAGAACCTGAGTCAAGAGGAAGGATTTCCTGAACTGGGATACTACTGATCAATGTACCAGTCAGCAGGAAGGACTTCTGGCATTCCTGGCAGTGTGTGGGTGCCCTCTCAGCTGCCAAAATCAGGGTACAAAATCTGGTCATACCCTTTCTTCCTCTCTCCTAGTGCATTGCCCCCAAAACACCCATCTCCCTACTATCCCCCCAGCCCAGAACCTGTCCCCTGCCTGCTGCAGGAGACGGCCTAGCAAGGATGAAAGGGTTTGCAGTGGTTCCTGTGACATTGGGAATATGCACACCACAGTTCAAAAATCCCTGGTATTGACCATGAAAGACGTGAGCCTAGCAAGGAGCAGGAAGAGTGACATTTAAGGCAAGACACATCAGACATTTTTGAAAAAATTGCTATCCAGTACAGACAAACAACTTCATAAATCGCAAAATGACAGAATCTGTCCCACTGGAAAATAACCATGAGAGAGGAATTCTTGCAAATGCATCTCTCATTTGAGAGATAAAATTAGGAAACCCAAAGTCGACTGTTGTGAAACCGTCTTTGCACAGTCCAGTAATTTAGAAAACTCAAATAAGTGCTTGAATTTATATCCTGACTTTTCTGAGGACAAGAACCATATTGGTACTACCTTTAATGGGACCAGGATGTCAACCCTGAAATTTGTGCTGTTGATCCAAAGCAGCCAACATCAAGTTATGTCAGTGCTCATATGAACACAGAAATTAGGTCAGTACAGTACTCAATTTGCTAAGGAACTGTCCTATTAGCAGGCAAACAGTATCCCTTTGTTAAAGACCCATACCTGCTTGTTTGAGGAAAAGCTCTATGAAAATACTGCCATCACAATTTATGTGAAAAATACCTCCAGGAAAAAAATTTAGTAGTGGCAATTCAAATGATAAACTGTAATCCATGGAACTCAGGAAGTGAGCCAGCATGAAGGAAGGAAGAATACTTTCTTCTTAAGAAAACTTCGAGTTTTTCAGGAAAAAATTGATAAAAGAATGTTCTGGTCCCAAATCACAATATTTTGTTTCTAAAAAGTGGCAACAGAGCCTTGAGGACAGGAATGTCTGCATCCTTCACTCTGGAAGGTAGTTTGAGATCCTGTCTTTTTCCATAAATTACGCTTCCATTATGCCCCCCTTCTTTCTAAAGACACATAGGAAAATAACCCAATTTGCTTCAGTTACTTAGCTTCAATAAACCTTCCTCTACCATGACTGTTGGACAATCACAGAATGATTTGGGTTGTAAGGGGCCTTCAAGGTCATCTAATTCCAACCTCCTGCCATGGACAGGGACACCTCCTTGCACTTCCACCAGGTTGCTCCACAACTTCTCTGAGCAACCTGTTCCAGTGCCTCAGCACCCTCACAGTAAAGAACTTCCTCCTGGTGTCTAATCCAAAATGACTTTCAGTTTAAAGCCATTCCCGCTTCTCCTGTCACTACGTGCCCTTGTAAAAGGTCCCTCTCCATCTTTCTTGTAGACTCCCTTCATGTGCTGAAGGGTGAAATTAGGTCACACTGAAGCCTTCTATTCTCCAGGCTGACCAATCCCAATTCTCTCAACCTGTCCTCGTAGGAGGGGTGCTCCATCCCTCTGATCACCTTGGTGGCCTCCTCTCCCTTCCCTCACCCTGCTGCCCCCACTGCTCTGGATGCAGCCCAGGACACAGTTGGTTTTCTGGGCTGCAAATGCCTGTTGCTGGGTCATGTCCAGCCTCTCACCCACCAGCACCCCCAAGTCCTTCTGGGCAGGGCTACTCTTGATCTGTTCATCCCTAGCCTTTGTTGACAGCAGGAGTTGCCCATACCTGGGTGCAGCTGCTTGCACTTGGTCCTGTTAAACCTCATGAGATTCCCATGGGCCACTTTTCAAGCTTGTCCAGGTCCCCGTGGATGCCATCCCATCCTACAGGTGTGGCAACCACACCACTCAGCATGGTGTCATCTGCAGACTTGCTGAGGGTGCACTCGATCCCTTAATCTGTGTTGTTACTGAAGATATTAAATGGCCCTGGTGGCAGTAACGACCCCTGAGGGGCACCACTTGTCACTGATGTCCTTTGGGACTCTGAGCCATTGACCACCACCCTCTGGATGTGACCGCCCAACCAAGTCCTTATCCAACAGTATTTGACTGATCACTGTAAAAAAAATTTATCTTACTAACATTTCCATACTGATAAAATAAAATTTAAGCATATAAAAAAATTATAGTTTGTATATATATATAAAATATATACACACAGGGACCAATATAGATTTGCAGTAATTAAATGAGTCTAAAGAAAATCCTTTTGAAATAATTTCACCATGCAAAAATGCACAAGGTATAAATGTATACCACTTACATAGGCACCTTTCCGCTAGGAAAAAAAGAGCTGTGGGTGCATCCTCCCCCACCCCCCCAGCCAACCTGCCCCAGTAATAGTTATGTGTTAAGGTTTTTCTGCTGCAATAAAATATCTTTTCGTGAGTATTCTTAAAAATGAAATTGAAAACTCAACTGGTCTGTTCTTTTACTGTATTTTTAAGTCCTCTACTCCTAAATTGCTCTTTTTATCCAGACAAGTCAAATGATGCTGGTACTCTGCTTTTCTGTCACATACTCTTTCCTTAAAATGGCAAGTCATCCTGCCCCATCCAGAACACGAGGGCAAACATGCACACTACTCACAATGCTCTGTAAGACCCAGACACTATAAAATCCATCATTTAAAACTGGTACAGTATTTCTGGCTTAAAAAAATAAGTGCAGAGGAAGCTATCTTCAGCAGAAGGTAAAAACCATCCCCTGGGAAAAAACTGCCTACTGTGTAAACCAGAATAAATGCTGCAATATTTATGAGTATTGTGGTGCTGGGAATCCCCTCTGAGAGCCTCTGATTTTCACCATGCATTGATTTTTATCATAAGCTGTTCTAAAATTAGAAGAGGCCACGATCTGACAAGTATCCTTTATGTTTTAGTCCTACAGATGGATACCATGAGGTACTTTCTCAGCTTGGAACTGTTCCAAAACCGGAGGCACTAAGCTGACATATTAAACTGAATTTATATAAAGTCTTGTGTCTTTACATCATGCAACATCATTTATGGCATGCTGGGCTGTGACAGCTTAAGTTATGAAAATGCAGTATCACGCAGCAGATCAGAGCTGGCTTTATAGCAGGGCTCATGAATTTCTTCATCCAGAAAGAATAAATTTTGTGTGGGAACATTCTGCATAGAACCCCTGCAGAGCAATAGATTAAAACTGGATTTTAGCATTTACCTCTCGCTCAACTATAAATCAGGAATTAGAATTGATAATGGCAGTTATCCATCAACAGCAATGCAACTGCAGATGAGCCGGAGTAGTTTTATGGTTAAAAGGAGTTACTTTTTATTATCATCCTTAAAGAAAAGCTCTTCTATCTGGAATGTTTCTAGGCTCTAAACAGAGAGTGGTTAGATCCATGCAGAACATCAGCATGGATCAGGAAGATGCATTTGAAGTAACACCTCTCCAGATTTCAGGCTGTTCCTCTGAAACTGTAGCAGTGGGCTTGAGCAGTTCCCATTGCAGACTCTTCCCGACAGAAGATGTGGAAGGGAGAGCTACCACAGCCGGCACGACTCTGCCCCGCGGTTCATCGGCGTGTTCGCTGGGCAATGGAAAGCCTTACGGAACTCTTCAAAGTTGCTCATGGCTCCGATCACTCTGCAAAGAGAAAAGTGATGGACATGCACGTTGCCTTCTGTCAAACACTACAGGTCTGCAAGTGTTTCAGTGTTTTCACTTCAGGCTGAATTTTCAGGCTTTCATGTAATTTTTTCCCAAATAAAACCGAAAGGTACAGGAGAAGGGCTCCCAGTTAACATGAAGAAAATCTTATTTTGTTTCATGCTTTGAGAAGCATCTTGTTTCACTAGAAACACGATGAAAAACGAATGCATTTTGTGATACCGTGTCCTTCAGAACAATTTTCTAATGTGACCCTTGACAGCAGAGGCGGGAGATCAGCAGTAGCTGTGCACAGTGGAATCCTTCTTCCAGCCCTGCCAGACAGCTGCAGTGCAGCAGGCAGGGGATGTAAGCACACGCTGGGGTTCTGCTGGCAGTGCTTTCATGTGGCTCCAGATTCTCTTAACAAGATGCTCTGTCCACCCACACCCACCCACACACATTGGGTCCCTGGGTCTTTGCAGCCTCAGGGCGGAATTGGAGCCTCTTTCTGGGCAGCTCAGCCTAGTGCCTGTGAGCATCTCAACTCATCTGATATTTTGGAAATATATTTTCTGAGCTTTCTGCCCTGACCAGCTCCCAAGCCCTCTTGCTTCTACCACAAGTGGGGTGATCCTGAAAGAGCAGCACATCCCTGCCTGACACAAGCTGGACAATGTGTCTGCATCCCAGACTGGCACCTTCAGGCATAGGGGAAGAGCTTGCTCTGAGCATGCAGTCATCCTTGGCTCCTGCTTTCATGTCTGCATTATGTGATGCAGTCAGAAACTATTATTTTACCTTTGCTAGATTGTGCTTGTGTTGTTTGCTGCTTTTTCCTATGCTTTTAATCATCTTGTAATTTACTAACCCAAAACTTGCAATGGTGTTAAAGAGTTTCCTGAGTTAAGAGCAGAAAAGTATCTACTGGCATATTAATTGTATACCTTTCCTTTGTTATGCTGTGAGGAGGCATTTTTCTATATTGCAGCCCATCAGCTTCTCAGTGTAGCTCAGCATGGTAGAAAACATTCTTATTGCATTGATTAGACTTTCTGTGAGTAAGAAAATTTGCAGTCATCTGGCACAAAAATGTCTAAAGGTCAGTTTTGTGGGGAGGATTACCAAATGAGGTTAGGCTGCAAATAAGATATACAGCTTTACTGTTAAAAAACTGCAGGTACATATTCAGGGACTGGAACAGCAAGAGCTGGTCATGCAGAACTGCTGCTGATGTTGGTGGGAGTTCTGCCTGCCATGCCAGGGATTTCAATCTGAAATTGGCATTCAAAAATAGCAAAGATACATGCTAATACTGAAAATCTGCCAATTAAAAAGAAATAAATCCAGAATTTATCCAGTGAAAAAATCTTTATGTGTGCGTGCATGCCACTTTTCTACCCATGGTTTAATATTGCCACACATTAACTGAAATCAGAGTGGGCTGTCTGGATTTCATCCCACTGAATTATAGTAGAGACACCTTTCCCTGAGCAGGTCACCCTGGCCTCCCTTGGTAATCAATAGAAAGATGTACTTGCAGAGTATAAGTAATTTAAATTTATTACCTGCTGAAAGATTATTTATATATATATTTACTTCTAAAATGCCATTTCCTTTTTGACTGTGAAGGGAACCTGGTGTGAAACATTCAGATGCACACACCTATGCTCAAGATGTGTTGCTCATTTCTATCATTTTCATTGTTACCTTTTATAATTACTTTTAAAAGAGCTGTTTGAGCTTTCTGGACAGAAAGAGCTATCAGGGTTGGAGCTAGCTGTATTGCAGTTATGCTCATAATGGTCTTGGGACATAAATGAAATCAAGTTGGGAGAAATAGGTAAGATAATCTGTTAGCCCAGCTGATATGATTTCCAAGAGGAGACAAGCACCAGTTCTTCAGTTCCAAAACAGAAGCCAGTTCTCAGTATCTCACTCAAAAACTAAGAAAAAGTTTTGTCTATATTTTCTAGATCTCAAATTAATTTAAACGTCTCCAAAATTTTCTTTCATAGCCTGATGCCTTCAGGAGTTTTCCTAATAAATTCTCTATCCCTAGAGTTCCCTGTGTATTTTGAGATTTGCACCATCTCATGAGAATGTAGCTATGTAATGATTCAGAATATAAATATACCTATAGGGAAATAAACCTGAGGACTTTAAAAGAGAACAGATGGTTATTTTACCAAAATCTTAACAAGGGTAGGAATTATGAAATTAATGTCTTTGTAGGCTGATGGTCAGTCTGATACTCCCATCATTGTCGTGATGTATTTTCAGTGTTAAAAGGCACACAGATTTGCATACTGCACTAGTTTCACCTTCACTAGCTAGTATAAGGCTCTTTTAGTCAACAGAAACCAGTAGGATTCTCTAGAAGGAAAATAATCCCCTGTATTGTATGAATCAGCTTGTGGAGTTAACATCCTTTGTCCAAATAAAGAGGCAGTGTAGTACTTCACCAAGGGCAAACATGCAATTCTTAGTTAAGTAGAGGCAACCAACAGGAATCCCAACAAAACCAACTTGTTCTTGGTCACAAAAACTCTGTGAAGAAGCAGAGAAATAAACTCTGGCTTCCTAATTCTTATGTAGTCTCTAAAACTTCCCCCCTTCCCGTGGCGGGGAGTTCATGAGTGTCTGTGGTGAGGGGAGCCTGGGGAAAGCCTTTTGGCAAAGACTCACTCCCTCTGTTACGGCTGGACTATCACAGCTCCTCCAAGAAAAGTGTCACTTGAAGGCCAGCAGAAGAGTTTGGTCTTGAACTGAACTTTCAGGGCACGTTTTGCCTTGCATTATCAATATAATTCAAGGTAGAGACTTATAAGCTTTTAATGAACTCAGACAGATTAAATCAAGGACCCTCCTTATATTCACTGTTTTCTAAACTAGAATTGCTTTGGGAAAGAAAGTGATAGATGAGGCATTTTAGGTACTCAGGCTATGATTACAGGACATCACAGGGATCACAGTGTGCTCTGGTTCAAATGCTTTGGAAGGTAGATGCAAGCTCCTCAATTTTACAGAAGAGCATTTGTAATAGTGAAAGATAAGCTAATAAAACCAATCCAACTTCCATCTAAACCAAGAGCACAGTCCAATATTGTGCTTGCTCTTAACCCCCTCTTAAAATGCTAAATTTCTGCACTTCTATTCTGCAGTGATTGATTCTGTATGTACACTGAGGAAATACTTTATTTGCACTACCTGAACTGAGGAGGGCTGTGAGCTCCAGTATATATTTGCTCCCTCGCAGATTCCGGTCTAAAGGAGTTGCATCTTACCTAATAAAATAAAAAAAGAGAAACAGGCACATTATCTGGGATGACTTTGTATGTAAAGCAAAACATAATGTCACTGTTCTTAAGATGCCTATTACTTATAGAATGCATAAAATGGGAAAACATCGTAAATTACTACTTTTTTCACCTTTGCCAATCTGCAGTTTTCTGTTGGTATGTTCTCTTGTTTTTCAAATCCCCTAATGGATCCAGTGTCCACCCACTGTTTTTCTCTACACACTCTTTCCCATCATCTAATCACAGCCACTTTACTAGTTCTTTTTTTGAAGTTCTCTGTAATGGTAGCTTGTCTTTCAGCTTGTGCTGCAGCATCTCACACCTTAATAATTACCAAATATACTTCTTGGTCTCAAAGCTATGTAACGTGTATAAAATGTACACATAATGATGCTTATAATCTCTAGAATTGCAGTTATATTACCTGACATATTTATTCCACGTTGGAATGTAATTTTCTTTTGAAATTACACATTTTCCAGATTTCCATCAGTGGTCCCCAGTTCCCTGTTCCTGATAAGATACTTAACCAAACCATAACTGACCACAAAACAGGGCAGAAAGAATATTTGCACAACAGAATGATCCCTCTTACACTGTATCCATTGCATGAAAAATCTCCTTTAAACTGCCCCTACCTTACCTAAATGTTCCTATCAACAAAATCCTTTAAGCCAGATTGCCCAAAGGATTTCAGTGGACTTCAGTGCAATTTTTCTGGCTGAACACAGCTCTGACAGTTTAAATAAGTCTGTTGAGTGTCTTGAGCTCCGTGGATATGTGCTGAGCTTGAGGTTGCCTTGCATACACTGCTCTCACTGTGCATGTGCCTTCCCTGTGAGGGACCACTGGACATATGATTTCTGCAGTGGTCCTGCAAGACTCCCAGATATTCCCTAGAGATTCAACATTTATTTGGAGAAAAACTGACATGAGGTGAAACTTAATTCAGCGTAAACGACCAAAGTGGGATATTTTCTTTGCTCAATATTGTCACACTGAAACAGCCATAGGCCCACAGACTGCTGTACTGACTCTCAGCTGAGAAATTATTTTCAGCCAGGACTAGTTGCATTGAGTCTTGTTTTTTTCAGTTTGGGGTGATTCATTCCTTCAGCTGGTGGCAAAGTTTTATAGCCTGACTTTTACTTCTCATGTAGAGAGTTTGTCCCAATTTGGTTACCCAAACGAATAATTTCTGATCCTCTCCCTTGCTCTATGTTTTTCTAAAAAATCACATCCCTTATAAAAGTTTTGTTACAGCATATTTAGTGTACAGATGGGAAAAAATAAACTAAGACTTTCTTCACTGCTGCTTAGTTTCCTAGAACAACATACATAGTAACAAATGGTGGTGGGTCATTTTTAACATGAGTTTGTGGTGGAAGCAGTCAGAAACTGCTGTGTATTGCAAGCACCAGGAATCTGGGAAGTTAAAACTGAAGGAGGCTGAGGAGTCAATACGTGCAGGAAGACCCTTTTAGTGGAGGTAAGTAGAAAGAAGAAAGAAAGTTGCTGTGACAACTCTGTGCAAAACCAAGAATAATTTCAGCAGTTCTGGCACCATGGGTAGTTTGAGGACAAAGACGGAGAGAAAAAAAAAAAAAAGTTGTGGGAGAAGTGTCTCCTTATACTCTCTTTGGATGATGCAGATTGTTGAAACCAGGCAGGCTCGTCTCTGCACTGCACATTGTTCAGGTTAGCAGATGGGGATTTGAAACACACTTGTACTACTCACATGGGCATAACTCAGGAAGAAAAGCTGGTTGTGTGTGAACTCAAGGCCTGGCAGTAAAGGCTCTTCTTCTCCTCCCCTCTTTTCTGTAATCCATTTCCTGTATGCCTGATAAGAAAGAGATACTAAGTGCCTTTCAGCAACATGAAGATAACCACAGCTTTTTTTTCTTTTTTAATAATACGATGTTTCAGATATTTTTCATCTACTTACCCTGAAAGCTTCTCGCAAACCTCCATTATCTGCAATGTTTTCTGCCAAAGTTCTCTTCCCTTTCACCTTGGCAGAATGAAAGAACATCAGTCATTTGACCCATTTCTGAACTTCCTACTTGATCAACTTCAAAAAGAGGGGAAAAAGTAAAACAAGGCAAGAACGACCTCAGTCAATTTCAACCAACTTTGGTTAAGAAAACTGGGTTTCAATGTGAAAACTGCCAGTAAACAATTTTCTGTGATGAGTTATCCTGGCTCTGGCCCCAGCTCTCTGTAGCACAAAATATGGTAGATAGAATGCACTTAAGAATCCAGTCCCTGATCTTTGAGCTGAGTGTCAGTAATTTTCCCCTAAGGACTGTTTATATCTGGTGACATGTGAGATCCAGTAGCCTCTCTCTTAAACTTTTATCTAAAAGGTTATATTTATTTCTCTACATAACTCTTACTATACTACTGGGATGCTAAAATAACTTCTAAGTCATAACATAAATAAGCGTAATTAAAAATAACTGTCAGAGACAGAATCAAAATTGATAGTATATTCAGTGCTCTAAAAATATCTGTGAAGGAGATTCCTGTTGCTTCTCCTGGGTATTGATTCCAAGAGCAGGAGCAATAGCAACAAGAACATATTGTGGGAAACAGCACTATATAAACTTTGTAAGGAAACTGGTCTCCTGGCATTACCAAGTGCAATATCATTACAAAGGAATCCTAATTCCTGCTGGAGTAGCATTATCTCTACTCACCCAGCCTACTGAGGTTTTTGTGTTACCAACTGTATTTCTAATTAAGCAGTTTTACTCTCTCCTGTGCCTCGCATAAGCAAGATAATTGAGCACAGTTTTGAGCAGGGCTCTGAAGGTCAATGCTGGCTGCAGCCATCAGCTCTGCCGTGCCACAGGGATCAGTAGGGTGGGGTTGGCATCAGGACTCAGCTTCAGGGTGGCAAAAGAGGGGAAAATGGAGAAGAAGAGGTAAAAAGACCAAGGAAATTGCCAGGTACTTGTGCCCAGCCCCACACTCGGTGCAGATGAGCACCCAGATTGGACTCAGGACATCTTACTTGATGCCTTGGGTACGATGTTACAGGAAAAATGGGAGCCACAGAAGAAAGTGCAACCCTTTCCTGTCAGCTCTCCCCTGCCCTCAGGAGGCGGGAGATGGAAGGTGAGAAAGAAGCTTTTAGGACAAAAGGTGCTGGGACACCAGGGAATGGGCACACACACCAGCTGCCTTTTCCCTGGCCTTCCTACTCACACATTGTCCTCACAGAGGGCTTGTGAAGGAGGCTGACTTAGAGCATAAAATGAGAGTAACCTAACAGTGGCACAGGGCCACAGGTCATCTGAAAAGTGGAAGAAGTCTTTCTGCTGATCTCAGACAGCTCTGGATCAGGTATTTGAGACTACTCTGCACAGACAGTTTGTGGCATGCTCAGGGACCACAATAAGCCCTTTATTTGGTGAGATGACTTTATGTGATTATTGCACTCTGAAGCTATTTCTATATCCACTTTTCCTTTCATTAGGTTTCTGTTCTGGAGACATTTTTTATTGCATACCAGATGAGAAGGAAGAAGAATAAATAGGTTTCTTGATCCATGAAAAATATTCATACAAGAGTAAAAAACCTGCAGAATATTGATGTAAATGACAGGCCAAAATGATAATAAAAAAAAAGGTCTTTGCTTGCATAGCTCTTCATGCAAAAGCTATAAAATATGGCAGAAAATTGGAAAATTCTTCTATCATCTAAAAAGTGCTTTTGGTTATCCTGTGGAAATAGAAGGGATGGGATGACAAGGCTGTGGGTGACAGGATCTCTCTAGTAAGCCCATCCATGGACTTCAAAGGCAGTATCTACACTGGAGAGGAAATTCAGACCTACCTCATCTCAAGAGACAGTGCAAAAGGTAAAGGGAATGGCCAAGCCAATGGCAGAGGCATGGGAAGGGCTCAGCCACATCCTTGGGGAAGATTTTAGTGATCTTCGAGTGGCATTTTTGTAATGACAGTTTTTGTCCCACAAATATTCAGGAATGAGCCTGAGAAGTTTGGTTTATAATTTAGCTTATTATGAAGTATTTCAAGTCTGAGTTGCTGGACTTCAGACTAGACCACAATATGGCTTTGTTACCTCTGAGACCAGCACAAAACAGCCTGGGAGAAGTGCTAGAACTGTTGATAAGCATTTCATGTGACCTCGCTATTCTTAAAAGGCAAAGATGTAGTAGTATTTCTAAAATGTAGGTAGAGATGATAGAATTGAGTGGGGACTGGAGTATGTGTTTTATCCTGAAAACTAAGATTACAGTTGTGTCCCAGACAACATTACTGGAGTTTCAGCTATTCATTTCTGAAGGTCTGGGATTTATCCTGTTTATCCTCATTTTGGACACACTTATAAATGCACACATTTTCAGGGAAGCCCATACCTCTGACAGACAATGAAACAGAAACCATTCCCTTGCCTCTTCTTTCTCAATCCTTTTCTAGGAGCTACTGCTGTCATATTCCCTTGATTAAACATACAAATGGGGTCTGTGTGCACACATGGAAGAAATAGCAGGAGTTGAATATGAAATAAAGTAGGGCTTATGCATCTATTTTATAGCTGCAATAAATAACAGGCAGAATTGTTAAAGGAATCTATAAAACATGTTATTATATTCTTTCTAAAAGAGTGACTGCTCAGTTTTCATTACAGACCTCATCTCCAGAAGACATTTAACATGCTCACAATAATTAGACCAGCCCTGCTTAGTGGCTTCATCCACTTCCTCTGATTCCAAAAGGATGTGCTGGAGAGAAATCGTTTAACCCTGTCACCAGAGTGTGGGTAGTGGTATTTGACTGGACTAATCAAACCTGACAGACAATTTTTAACACAATTATTCACCTCAAAAAATCATTTGTTGTGAGAAATGAAGTTGATAGCCTAATACCCCAATACATTGGGATTTATGAAGAGAGAACTTACAAAAAAAAAAAAAAAAAAAGGCACAACAACCCAAAGTCCTCATGTACCACTGTTTTCAGTCACTGGTGGTTTACATACATGTAAGCCAGCTTGCTTCCAGTAGTAATTGTTGTATTGATTAATCATGCATTTTGTTTTCTCTTTAAATTTTTCTTCAGAGTCAGTTGTCCACCAAGGGTCTAAATTTCCATTTTTGTCATATTTCCGACCTCAGAAAGGAAAGAAAGGAAACAAATGTTTTTGCAGGAGAAAGCTTTTACAGTTTAGGAATCTATCACCTGCACAGAAATGAGAGGTGAATGTTGTCACATAAGTGTGTTAACAAAATGGGTAGGATCAGTGAGCAAAATCTTGAACCCACTGAAATCAGCAGTGAAAAGCTGGCATTCTATTTATTGTCATAATTTCCATTTGCAGAAAAAGATAGTAATGACTAATGAGTTCTATAGTACATTTTATAATTACATAGTGTAAGACGCATTTAGCTTTCTTGCAAGTATAATTGTATTTTTCATCCTCAGTCCATATGTCTTTGATTCTGAAAATGTGATGATAACTAATTTAATGTTAATTCTTCACTTGATCAGGAAACCAATCCATTTCATGTAAACTTCTGAAGTTTCCGTTTTTGATTTTGGAGCAAAACCAGAACCTTTAAACCCTGCTCATGGAAACAGGAAGGATAAATACATCCCATTGCCCAGGCTGATGGTTACAGCAGTGGCTGGTGGAAGTTTCAGCCTCGGGTCCCTGCTCCCTGTCATTTGTAGGAGAGTATTTAGTCTCCATCACGACTCCAGCCAGTCAGACACAAGACATGTTTGGACTTTTCTGAGAGCATGTCTAGCTGCCCATGTGGATGCAGCCTTGCTCTGGGATTTGATTCTTCTTTGCAACTGCAGGAGAGAGAGGTAAGGAGCAACACAGACATAACACCAAGTACTGAAGATGTTTTATTTCATCTTCTTTTTTATTTCCTCTGTGTATTATCTTGTTCAAGATGAAAAATTCCTAGAGATACATTTATTTCTATATTTGGAAGGTAAGAGCCTGGCAAGAAGTAGGGGTCTGCTTAGGGAATCAAACCTTAGGTTCCTTTCTGACTGGCAGGAGACAAGAGGGAGATTAGGTGCTCACCTACACAAGGTGGGAGTTTATGAAGAAAAATGTCTCCATTCTGGAGTGATTGCTGACACAAAATATTGTAGAGTAGTGCCAACAGGATACCAGGATACAAGGTTTTCTTTCTTTTTTTTTTTTAAAGGTATTCAATATTACACAACATAAGCAAACTCAAAATTGCTGCCAGGAGGAGGAGGTTCATATTTCTTTCTCCCTGCACCTCCCTCCTCCCCCCTCCCCTCCCTTTCTCTCAGGAGCCCTATTTTTAAAAGCACTTTACTGAGACAGCCAAACCTAGATAGTGGTAATGCCCCACTCCACCCAGCTTGTCAGGACAATTGGATTGATATTTTCTGACCATTCTTTTTCCCCTCTCTCTCTTTTTTGAATTTAATTTTAATATTTTGCAACACATTTTCTGTACCACTCTTGTTCCAGTATTATATTTTAAAACTTTTGTAATTATCTTTTGAAAAACGTCAAACCTGAAATGAAAAGTTTTCTTGGAAATAATTTTTATCAATCAGAAATTATCCCTTTGCCCTTCCCACTCCCCTCCCATTAGGACTTTCAGAATTTGTTGCTGATTTAGTTTTCATTCAAGACAAACGGAAAGAATCAAACTTGTGGCATTTCTTACCAAATAGAATCCAATTCAGACAAGCAAGATTCCATGTAAATAAATCTAATAAATACAAGTTCATAATTTTTTCACACAATTCAGCGCCATTAAAAAACCCAAAACAATAAAAATGCTACAGCATGTACAAGTCAGCTTTCTAATCTGTCACCTCTGTAAATAAAAAAGTTATCAACATGCAGTCAAATACTCACCATTGCTATCAAATCCATGAGTAAACTCGTGGCCAACAATCACTCCTATGGCACCATAACTTAATGACCTGTAACACGAAGAAGCAGTTTCTCAGAAAGTGTTCATAGTCATGAACATTAAAGGACAAAAGACCTCAGGAAAGATCATTATTGATCTAAAAAGGGGGTGAGGACGCAGGAGAATACGGGTCTGAAAATCACACCTACACAATTTGGACTTAAAGGTGTTGAAAGCCTTAATGTTAAACTCTTTTAAAAGCTACCTTTAACCTAAAACCTTGAAATGTTCAAAGGTTCACTCTTCCCACCAAATTCCTTATCAGCATCGTATGAGCTCCAAATGTCTCCCTCAGCTGACTGCATTCTGTGTATTCTGACTGGGAACAGGACAAAGTTACAGCTATAACTACTCTGAAACAAAGACTGTGTTTTGTAAAGCATTAACAGATCTCCATTCAGTTCTAAAAAGAAAGGTCATTTAATTCCCTTGCACCTGCCCTGGAATAGGAAATGATACACAGTCGGACCTAATGCACCCGGGAAACAGAGTAAAAAGAAATATTTTGTATTCCTGATGGACAATTAATTATATCTTCCTTATTATATCCCAATAAACATGCTTTTAGGAGAAATAGAGATGAAAGAGGGAAAGGCTAAGGGCTTTTTTACACCAAATGCAGTGGATATCATGGGGGTAGGTGATCTACCCAAAGCGTCTTTCATTTGTTGAGTTGCTTTTTGTGATTTTACTTATTTCATTATTGAGATGCTATACTTCAAAGTAGCTTATAGTATTTCTAACACATCCTATTGAAATAGAAGAAAGGCAGAGGGTTTTGAAATAACATGTTATTGTTGGACTTAATCATCCATAGTGCACTAATTGCTCATCTCAGTCATTCCCAAAAAGTATTACATCATTTAATTCCCTGTGCTCCCATGAAAATCCTTCACTTTGTTTTTTTCTTTTCTGAAAGGTACTTTGCATGTGTTAAAATCTTCCCTACTGGTTTTTAGCCCAAGTACTGTTACAAACCTTCTCTAAAAAATGCAGGTTAAAATGATACAATTCAGCAATGGAAATATCATCCTTTTGTTTGACAAATTTGTAATCTTGTGTAGCACGCAGTGATAATTACCCCTAATAAATGCACTGTGTAAGACTTGTTTTCCACATCTGAAGTAAAGGGGTTATACAGGATCTTTTGCAGCTGAAGAAGTGTAAAAATAATGGCACAAAACATGTAAAGAGATCGAGAAGAAACAAGCCCTATTATTAAATACATCTTATTTTTCCTCTATGGTTCTTTGTCACCATGAGTGACAGAACAAAGAACAGGCTGGTGTTCTGGCACTCCTACAGCTTTCCTTAGCTCCAAAATATTGGGTGAAGTTTGCAGTGAATTTTGGCCTTTGTACCTGTGAACCCCCCTCACCATTTTGTCCAGCTCAACAGCATTTCTTGCCAGAAATTTTCCCAGCTCTGTTTGTGCTTTTCACTTCTGGGCACAGGAGGACAGAGGTGGAAGGGATTAGATGCAGCCCAGCAGATACCACATTAAAGGGGAACCTTCTGGGACTGGGGAGGCTCAGAGAACTGTAAGGAAGCCATGAGGTCAAGTAGCTTAAAATCTAACTTACAAAAAATCTGGCACTGAAGGCTCACAACTGTGAATGATGGCATTTGAATGTTATTTTATTTAATGTACTGAGATGTAAAAGTGATAACTAAGCTTCCCTTTATGCAAATAGATGTAACTGGGTTTTGGTGGTTGTGCTGGAACTGGTCACTAAAATGCCACTAAATGTTAAATATTTGCTAAATCATTTTTCAGCAAGCACTGGTGACTTTTTGATGGTTTATCTGTTCCACTGCCATGTACTGTTTCTCCTAAGCAGAGAGAAAACATCCAGAATATTTCAAGGACAAAAGCAATCTGTTGTCTGATATAAACCAGCTACATTTGTTTACTAAATTTCATTTTGATACGTACTCAAGCAAAACCAATTTAAGCTAAGGTAACCTTTAAAGAAGAGAAATGAGCAAAGTATAACACTTTGAAAGAACCACAATTTTATCACTGTGGCAGAAGGTTGGAATACCGAGAAATCCCTTCAGAAAGCAAAGCTGGAAACAGGCCTGCAATAACTATAACAGGAAATAAGTTCACCTTAACAAGAAAGGACTTTTTTCTATCCCCAATTACCACTTACAAAGTTACTTGGCCCACAAGAATTCTCTTTGAATGCAAATTAATTTGTTCCTAAATTGAACGTGTCTTTCTACATGTATTGCCAAATTTCCTGTTTACAAGGACACAGTCCAGATTGGATGATGGCAAACACAAAATGCTCGAAAAGTTTGGGGTTTTTTTTAACAAAGATTTATTAAGGATATGTTTCACCAGTAACTGGCTTTATATAACTGCAAAATAACTTTCACAAACTGCCATCAGAAACTTTTCATGGTCTTATCCTGCCCTAAAATAGAAAGCTATTGAACTGCACAAAAGCAGTGATTTTTCAAAATTAAATGTATGTGACCTGTAATTACCCTTCCTCAGCTACACTGGCACATGGGCCTGCTCAGGCAATCACTTATGCACATGAAGATATTCCCATGCACCCCGACAGGAACAGACAAGGGCCCACTGCTAATCTTAGATATTAGCAGAAAGTGAACAATAAACTGATAATAATTGGCTTCTCAGGGCATTCACTCCTGTTCAGGAAGTGTTAGTTACCTGATTTACAATTCCTTTTAATACCTGCCATGTGCACACTGCTGCATCTGCATGCTCTAGCATTGAAACACTTCCACTTGGGTGCACTTAATTAGCAATTCCTGTGAGAAATCAGTCATCAGTTTAAGACAACAGCAACACATACGGCTCCCAAGGGTAAGAAAAAGTATCTCACAAAGCAGCACTTCTCAAAGTCAGCTCTTCCAGTAGCAAAAGCAAGATACAGCAGGAGAGAACACACAACCCAAGGGCCAAGTTTGCCCTACAGAAGGACAACACAGTTTTCCTATGCACTACATTTTGTTTGCCTTCAGCACCACAGCCTTCTTCGCCATGCCCTCTTCTTTGTCTATATGTGTTTGCAATAACTTTCCCTGTTATTCCTCATTTCTAAGTGGATGAGGTTACCTGGTGCAGTACTTACCTCGGATACTCTGTTCCCCAAAAGAAAGGCTTTTGAAGTTCTCCTGCTGGGAATCCTGCAATAGCAAAAAAAAGAAAAAAAAGAAAATAATAAAAAAAATGAGGTCGATTCAATACAGCTGAATAGCTGTCACAATGCCCAAGGGTTTAGATTTTATGACCTCATTTGTTTGGTTTCAGAAGGTTTTGCGAGGGGAGCTTTCCCTCAGGTGGTGGTTTCAGAATGCAATAGAGAGGATCTTGGAGAGGCAGCAGAGATGCTGCCACACGCATGTCTGAGTGAGTGCATGTGTTCCTGTGAAAAACACACCTCATGCTTCCTATGAAGAATACTGGATTACCCTCAGATGTGCCGACAACAGACAATACATAGGTAAAGTGCAACAAGAATTAAAATAGTGTTAGCTTAGTGAGGCTTCAGTGCAGCGAGAAACATGAAAGTTATAAAAGGTAANTTTTTAATTCCAGGGTGACATTTCAGTGCCAGGATACTGAAGACAGTGGAGCTGCACATGGTAAAAGTTTAACAGCCCAAAGAGCTGCTAAATAAAACATACACTCATGGTCAAAGTTCTTATATGATGGTGAAAAGTGCCATCCTTCCAGGCCCAAATGTGGAATTTACTGTCTTGTGTCACAAACTCCATCTATAAAGCACAGGCATACAGCTGCTTTGAAGCTTAACCCACATGGTCATCATCTTGTTGAGGAAGAACCAGTTTCCACAGGTGACTCACTTGCTTTCCCAGGAACTGCTGCTTCACCCTTCACACCTATCTGAGTGTTCAGAAATCACCTGAACACTCAGATCAATACAAAATCCATATTAATTTGATTCTAACCCTGTTCAGTTTTTTGTGGATAGATTGGTCATGGATTTCTCTATATCTGAGATAAGTTGTCAGGCAAGATCTTTGTCTTTTCCTTACAA
Organism: Pachycephala philippinensis; assembly: GCA_013397055.1. Taxonomy (NCBI): domain Eukaryota; kingdom Metazoa; phylum Chordata; class Aves; order Passeriformes; genus Pachycephala; species Pachycephala philippinensis. The sequence goes on along the minus strand of VWZT01013650.1, from coordinate 921,478 downwards.
AGTCTTTAAAAAAATTACTTTGAAGTGGAAAAAAAAAAAAAAAGAAAAAAACAAAAACCCCAAAACCAAAACCAGTATGCTGAGTGTAATTCATGCCAAGTGATATGGCACAAGGTATGTCCTCTTGGCCTGCCCAGCTGCTTTTTGATGTTGCTCCTCCATGGCTGCCATCATTCCCTATCTGCAATTAGCTTACAAAAAATGTGGGCTTCAAACTTATTTTCTGAATGTTGTTTGGGGGTTTTTTCTTACTTTTCCAGATGTTCTTTTATTGTTTCAAGTATGGTATCATTTTCTTTTCCAGCACTACAAACCACAATTTTACCAATGTCAAAGTTTTCCTGATCTAACTCTCCTTGCCTCCCAGTGCACATTTATGATGCATATTTTTAAACATTTTGAGCAGCAATGGTGTACACTCAAACAACCTGATGAAAATTGCTTGTTAGGCCTTAAGTTAAAAGCTGTGTTCAGAGCTGAAAATCTAGTCTGAACTGGTTCCCTCCAAACACTGAACCTCAGAAAAGGTTTTGGAATGCTTAGGTTCTACTAACTCTAAATTATCCTATCGCCACAACAACAGAAGGAAGGAACTGTGGCCAAAATGAACAAATGAGCCCATACTGAAGGTGGTATGAACCAAATTACATTTAATGATCACACAATCCTGTGTGCCTGTCACTGCACCAAGAGGCTATCAAGATCTTTTAACCAGCTGCAATTATTTTGTCCAGGTATAGACTTGTGTAGAGAATTTGCACCTGTCTGCAGCAGAGGTAATATACATTATTTACAGCAAATTAGGTGCAAATCTTCACTCAGGCTTATCCAGCTACACTAAATGTGTCTTCATAGAACACTGCTGAAACACAGTCAGCTGTGAATTAAACCATGAGATAGTTTTCACTGAACAAGCCATATGAATGAATGGTAGGAAGCCCAAATCCTGGATCTGTACAACAGGTTGGTAATTATTTTACTCAGAGTCAGGATCCATTTTAGGTTAGATATCACTGAGCAAAGTGCTGGTTGAAGGAATGGTTTCTGCTTCTGGACATGTGTGAAAACACCTCTGTAGCTTGCACTAAAGGAAGCTCAGGAAGTATTTTCAGGCCAAAGCAGAGGCAGAGGCCAGTAGAATGTAATACACATTTCAGAAAACGTCAGGAAACTGAAAAACATTATCACCAGTAGGAGTTTCTTTGTTTTGTTTTGTTTTGTTTGGGGGGTGCATGTGTTTGTGGTTTTGTTGTTGTTGTTGTTTTTGTTTGTTTGTTTTTTGGTAAGAAAAGAAAATCTAATTTTGAAAGTGATTCCTGGTCAGACAGTAAAGCAAATGGGTCCCATTCTCCAGAGGTCAGCAGCACTGGGGGACTGAGGGTGCTTGTCCCCTCTTGCAACACTAGAAGGAACAGATTCAGAGTTGGCAACACTTTTTTATGCAATGTCTCCTTCAGGCAAGCAACAACTACATCATCCTTGGGGGAACAAGGATAACAGTGTCTTAGACTAGAATGTCCTTGAAATTGTAACATGAGATTGATCACCAGACAGTTTCTTATTTTGTGCTGATTTGAATCCCTCGATTTAGGCAATTCCCTTGTGAAATCTGTTTCTTTTTTTGCTTGGCATATTGCACCTAAAAGAATTAGTGATAAAACTCAGAGAGCTCATAGTAGGCTGCAGATGCAATAAATACTAATGGGATTATTTATATGCCACTGGAGTTCAAGCAGGCAAAGGACAGATCTGAAGGAGTAAGACAGACAGACTTCAGGGAATTTCACATCTTAAGGAATAGATACAGGCACTGGGAATGTATTTTAAGCTAACACCTGACCACAAATTTAGCCTGTATCGTGCATCTTTTAAAGCTTTCTCCCTCTACACAGCCCCAGAAGAAAGATACAGGCTGACAGTCTCTCTCTTTATACACCACGTTGGTAATGCAGGCCCAGAGTCTGCACTCAAGGTCATTACCCATCAACAGCACACAAAAAGAAAACTCTGTTATCGTATTACAGACCCCACACAAATCCATCTGCCATCATCAAGACCTGGACTTGCAGAATCTGCTTTGACTACCTTCTTACAACCTACCTAAATCTGGAGCAATGCCATTGGGCTGCAGCATCATTCTGAGGTGGGCACTGCTGTCACACGCCACAAGAGCACTGGTCTGTGGGCAGATGAGTTCAGGCTGTCACAGAACAGCACTGGTACCCTACATCCGTGCATCTTACTGGTGCCAAGGTGGGACAGCCAGGCTAGATCATCCTCAAGATGGACTTTGTGCCCTTGATCCCAACATGCTAGAGACCAGCTGTTCTGATTACAGCCCTTTAAGTCCAGCAGTTCAAGGAGTTTGCAGTGCACCTGAGTATATGCTTGAGTAGCTGATTCTTCAGCAGTTTGTATTTGAGCATATATGGGGAGAAAGTGCTGAAATTCTTTCTAAAGAATAAATCACATTCACATCTCTCTCCTCATGCACAGAGCTAGTAATCTCATTGTAGAAAGCTGGTCAGGGAAACTGTTTCCAGGATTTACTTTATCATGTACACAGGGACTGTTGTGAGCCTGGCTAGCTTGTAATTCCCTAGATTTACCTTCTTGAAGATAGGAGTGACATTTGCTTTCTTCCAGCCCTCAGGAACCTCCCCCAGTCACTACAACCTTTCAAAGATTACCAGGAGTGGCTCACAATGATGTTGTGAGCTTGTCAGAGCCCATGGGCTTGTGTTTGCCCAGTCTGTTGGAACATTCCATAACCTACTCGCCCTCCACAGAGGGTAAATCTCCTTTGTTACCACTGCCCTCATTCCTGCATTTTCCCTCAACTTTTTGCTGCTGCAGCTACACTTGCAGAAACATTTCTTCACATCCCTTTCCAGATTCATCTCCGGGGAGGCTTTGGCTGTCCAAACCCCTGTGTCTGGACCCTTGGATAGTGACTGTTCAACTTTCCTCTTAGTCACCTTACTGCTCTGGAATGCAGGGGCACTTTAAGCAGTGGAGTACATCTGGCTTACTTCAAACATTTCACTCTGAATTTATGCTGATCTTGAAGCTCTGACAGAATTCTGCCTGCACAATATATATATATATACTCTGCCTTTTAATGTAGCTGAAGGTTTTTCTCTTCATTTTATCCATGATACCATTTTCAGCATCACGCTGCAGCAAGGTGCTGTAAAGTTAGAATACATTTAAAATTTGAAGGGGGTTTTCTTCCTCCAATTTTGCAGGGGGTTTACTGCCATTAATAAATCCATTTATCCACTAATACCTTCATGGTATTATTATACACACTTTGCAGATGAATATCCTTACACTCAGTATAAAATTGCCAGTTTACCAAGAAGACACAAGTAACCACATTTGGTCTGATAATTCCCTGAAACAATGCAAGGCAATAATGGATAAAGTAAACCAAAAAACACATGAGAAGACTCACCAAATAATGAGGAAGTTTGGAGTTAAAATCTAAATATGAATTCAAATTTTAGAGTTCAATTGCATTATTTGGTTATACTGCATGATGTTTTTAACTGAATGAGGCAAAGCCTTATCCCAAGTTAGTGCATTTACAACTTCCAATAATGAGTTTGGTTTGTTTAAAGCAATTTCTGACAGGCTAGTGAATCCCATATGTAAGGAACAGATATGGGAGACAGCTGTGCTAAACTGTGTAATATACAGGGTACTCTGCCAATTGGTGTACTGGCAATTCTCAGATGTGTTCAAAAGCTGTAACTTTTTTTTTCAAGTGTCATTGAATGAATTCAGATGTAGAGCTTTAAAGGGATAAGATATAAGCAGAAGACTAACTGCTGGTCAGTAATCAAAGAATATTGAATTCACATAAGGAATTAAATGGGAAGACAGCTGGGGTTTTGTTGTCTAAAAATTGTCTAAAAACAGCCCAAAGGGCAGGATACATTTGTTTAAAATGGTTCCACAGACTTCTGTTTGGACAACTGAATCTCATCACAGTGATGGCTTGCACCTCCTCTTTGGGGTGTAGCTGCCAGTCTTGATGGCAAAGGGCTTCTGCAAGTTTTATCTCAGATAAAACATATGAGAAAACCTTTCAGACACTGTAGAGCACCCCAGACAGCTTTGAGCATCTATACGTAGGTGACAGAGACCGAACTCTCTGTCATTACATGGACCTGAATCATACACCTTATTTCAAATTTTATCCTGTGGACAAAGAGGAGAGAAAACAAAAATTGTGTAAGGACAGAAAATATCAATTGTGTAAGGCACAGTAACTGTTCCATGCAGTGCATGAATACAAAGCTTAATTTTATGAAGAGCTCTGTGAATAAATTCATTAAAGAGATACAGGGAAGTAATGGTCTTAAAGCAGAGGAGCCTGCAGCCTCTGCTTCAATTCTTAGCTCAGTTTCTGCTTCACCTGACAAGAGGCTCTTTGCTACTCATGAAAAAGAGAGAACCTGGTATTTCCCAACCTCAGTGGGGCAGCATGAGGAGAAACATGATGTGGTTTGTGAGGTGCCAAGGAATACTGTGTGCTAAGGGAGTAGGAAATGCAAAAACATCTGTTTTACAAGAAACTTTAATCTTTATTTTATAAGGAAAAAGCCTCAGTGGATTCCCCGGGGTGAGGGAACGGGGGATAGGGGAGAAGAACAAAGGAAAAGTTCTTCTATTTTATACGTTCATAGATAAGAATTTTAGGAAGAAAAAATCAAGAATGGAGGTAAGGATCATGCATCATCTCACTTGTGACCACAGTTAAATAAAATGAGGGCTCACTTAAGACACTTAAAGCTTACTTAATAACAGGGCTCAGAAAGTGTTCAGTCCAAATCTGCTATGTTCATTAACCTCCTGGAAACTAATGGCACACTTGAAACTACTTCATCAATAACCTTCCAATTAGTCCAGTTCTTAAGGGAAGAGAAAATGCCCCTGTGAACATTCTCCTTGTCCTGCCCTGGCCACGGCACCAGGTGCTGTTTGGCAGCACTTCCCTGGCTCCTGGCAAGATAAGAGTTCTCCCTTGCAACTCAGAGCATCAGCGAGCTGCCAGCAGCAATATCTGTGTGATGCTTCCTGTAAAGATGATACTTATTGGCTAATATGAGCTCTCATCTGTGGTTTTCTCTATTGATGCTAATTTGAATGCAATTTTTAAATTCTGTTGTAGATTATATCTCCTTCCTGTAACATGTACTGAGGCCGCTCTCTGAAGAGGCCTCTTGACTTTCACTAGAGAACTGCAGGAACAGCACAAATGACTTAGAAAGAGCATGAATATAAACTTAGAGATAATATCAACATTAATTACCCACTACATCTATTCAAGCTTATACCTCCTGAGTATGTTGCTTGTACTTGCCTCAGTTCACTGTAAATCTCCCTTTTATTACTGTTCACAGCCCACAAATGTGACTATTTTTATATATTCTAGAGGCATACATATTTACACTTTGAAAAAGAACAACTAAACACACCAAATGTCTGATGAACAGTTCCCTTTTATCCTTAGCATATTCAAGGGCCAATATTTTAGTGCTGTAATGAAATAAAACCTTTTTTTGAACAGAAGTGTGCTAGCACACTTTGATCATCACTGGTGTCTATTTTCAGCACATATTTGTTGACTGCTCTAGAGTGCATTAAAATAAACTAATCTTTTAGGAATGTGTTTTTGGTGTTCCAATTATGATAATTAAAAAGATAGTATTCATGCTGCTTAGATGATATGAAGTGTACTTAGATACATTTTGAGACTCTAAAGGCAATGACACATACCTGTTGTCCTCATTAAGTACCTATAATTAACGGGGAAATTGACTAGCAAATGCACAGAAAATGGAAAAATTATCCAAACTAGGATTAAAAAATTATTAACAACCATTATAAACATGCATAGTGGTTCATCTAAGACACTTTGATTTATGGAAAAAGAAGAAATAAATAAATAGAACTCACAGAAAGAGAACATCAGGAGTAAACTTGTATAATATTAAGGTAAATTATATGTACCATATTTTTTAACTCTGCTCTTTGTGGCGTATCTCACCTTGATACAGCTACTTATTTCTCCTTTGGGGATATTAACAGAATTGTTGGTCATTCAAGCTATCAATAGTTTAGTAATGAAAATGAAATGAAGCAACAGCAAACACAAGGGTGTTTGCACTAAAGTACAGCAAAATTTGGTACATTTACTGCATATGAAAAATTTGCTATATTCTCCCAAATTTTTAAAATCATCTAATTTCTATTCTCTATTAATTTTCACTTTTAGTGAAACAAGACCTTTTCTTCCAAGTAACTGAGTAGTCAATAGTCAAGTTAAGAACACTAAAAGCCTGTATATGAAGATCACATGGACTTGCGTGGATATTCTAATGTTTATGTCAGTGATACAGATTACAGAGAGAGAAGAATTTGTGATCCTTCCATCAGGAGTGCCAGAGACCCCCCTGTGCTCTGAACACAGGAAGCAAAACCAGCTGCCTAAAGCTCGGAAGTGATCAGGATCTCCACAGTTCCCTCCACTTCTGCAGGTACCTGATGATGGCTCCTTTTCAAAATCTGTGGATCAAGGCACTGATGTTTCTTTTTCTCTAAACTTTTTCAAGAAGCCTTCAGTGACTAATCAAGTTTGGAGTTGCTGTGGTTTTGTTGATATCATCACACAGTGCATTTCTATTTCCAAACTAACAGTCCTAATTTTTAGAATCAAATTTTGAAACCAGGGATTTTCCAGTTCATGTAGAAACTACTTTCCATAATCAAATTCTATTACGCATTTTAAAATTCTTATTTCTCAAATTCTTCTAAGTAAACTCATTTACAAAGACAAAAAATAGATGGGCCTTGAAGATACTAAAGTCCAGTTTGCTCACTGAAGAGCAGGGGCATGCAAGCAGGTGAAGATCTGGTCCATTCACTATTTACAGCAGTGATCAGTAGTAGATGTGAAGGGAAAGAGAGGCAGGCAAATACCTGTGAGGTAATTCTTCTGCTAGCACATATTCCTACCTTCCAGAAGCCAGCAGCAGAGGGAACTGTCCTGAACTGAGTTTATATAACTCTCTTCTTTTGTACAGAACACAACACCCTCTTTTCGGATCATCTGCTAATGCAGTGAGTAGCACAGATGCTCACAACACACCCCTTCAACTATTTGCCAACAAGTAATTGATTCCTACCTCCTTTTCTTATCTCTAATCAGTCATTAATTTATGAAAGGGCCTTCTTTCTTGACCCATGACAACTTCCACTTATTAGTATTGGGAAAGAACATCAAAAGTGTTCGATGGGAAAAACCATAATGTATCAAGCATACTTATTTGCTTTCTGAATTTAAAAAAACCTCTAGTAGATTAAGAAAGCATGATTTTTTTGTAAAAGAAAAAGCAAAAAACATCTCACGTTCTCATGTTCACTCTTCACCATTATATCATTATTATTAATTCTCTCTATTCAATCATGTTATGGTCACAACCAGATTCCTTCACATAGAGGGTAAAATGATATTTTTATGCAGATCCCTCTGAACCATCTTTAGAAAAATAGGATTTGAGACTTGTCACACCTATTCTTCCTGTGCTGAGGCCACTATAAGTCGTAGGCTATACATCAATGCTGGTTATTTAGAAATATTTTGTCTAAGTTCCTTTGAAATACCTGGGAGAATATTATCTCGTCCTTATATTTGTCACAGTTCATTGTATGAATTTCTTCTAAAGTCCCTTCTATTGACACTAAATTTTAAACCGTTTCTGGGACTAACTTCTCACAATAAAAAGCTCCAGGATTAGAACTTCCCAAACTCTTCCAATGCAAAGAATTATCTTATTTTTATGCCTTAGAGACTCTTCTATTTCAGTGTATTTGACAAAAAGGTTTTATTATTAGTTCTTATGCTCCTAGAAATTTGGTTCTCAAAATCTTTCTGGGCTTGCTGTATCACAGTTTTACATTTAACTTGCTGCTGTTCAAGCTTAATTCTTATTCTCAAATGACTCTGGTTTGTAGAACTTTTTTTTCTGCTGTTTAACTAGGCCTTTAAAAATGCCACAGTTCTTGTAGCATGTGAGCAGTCCCTCAGAACTTTGTATGGATTACTACTGAAAACACAGCTGCAGAGCAGCAAGGTAGCAGTTCTTCCCCACCAGCATTAATGGGAAGTCAGTAGTGACGTGTCAAATGTTTATCAGCAACTTCTGACCTGAGAATGTTCCTCCCACATCTCACAGGGCCTCTTGCCCCATAAAAACACACCCACCAGCAGTGGAAGACTGTGCCTTTCTCTGAATCTTCCCTCCTGTTGCACATCATTTTTAGGGCATGAATACATCTGTATCTCTCTCTCAGGTAGGAGAGGGTTTGGTTCACAAAGAGCCACCTAAACCCTTTTCCTCTTTGAAACACTCCTTAAGGGACTGAGAGTGAGTAGCACTGTCCAAACTTCCACGTCACTTGCCAGCATAATGAGAAGGTCAGCAGTTAGGATAGAAAAGACAATTGCCTCTACACCCAGAACTGATGGGTTGTGTTTGACAGCTCTCTGCCTCCTGACTCTTTCAGACACAAGAAGTGTGAAATTTTCGGTGGCTCCAGCCTCTCGACACAGTTTTCTCTAACGTGCCATGGCAGAGTGGCTGGGACAACTGGGCACTGCTGAAACTCGAGAGAACCCAATATTAAAGAAGGTATGACAGCGATGGCTTCATTTTGCTCTGAGCAGGCTTCCTCTCCACTCACACAAAACCTCTCCAGCAGCAGTGGTGGCTGGAGGGAGAGCAGCTGTAATGCTTTGCAGGTACCTCAGAACTGTGACCACCTCAGCCAAGCCCTCTCTCAGGCGATCAACAAAAACGTGACTGCCTAATGATGGTAGCCCCTCTAATTTAGGAAGAGCTATCTAAATACAGCCCTGATTTTAATCAAAAGAACTCCCTAATTATCATACATGCTTTACAAATGAGATCACTTAGACATGAAAGATTTTAAGTGAGTGGTTTGAAGGCAAAATTGTTTACAGAAATTGGTAGAAGCAAATACCAGCAGACTCAGATTGCCAGTCCTCTGCTGTACTTTCTTCAGTGTGATACATTAACTTTGTGCCCTTCTCTCTGCGACCCAAAGAGATTCAGGAGAAAAAGGGGGAATCACTAAGCAATTTTTGAGGTCCTGTCTCTGGGAACCGAGACCACAGAGGTGGTGGCAGCCACCTTGCAGACCCCAATGGCATAGAAAAAGAAGGCTGATTTAACATGCAAAGCTAATAAGAGCAAAGAGAAGTGCCAGGATAAAGGTAACACTGTTGTACACAGAAAGACTGGTATTGAATTTTAAAGCCTGTTAGAAAATTTCAATTCAAAGCCCCATTAAAGCAAACAGGAATGAACATCCAAACTTGTAACACATCTTTGAGAAACTCATCTCTTTTACCTAATTTGTTTCCACACCAGAATATATGCTATCTAAAAACAACCAGTAACTAAAATTAGTAGAAGACAGGTAGTACTGCATATAGAAAATAATTTCATCAAACTATACAGGTAAGAATTTTAAGTTAGCTACAGATATCACTCCTTGTCCTTGAAGGTATTGAACAAATCCACTGGACAAACATTCATATGTTTTCTGGTCTATATCACAGTCTTCTCTAGTCACTTTTATTGCTATGTATCTGTCAATACTAGAGGACAGAACTGCTATCACTGTATATTTATGGAGATGTGTGTACACATGTTTTTGCTACAGAAAACAGAAGATAGAAACATTAGGTTCTAATAAAAGTGATTTAAGCTATCATTCACAATGGACAGAGTACAAACACACACATGGTCACTGCAACTCATCTGACACAGGGTAACTCATCGAGGAACTGTGGTTCCAATTTGTGAGAGCTCTGGGTTTTCCAGAATGATCCTCTCACTTAAGTCTCACAGCTGAATTATCAGGTTTGAACTTTTCAGTCACAAACAACAAAATAGGTACAGCTGTTATCTGAACCTTGACACATACATTCCCGAACAGGCACTTTATAAGGAGGCTCAGAAGGCAGATACTCACTGATCTGGTTGGTAGATGCACTATAAAAAGCATTTACAGTAGTTGGGCTTGTAAACCACCTGTAGTAAGAACAAAATAAATTGTCAGTACATTGACATTCGCCTTTATGAATCAAAGGAGCAAAGATAAAAATTGAAGTCAGTAGAAGGAAGTAAAAACATTAAGGACTTAAGATACAATGAAGTTTAAGTATTTCTCCATTTCAGTACATGCTACCTACACTTTCTTAGAACATTGAAATCTATTGATTAATGACTTTAACTGCATACAGTCAATGAATGCCCAACAGAAGCCATTCTTAGTGTTCGTATCACATGATCTGTTTAATTTCTAAGTGCCCACTGTGCTTTTGAGATCTGCTGCACTGATGAATCAAAATTCACCCAGCAGAGGCTGCAGGACTGACAGCAGCTGTGCAAATTCTTTTGAGTGTCTTTCAAACACGTGTGGAGAAACTCCCTGTTGAAATTAGAGAGCATTTTGAAACAAGTAAAGTGGCTTTAGAGGCTTTGCTGAACAACTACTTGAATGATTAGGATTATACCCGCAATAGAAACAGGTACTTTCTGGGAATGTAAATTCAGAATAAACAGCTTCATGCCCTGTACCCTATGCAGTGAACGTGACCATCCTAAACAAACAGACCTCTTGCCAGGCATTTCTTCTCATAGTTTGATTTCTCATATATACTGGAGGAAACCCTAGATTTGAATAGGAGTTGGACTTTGACATCTTTGTGAGTCCCTTCCAACTGAAGATATTCTATAATTCTATGAATAGCAAATGAATCTCCTTAGCTTAAGCTCATCTATATTGACAGTGGCTTCAGCCATATGAGTGGAAAATCTCAACTGACTTCATCAAGGTCCAAATCTCCTCAGATGAAACCCTGAGTTCAGTGAGCCCAAGATTTCACTTTATGATTTTATAAGGGAGAAGTGAGGCAAAAGAAATAAAGATGGTGAGAAATAGTGGTTAATTCATAATAACTTAGAAGTAACTCTACTATATATCCAAACAGGAACATCCTGATGTCTTTAGCAAAATATTACCCAAAAGTTTTGAAAAGCCACTTGAATGAAATGTAATTGCTTTGGAAATTTTCTTTTAAAGAGGAGAGATAGGAGCTGCAAAACAAAGGAAGATCTATCAGAATATGGAAAATATGTGATATCAATGACAATGTATATGCAATTTGTGCTTTAAAATAGCCCCATTAATTAAAGAGTCATCTGCAGATCATGACTGTTTTTCTGACAACTAATGTCCTCATGTAAACCATGTAATAAAGGGGAGAGTTTTAAAACGGCAGCATTTTGTCTTTTGCCAATAAATTTAACTGCTTGTTTTAATGTCGAAGCTGAGCAGCTTATTTTGCGATGCATCAACCAGAAAAACTAATAAATGAAGGCTAAAAGAGTGATGTCATGTACATATTTTAACCATCCGTCACATTACAGGCTCTAATTGTCACAGATAACTCTCCTTGTTTTGTTTATTAGGAGATTGTGAAGGGATGGAGCAGGGGGAGATTGTTTTCTGGTGAGTTTTCTGCTTTCTTCATAATAAGGAGATTAAATATTAGAGGTAATGTAGTGACATAATGGAAAATTGAAGAAAGAATGTGTATGGTGAGGGGATAAAGAAAAAAAATTAGCAGCTTAATTAACTACATTTCAATTTCATGTTTGTTCACAGCCGCGGTCAGCTGAACTGTTTTGAAGGATGCAAGCCTGCCATTTGTGCCTTGGGACCTGCTCTCTGGGCTTAGCAGTAAATCTGGAGGACTGTCCCTTTTTTGACAAGGAGAAAACCCATCTGAAAAGGATCCATGTGAAACAGTCAACACTTCAATTTAGATTTTACTGTAAGTTTGAACAAAGACACATAGTGTTGTGACTTGCACCTCACCCTGTTGGCTTGTTCTGCTTACAATGGCCTTCTGTTCTCAAACAGCAACTTTTAAGCACAAAAAAGGCTTCTGGAACAGCAAATCTTCCCCTTTTGTAAATTCCTCTTAGCCTTTTATTTCCAGCCAGAGGATCAAGGGCCCGAGATGTATCACAGATACTTCAAAACAGATTAATGTGCTGTGGTTCTTCTCTCCATCCTCTGGGGGGGCTTACCACAGTTAGCTGCAGAGAGGAACCACCACAAGCAGCAGCAAAGAGCTCTTCACTGCCTAGAGACAGCTCTCTAACAGCACAAGTTTGCACACGTTTTTACTGGGTGAGGAGCTGGTGATGGAGGTACTTGTCCCAACAGGAACACTTCACTCTGGCCAAGAGCAGCAGTGAATGCTGGCCACCTTTGGTCCATAAGGACATTGCACCATCCTCTGGCCTTGCTTTCATACCTATGAACTCAGAGACTTGTAGCTTGCAGATATATCACAAGCATCCCCGTCCTGAGACTGCTTCATTTCTCATGATCTACCCCTGCAATAGCAGAGTCCATCCTGTTTCCTGACCTTAACATGAGCCAAAGACTGGGAGCAGCCTTGATTTTCTCACTGTAAAACTGAACTCAGTTCTTTCCAAATTGCTTTTTCATAACGAGGCCTCAAGAACCGACCCTGTATGAAATTCATCATGCTTTTAAGCAGTTAGGAAGAGGACACTTAGCAGCCATACTGAGGAGTCAGGAAGAATGAGAGTTCTCTAGTAACAAGCAGAGTATTTCATATTTGACATTTGGCAAGGAGAAGATTTCCATTCCAGCATTTTGTTGTACCATTCTGAGCGCTCTCAAAGAGATTTAGGAAGTATTTTCCAGAAAAGAGTAGAAAGAACCAAGACTGCTTCCATTCAGACTAGCAGAACAACTTCACTTCTCATCTGCCATGCTCTTTCAGTGATCTGCTTGAAATGACTGAACCTTCAGGGACAGTCCTTAACTAATAACACACCAAATTACCATATTAAGGTGTATAATAAATAGCTGTTGCTGTTAAATTTTCAGCTGAAACAAATTTAGAAATAACTCTCCCATTCCTGTTTGAAGTCAGATTCCCTGAGAATTTGCTCTAGGTCTGATTACAATTTCAGTTCATTTTATCTATAACAGAAGGATAGAAAAAAAAGAAAGGCATAACACATTCCAAGTTCTTATTGATTACAAAGTAAATAAATAAAAATTCTAGAACTGTTTAAACTGTTTTCATTTGCTATAAGCTTGTGAAAAAGAGACAGCTTTGAATTATATCCTGTAGCATTACCTATCTACTGCTGCAGCAGTCAGAACCTAATGCTGCAGAGTTGACACTTGTAAGGTTGAGATTTCCCTTGTAGAAATAAAATGTGAAACATACATTGAGATAGCAAGTGGGCCAGAAACTCTCTTACTCTGTGTTTCTTTAGGCTACAATTTTCTCTGTGATATTTTCTTTTTAAGTTAAGAGTATAGTGTGCTAAATTGCCATTCATGAAGAGGGGTGGCTGGGAACATTTACAACACAGGAAAAGGCTTATTAGTTTATTTAATTCTCTGTAAAGCACAAACTGGATTTGCAAATTGATCTCTCAGATCAATTTTCAAATTGATCTCTCAATCAACTCCCAGAAAGGAATAATTTTTTGAGTTAGAAGAAATCACTCAGTTTGCTGTTCAACATCCAAAGCAAGAAATAAAAAATAAATAATCATATAAACAAAGAAAATGAACTTGTGAATGTACAACAGACTTAAGCTGGTTAGAAGTGAAAAGCTGTATAAAGATTCTGGAAGCTGGAAAATGTCTTCCAAAGAAAATACTATAAAGAAAAACTTCTAAATGGGAGGCAACCTTCAAGGTGACTTTCAAAATTCTATTTCCTCTTCTCATTGTTAGTCTCTTTCATACATTTTCCCATGTAGAAACAGAAGATTATTATCCTAGGCCAGGCTGCCATCTGTCTCCCTTAGGAATGGGCAAGCAACTAGGATAGTAAGGCTGGGCCCAGCCTTCAGTGCCACATCACTGCTTAAAATGAGGTTCAAAGACCAGGAAAAGGCTCCAGGAGGCTCCTTTCCAGCTTCTCCTCTCCAGGGCAGGTCCCACCCACACTATTTCTGAGCTCTCCAGCAGCATCTCTCCAACAGACAACAGCCTGCCCAGTGTTTTTGATGGCTGCTTTTCCCTTTTTGGAGAAGGAGCTTTTATACTGCCCTTAATGGTATCCAGAATCTCTCTGAGCTGCCCTCCCTTGTGGCAAACCAAGAGCCAGTGCTTACACACAATAGTGTGTGGTCAAGAAAATTAGGGATGGGTCCTGGAGGAGGCCCTGGAATCCTCTCATAGCATACCTCCTTTGTGTCCTCTTATCAGGATACCAGATGTCTACATCCCCAGCATGGAAAGTTTAGTGAAAAATGGAGAAAGATTTGGCCAGGTCCAAAAATCTTAGATTATATGCTGACTTCAAAGGAGAAAGATGAATAATAATGAAGTGGTGTGCCCAAGAAGTCCTCTGATGCTTTGTTATTTGCACATATGATACCAGTGTTAAGAAGGAGAGATTCCATCCCGGACAAAAAGGTGCAGGCATGTGTTTGTGTACACACACACACACACACACACACACACACGCATGTATTTGTATGTATGAATGTGTATGGCTCCATGGTTGGATAAGGAAATGCAACTAAAACCCTGACTCTCCTTCATTTCTCCCTTCCACATGGCCATCCCTTCCCCCTGTACTGCCTTTCACTTTCGTCTGCTCCAGCTGTATCTCACCAGGATTAAAATAATTGTCTTCACACCTGGTGCCCATCTTCCCTCACTGCCCCTTCCAGCCTCTCCCTCTCCACTGAGCCCTCTCAACGTAACCTGGGCTGGTTTGTGCACCATGCTCCTCAGCTCCTGCACAAATCCCTTTCTCGTGTCTTTCTGCTGATACCTGAGCACTTTTTTCCTTGTTTGACAGAGCCAGCTGTGAAGGTGACCGTCATCTCCCCAGAAGCTGTGAGGATGGCAGCTGGCATTCAAAGCTGGTGTTGAAGAGGACAAGTAATAGTGTTGAGGATCACAGCTGTGGTGCTCTCAGGGGAGCCTGGCCCCAGGACTGGCAGAAAAGGCAACTCCAGCACCCCGATGCCTTGCCACAGCTTTCTGGTACCAGCAGGGCTGGGTATGTCCCCCCACACATGCCCTGAGCAATGCCTCATCTGAGTTCCTCCATGCTCCCTTCTCCTGTCAGGCAGATAAATGCCAGGGATGGAGGGAACAGAAGAGAGAACAAACAATTTTAATAATTACTCCTGCTTTAGGTTTTTTCTTTTTCTTTTTAGATTAAAAAGCTGTTGAATTTCCAAAATAGTCAATTTCCATTTCGTTATCCACATTCTTCCTTGTTTTATCCAACTCCTCTGTCTTGTATCTCCCATCTCCTCTGTCCATCCACTGATGGTCTTTCCCTCATGCTTTGATTGAACCATCATTTTAATTTCACATCAGGCTGAGGAAAGTGATTTCAGTTGGAAATAATATTGCTGAGAAACATGGACTGTCTGCTGAAAGAATATGGTGTTTTACCTTTTGGGTGTAATATTACCCTAGTAACTTTTATTTTATGTCCTTAAACATTCATTTTCTTATTTATCTTTTTCAGTCCACAACTTTGATGATCTTATAATATCTATCTGTAAACATAAATGTTATGCTAAAAGCTACTAAACTAGGGAAAAGAAGAAATTAGGCAAATAGAAACAAAAACCCAAGGGTAATTAGCTATCAACATAGCACTAAGCTTCATCAAAAATTCTGTGGAGTTCTATAAAATGTAAAAGTTTAAAAAACAAAACCAGAAAAATGAGAGAAAAAAAAAGAGAGGTAAAAGCATCAGAAAGCAGTGGAGTATGATAATTTAAAAGTGGCAAGTGGCTAAAAAGTGGCTGATATTTTTGAGGCCAGGTTTGACATGCCTCAGACTGGTAAGTGGGAGTTATTGATTTATTTTAATAAATTTTAAAGAAATTACTGGAGGCAGCAATGACTTTTTGCCTTGGTGTCCCTCAGCAGGCAGAGTGACACCGCTTTCAGAGCCCTTTTCCATCACTGAAGAGTTGCAGAGACAGAATAATGTCCCAGCAGGAACCCTAATTATTCCTCCCCGCCAGGGCTCAGGTGGAGATTACCTCCAGCCCTGCAGAAGGCAGAGCAAACAGCTGTGCTAACAAAGGGAAAGGACCAGAAATCAAACTGGCATCCCCCAGGCCCGAATGTGCTCTGAGGGGTGACAAGAAAAGAGCTACAAAGATGATGAAGGGCTGGCTATTATGTAGTCCTAGAAATAAGATGGTAAAGACAGGCATGAGAAGGTGTTCAATCTTGTAGTGGGCAATCAGATAACACTTTCATTTTTTAAGCATACCCATGTGACAGCTCTCAGACCACAGTCCTTGAGTCAGGGGCTGCCTACCAATTCTTCTCCTTCCAGAGGAGTTTTCCCATTGTGCCAAGAACCTACAGGTTCTGCATCAGCTCTGCCCCAAGGCTGGCCATGAGCAGGAGGTTGCTGATCACCACTGTTGTAGAGAGGCCAGTGTTGTTTCACTGCTCTCTTGGAAGTGTTCCTCTAAAGGAAATACACCATCATGGTCTAGTCCTGACATCCAGGAAAATCCCTAAAATCGTCCCCTGGGGTTCACCAGTGCAATGTCAGAGAAAGCTGTGATGAGAAGGTAAAATTCACAATTAAAACTAAGCTAGAAATAAGCCCTTGAACACACGGGCCCCAATTAAAACACTCTAACCACGAACAGCCTTCGTTTGTCCTGCTGACATCCTCGCCCTGCCTCAAGGACAGCACGGAGCCACCCCTGGAACAAAGTATGGCTCAGTTTGAGTAGGACTGTCTGGAGTCCTAAGGAAATACCACCACAGGAGCTAAGCAGCAACACTGATTTCCAAGTCTGTGTGTAGAATAAGTCATTTTTAAGTAGCGTGATTAGACTAATTAAGTTCTGCTTAGGTTTTAATTTGCATTTTAAGGATTTGATTACCCACCAGTAAGAAAAGAGAATAATTCTCTCATGTATTTTATGACAGTTTGTGACACAATCTGCACTCTCATGTTTACAAATAAATAAAAATAACATATGTAGATGAAATTATGTTTCATTCTGTATCATTGCTATCAACAGCACGCAACTAACAATGCTGATTTGTATTACTAATAATAACATTATCTCTTACTATGGTTTCATTCCTACAAAATTTATTTCATAAATCCCTGCTGTACCATTTGAAACTCTAACTGTGACCAAGAGACATAATCCATTTTTAATTGTGATTCAATTACCCCTTTTTTTCATTAAATTAAGTTTAAGCTTCAAGCATGTGACTACTGTGCACATGAGCAGGAACACCTAGAATTTACAAAAAAAAAAAAATTCACAGGAGTTTCTGACTAATGAGAGTTTGCCCATAGGCTTTTTTGTCATAACATGTTGCTGTCTACATAATTATATTAAAACTTAATATATAACAGTATTTTTTATATAAATTAAATAAAATAAATAAAAATATTGTTAGAAGATTATGTAAATTTGCCTTTTGTCTACTCACTCTGTTTTTGGAACTTCTTTTCTAAGCCAGTAGAAATCAGACTGGGCTGCATATTTGCGAGTTTGCAATACATTGCCAAAATAATCACTTTCTGTAAACTTCAGCTGTATAGAGAAAGCACAGACAATTTTAAAGCATGTCCAAAGAAACAAAAGCTGACATAAAACAAGCAGAACTTTTATTTTATACAAGCTGATCACCTAATTTTTTAGCGATTATCAAAGCAAGCAAAATTTTCACACTTGGTAGGAAGAATAAATATTTTATGAGCTTAGTTAAAAAAACAGTGGCTGAACAGATCTGCACAAGGGTCTGGAACACTGGCAAAGCTCTTCACTGTGCAGAGTGCTGTAGAAGGAATCATAAGCACCCAACAATGGATTGCAGACTGCACATTTCTATGGCTGTTATTAAGAGAGCCTCTTTTCCAGGAGGAAGTAGGCTTACTTTTATTTTTAAAAGTGCATTTTAAAACCACTTCCAACGATGTAACAAAGTCCCCTTTTTCAGTTTGTTATACATTTTATAACAAATACTTCATATTCTGTGCCTTCTGAAGGTTCTGCCACATTAAATATTTACAGCCATAAGGCACCATGCTTCCATAAGCTTCCAAATGTAATAGCATTCACACACACACAACTAAACAGGCAAGAAAAGGGATGTTAATAGGTTATAAATCCCTGTCATCAGTTTAAAACAGTTCTAGGATTTGTGAGGAGGTTGCACTTCAGATGTAAACTATGGTTTTGTGAGCATGATTAACAAGTATTTTTCATGAGATATTGCCACTTATCTGAGCAAATAATTCCATTCACTGAGTGAGAGCTGGTCACACACTCGGTCTCATTACACTGTTTCCACTGCACCATCTCACCCTACACTTTCCATGGACAAGGACTAGGCTGGTAGAGTTGGTCCTCTCAATAAATGAGGCCTCTGTTTAGTGTCTGTTCATGTGCTCTGGCAAAGATGATGATCACTTTTGTCTTTTACTGGTTCAGGTTGAACTTGAGTTTCTAGTTTGCCTGTGACTTTCAGTAATACAATTCATCAAATGTGTGCCACAGTCAGAAGATGGTAAAATATATTATTATTAATCATTTGCCTTCCTGCCTTAGTTAGGCTGATACTGGGGCAGGAAGGAGTCCCCCCACAGTAATCTTTGTCCAGCAGGCAGCACAATAGCCCTATGCATTGGTTAGGACCTCTTGGCATGATTATAAGCAACAATTGTAAATTAAATTCATAGCCTGGAGAGATGAGGAGAGCTTATACAGGGCATCCTAAATTGTGATATTCTGAGGTAAAATGCATTAGTGTTTTTGAAGATCACTATTTTGAAAAAAAAAGCTTTTGTTTTGTTCCATTTTTACAACTAAATGCAAAATTATTACAGTGTATGCTTAACCTTTAAAATGCCTAATACCAGGAAGGTTCTTTGCATGCAGGCACATTTTGCTCCCAGCAGGCCTCATGATCTCACTTAGATACAACAGCATTGACTATTTATACACAATTTAGAGCTAGCACACTTCAAAAATAAAATAAAAATAACCAGGCAAGCACAAGTCCAGGTGCATGCCAAACAAAAGACTAGCTTTGCTTTTAGATAGCAGCAAAACAGAGCAAAGAATGGCTGCAAAAAATGAATAAAGCTGCAAGCCTGACACTTACTGTTTTGATGTCTTCATTAATATATGTGTCATTCATTATAAACTGAGGGTAACCAACTTTCGCCATAACTGCTTTGGCCTTTGAAAAAGAAAAAGAGAAAAAAAAAAGTTTGGACAGATAAAACCACTTCTCAGCATACAGCTTTTTCTCTTTCCTGCTCAGTTTCCACTTTGTATTATTATGCTCCCCTGGAGCCATCCTAATTTAACTTCAAAACAACTTGCCTACAAGGTAAACTTGGTGCTGCAAGTGAGCTCGGCATCACAACGCAGAGGGTCCAGATTCCGCTGTCAGATTATCACAGTGGGTCTATTGCTGCCTGCAGAGCTTTTGCGTACTTACAGCAACGTGTCTGAGTGCAAAATCTTAACAGCTGATTTTCCCTACTGGGTTTTGTGTTAATCAGATGGTCAAATGCCTGTTTGTGCAATGTTTTCCAAAGGACGACAGGAAACGGCCTGTTTCGCTATGGCACAGTAGCTGGTACACATCCAACTGCTACAACAGATTTGATGCACTGATGTGAATCAGCCTCAGTCCCAGCAAGAGCAGACTGGTGTGTTTCCACTGAGGGCCACTGCTATTTGCACCTGAGGATGGCTCCTTTTCTGAAGGACACTGTACTTTCTGAAAACCACAGGACTGATCTTTGTTTAGTTCTCCAGTTTCACTCCTTCACTTTTCAGTCTTCGCCTTTTTCTTAATGTCAGTAGAGGTGTTAAAATAAAACACTTCACTTTCCATTGATCCTCTTTCAGTCATGACTTGGTCCCAGCATTTATGCACAGCCTGCTTAAACAGTCCAGTGTGAAGTAGCTGTAGATGAGTATTCCCACTTTGTAAATCATGGTGTGAGTGTATAAACAGCCCTACTAATTTCCTCCCAAAAGCCACTCAGACACCCAGAATCTCTGTGGAAACAGGTTTCCAGAAGAAAAGCAAAAGTATACAAAACGATAAGATGACATACCAAGGGAAATGTGACAAGTCCATAGGATAAATTACAGCCATGATGGACTAGCATAGCACAAAACTTTCACTTCTTCTGTTTTCAGGATGCTGAATGTAATTTCTCCATAAGTCTTTGGAACTCCCTCCACCCCTTAAAAAGTGTTCCTCCATGGTCATCAAACTCAGATGTCAAAACTCAGATGAATATTGCAAGATATAAATAATTGGCCTTTCAACCAAGCACAGCTGTACCGACCCTGCATTCTGCTCTCTGTGAGCAGAGCCTGGACCTCTCTGGGGTCCAACAACTTTTATTTACTTCTTGCTGCAGGGGCTGACTGCTCAAGGGAAGATTCCCCTTCCTGCACATATCCTTTTCCCCTCCTTCCACTTCACAGTATCTCAATACAGCAGGGCCCCCTATACAGCAAGACTTAACACCAGCTGTTCCACAACTTTAAGAAAAAAGGTGATGGAGGACTGCCTCCATTTAACAAAAGTCATTCTGTTTCCTCTTTTATTTTTCAAGAAGACCTCTTTTCTTCTTTAAACTCCTTCAATTTCTCAATCTCACTTCCAGCCCAAAGTCATAATCCTCCATTTGTGACATCACAATTAATTGTGGTTGAGGTAATTGAGATGTCACAAACAGAAGATAACAACTTCAGGTAGGAAATTAGCAGCAGGAGCAGATGATCTCTTAAGCAAAAAAGATCCCATTGGCATGCAAATTGCCCTAGTAATAAAAAAAGCAATGGAAGGAAAATGCTGAATGGAAAATATGAAATGAGCCAAATTAACTCACAACAGAATGTTTCCTCACTTTCCAGAAGGTTCAGCAGTCTTTCACGATATTTTAAATGCTGTGGTGGGGAGGGAGAATAAAAAGCTAGGAAGAGAGCAGGATTCATCTGCAAGTTTGCATATAACCAAGAGTGACTAATTTTTTCCTGCTGGTGTTGTCAGGTCCAACTGACTGAACTTTGCAAGGAATTGGAAAATTTCCTTTACTATTCCCCATGTTTCAATCCTAGTTAAAACTAGCTTTGAAAAAGGAAAGAGCAAAAGCCACCAGTTTTAATTTTTGCTAAGTCAGCTGCTTAAACAAGTCTGGTGAATCTCAACTATTCTGGATGAGTTCATCACTTGCTTTGTGACTTTCACAATTGATGTCATGAGATTGAGATTTCTAAGCATGAGAATGAAATAGTCAGACACTATGGAGTTTTTTTTATAATGGCTATATAAAACCCTAGTAAATAACAGAGTGTGTCTCAAGATTTTTGAAAGCAAACTCAAAAGATAATGCTGCTTTTAGTACTTCGATGTTTTGTCAATGTCTAAAGCTGCCTGTATTTTGTGAGATAGATCGATCGATAGATAGATAGATAGATAGATAGATAGACAGACAAGGGGAAAATGTTACTTTATTGCATTTATTACTTAAAAGGCATTACCACAATATGTGTGGTATAGAGATCTGAGCAAAAAAGACAGGCAAAGCTGATGCTGACAGTGAAGGATGTTTGGCTCCTGGTTAGGGAAATTTTTTCCTATAGCCAAGGCAAAACTCATGAGAGAACATAGGAAGCCCTCTGAAGTCCTTGGGAATTCCTCTGACTGGGATTCCTCCTAGGGGCTTTGCATCAGGTGCAAACCTGTTCAGCTGAGCCCAGCACACGGCCCAATTTATTTACACAACTGACAAGTTAGAAAGCATCATATTGAGAGCAGGTTTCTAAATTTGCATGTTGGAAGTCTTGTTTCTGTGCCTATTTTTCTGTTCACTTGTGTAATATTAAACAGCAGTTTGGAGACTCCCTATTTATACAGCACAAGGACGTGGAAAACTCTTCTACAACTTGCTTGCTCTTTGATAATGATGTCAGTATTTTCCCCTTGATAAGATTAAAAGTATGTATAAGATACCAGCCTTCCAGGAGGAATGCACAGGGGAGTCAAATGAAATGTGACAAATGTACAGGAACCAGCCATGTGACAATTGCACATGAATCCACCATAAATACACCATCCACGAGTTTTTATGGTTTAAAGGCTCATATAACTCCTTTCTCTAATTTGCATATTAAACAGCCCTGTGTACGGGAAGGAAAGAGGCGATGGGGTATTTCCCTCAGGCACCATTAAGCACTCAGCCTGGGTTTGGCTGTTGGGTAAATTAAGGAAACTCATCACTCCAGGGCTTCCCTCCAGCCATCACAAGCAAGAGGCTCTTGCAGGGTGCTTTAGGGTAAGTCATGATGAATTTTGTAGCCCAGCAGCCAGAGAGAGCAGGCTCTGAGGCAGAGGATCCAGAGCAGGACCACAACTTCCACCACTCCTTGTGCACGGAAGTTTCCCCAGTGATTTCAACACAGCCAGGATTTCACCATCAGTGTCTTTCTGTCACAGTGAGAGCATCACAAGTCAGTTTACTACACAGACAAAATAATCAACGAGCCTTCACTCTCTGCTCATCGACTTGCCAACGTGGGAATGCACACGTGTTTCAGTGCTACAGAGCATCCCAGTTTCCAGCCTATTCAAATTCTCACTTGACAACCAAGCGTGTGAGCATTCTGAGAGCCTTTTTGCCTCTCAGAGTATGACTTGGATATTTTATACAGCACTAAGTACTGACATATTTTACTTACTGTAAAGAGAAAACAAAACATATATATCACGACAAAGTTTTATGAGTCTCTTAGAGATCTTTTGTATATTAACTCGACTCAATAACTTTGTGAAGATGATTTTTAAGCTCCTAAATATATAAAAAATTAATACAATTACAGTTCACTGAAAAATTAGCATGAAATACATTGTGAAAGCTAAAATCATTCATGGCAAAGCAATGTTCCATTTAATTGCAAAGATTAATTCAGCCTTTATATACGTGCCCGGTCTTTTCATTTTTCATTGAGAACAGATGATTCAAGAGCCATCTGGTAAAACTCAGCATAAATATCACTGCATCTATCTAGGGTTTACATATGGAAAAACTAGGAAAATAGAGTGATGGATCTTGGCAAAACACAGGAAAGTTCCATCACAGTGCTCAAGCCCAATCCTACAGATGTCAGTAGGAAGTGACTACAGACTTGAGTGAGAGATGAATTGAGCTCACCCTAATGATGCACAGTATTTCCTTCATGGGAAAATGAAATATCAGGGATTTTCACATTGTCAACTACCATGGAAAGTGAAGTGGCAACTCAAACATGAACACTTGGCCTGAAATGATGATTTTTAACAGTACTTGATCTGCAATGAACTGTCTAATCCATACTCAAGAATACAGATTATCCTTATTCATTTTTAAAACTTGGCTTAACTGTCCTCTTTTTGTTGCATGTCACAATAATAGATGCTGTGTAGACTTTTCAAGAACTTTTCATTTAATAATAATTCACATACCACCACTTCATACTGCACCATAACCACCCCTCTGTATTACAATAATTGTTTTGCATGTTCTAAAATAATTGATAAAATAATGAAGACAGAAAATACAGCTATCATTCCATATTTGTAATAGCTTGAGGCCAAGGTTAAAAAAAAATAAAAGAAATAATCAAGTGACTTATGTGAATAATGACACCCATGTACACATGAAATTGCTTTCAGTTAAATACACATTATGGTTTCAAAAATACCTGAGTCCATTTAACAGCTTTGTGCTGCCAAATGAAAAAAAATGTCCTAGTCCTTGCCCTTCTTCCCTGCTCCTCTCATCTCTGTCCATAGTTCTTCTCATGCTGCCTGCACCCACAGCCTCCAAAGGCTGCCTCAGCTCCTCGACACACCTTTCTGTGGGACTGCTTAACACTTCAATACCACAGCAGAAATTTAACCAAGCTTTTACCCAGCTAAATTTCTGCCAGATCACTGAGCTGAATCACTCACTCACTACGTGGAGAAACACAACAACTTCTGGAACTTTTACGAGACAAATGCTGGGGACACATGATGTGGCAAAGTGGAGAAGGGTTATGTGGTACACTAAGAGAGTTACCTTCTCTTCTGAGTGATCTTTTGAAACCAAAGCCTCATTCAGAGAAAACGTACTGACAAGAAAATACTTCTTAGTACACTTAAAAATACCACACCATAATTACAATCCTAGGGAACAGAGAGGAAAAGGGACACAGCAACTCCTAAGCAAAGTGCTCGTTGGGATTATATGTTCAGTCTTACTATCTATTATTCAGGAAGACAATATTATTATTATTCACCATAAAGATTAAAGCATCTAAAACTTTAGTAGGACTACCACGGACAAAAGAGTCAGAAAAAGCAACAATGTACATCAGTGCCACTCTTTCCTGTCCTAAATTCCTTCTGGCTCTCTAGAATACAAAGATTCAGCCATTGGTTCAAGCACTGTGATGGAAGTTTCACTGGAATTAACTTTTCAATTTAAACTAATCCCACATTAAATGATTAATTTTTTTTTAGCAATAGAACTGGGCTAAATCAGAGAAAATGTTAAATCAGCATCTTTATTTCAGTCTTATATAAACATACTAATTGACTGTGATATTTTCATAAGCACAACTCCTCAGTCCAATGCAGCACTACAACTAATAGACTTATACATATTTTCTCCTTCCACCAGAAACTCATTCAGCTGTCAGCTTTGCTTTAATTTTGTTAAGAAAAAAAAACTTTTTCCATTTTATTTTAATTTCATTTTCCATTTGCAACCTCTGTATAACAATTAGCATGATTCCATTATGTTATACACGGGATATTATATGAGAGACATATATTCTGTCCTTCATGAACAGAACGTCAGATCTGCAATACCTTCCTTTGTGGCACACAGAAAATATTTTCATCTTTGAAGATGTAAGTGCACTTATACTGCAGACCAGCACAAGCGAGTTCCTGGCACAGGATGTGCTTAACTGCTAACTATTCCTGTCCAAAGCACCTTGGTGAGTTTTAAGGGTCTTTGGATTCTCAGTGGAGCTGGAATGACACCCACAGACCAGAAGAAAGGATGATGCCCAGATATGCAAAATGACTCAGCTATGGCACCACACCAGCAGGGAAAGGTCAGCTCCAGCGTGGGGGATTCTGCACTGGATTCCCCTCTGCACACCTGTGCATCCCTTGGGGTGTGACTGCACCAGGGTTTGTGGGCAGCTGGGAGCTCCTCCAGCTGCACTTCAAACAGGCCAGAATCAAGCGTTGAGGTCTGAAGGCACAGACTCTCATTAGTATCGTGCTGCTATAGCTAAAGATATAGATATATAGCTATGGATATAGATACAGATATAGATACAGATACAGATATAGATATAGATAAATATAGGTATATGCCCCATGGTATGTGCTGCTAAGCTGCCTTTGATAGGACTCATGCCACGCTAAGCTTGGACTCTCACTTAGCACTGTAAAAAACCACACTCCTCATGCCTTCGTTTTCAGGCAACACTCCATGTTTTCCAATGCAATTATCTCTGAAAACCAAACAACCAGACACAATCTTCCAACTCAAAATTCTCTTTGTGTTTTGAAATTACCTTAGACATCTCTACTGAAAAAATTTTGCACCAAGATCCTAAGGATTTGCAATAGCAAAAAAAAAAAAAAAAGCTGGCTTTGGCTGGTCTTTGTCACATTGGTGAGCTGCAGAAATTATTATGTTCTATTTTTTATATAAACTCCTTCCTGGACCCATTTCACTGCTCTCCCCCAGAACACCTCATGAGCTGAACCATACTCCCATGTTCATTCACCTCTTGCTAGAAACACACCCACCTTTCCAAAAATCTTTTCTGCTGTTTTTGTTTTAGCTCTGGGCAAGCAGCAGGCTTAAGAAAACCCACTGTGCTAGCAAAACAAAAGTCCACAGGGACCTAAAAAAACCCTGTGTGCTGAGATCTCTGGCACTGGACACTGAGAGAGGGGCAGGCTCAGGGATCAGGAAAGGGCGAGGAAGCTCTCTCCCCATCATAACTGTATGGGATATGATTTGCCACAGCATTTCTTTTCCAGTTTAATGCAAAACTCTGAATTACCTGTTTCAGAAAGGGACAACTTCTGACCTTAGCCTCTGCTTGCATCAGTTTACATTCATTTAACATTTTCAAGGTTAAGCAAAGGTTGCTGAGCATTTTTTAAAAATAAAGAATAGCACATGAAAAATTCCCTTTTCATTTCTCATTTCAAAAGTGAGCTTTTGATGCAACAGAAACCAGACATGGCAGAGACTCCTTTTAACACTGCTCAAACTGAAATAGTGACTGAGAACTTAAACACAAGTATTACTCATGACTTGCATGTTTTATCTCTGAGGAGGAATTCCTTTTGCTTGAACAGGGACCCTGACCAGCACTGCACCATTAAGTGTGTCACTATCAGTTGTCCATGCCTTGTAATATGTGGGGGGAAAGCAGATGCATACAAAAACATAGGCTGTAGAATACAGAAAAAAATATATTCAGAAAATGCTCTACTCTCTACTCAAGATCAAATTCCTCTCTATTCCAAATCTTTACATATTTTTATTTTTAAATAAATTATATCTAGGTATTTTATTGATGAAGCTCATCCCATATGCAGAAAACTGAGCACAAGACACCTCACAGCTCCTTCACAAATGAGGGCAGCTGGGGAAGCCTTTATTCTTAGCCACTGCATCCTGGCCTCTAAAAGGCTACTAAAGGAACAAACTCCTGAGTCTGATGAGCTCCTTGTGGTAAAGCTCCTTTAAAAGTAAACTCCAGCAATACCAGTACCTGAAGCCATTTAAAATTTCACAGCTTTGCTTCAGACCCCAGTGACTGGTACAATACCTGAGCAAGTTGAAGTGCTGCTGGTTCACGCTCCTGGTTGTGGACAGCTCAGTGCCAAGACTGAGGGTCCATGGTGGGTCCCAGCCCATGGCCCTGCCCTGCTGAGCTGCTCACCCTCTCCCACCCAGCTCTCCTCTCTGTGGGCATTTACAGCACATGGAGATCATCACAGCCAGGAAATGCACCTTCATTGGAAAGAGGGCGGGAATGCCAAGCAGGTCCTGAACATGCCCTTGTAGACTGCTCCACACCCAGAATGGCTCCCCTGTGCCTCCATATCTGCTACTGCTGAGCTGGGGGACCACATTGTCTTTGTAACTGTACCTCTACAGGAGACAGGTTTACTTGTTAAAACAACAATGACAGTGAAAGGTTAAGCTGAAACTGTCCAAGACTTCCAGGGGTGGTGGAGGATCTCTTGCTCTTTGGAAGAATTACTCTGTCATTTAGCATAACAATGCTTTCATGTTGCGTTTCTGCCATAAAACCTTCAGATTCACCCTGGTCCCTGAGCATCTGCAGGTGTCTGTCCATCTGTCTCCCTCCTATTTCAAGCATGAGATTTGTCTCAAGAGTTTTGATGTCATGCACCCATTCTGGCCTTATGTAGTCGTGGCAGAGTCTGAAAAATGACAGCTGTGAGATCAGGGTTAAATACAATTTCCTCTCCCTTCACCTGTTTTCCACTATCTGTTTGCACGGTGCTCAGGTTATTAATGGAACTGACATCCCTGCACAACTGAGTGAGCAGTAGCAGCAGCCAGATAACAAGGGAGAAGCTGACAGCAGCAATCTAACCCCAGAGATAAGAGATAAGCAAACATGCCATGGCTATTAGTTTCAACTCTGGCCAATGGAGAAGAACATCTCCTGTGGTCACTGATCAGGAAAGCCCAGTCCTCCTGTGAAGGTTAAATTAAATTCAGGATGTGATAGATTATTCTTGGAGTTCAAAAATTAAAGTTTGTGATGAGAAATAAATATTTGATGTAAAATGAATACGAAAGGAAAGGGGATGTTAATCTGATAGAAAGTGAAGACTTATTTTTATTCGGAGAAAAGCATGGAACACTTCTACTCTAGAAGGAAACATTGTCTGTTTCTTCCAGGTGAAAAAATGTTACTCTAAAAATTGGCATTTTCCAAACAGCTATCTCAGGAATGGTGCAGTAGTGGCAGCCTCAAAATCCTGACCAAATTCCAAACTAGGTAAGTAACGCAAACTTTTCAAATCCCTTACATCATTTCTGAGCAGCATCTACTTTCCTTCCAGCTTCCTATTGAATTGTCCCCTTCTTTTCATACATCCATGCACATGGTAGAAGAAGGATTGGGCTGCTCAGCCTCAAAAAGGGATAACTGAGAGGGAACCTCATCAATGCCTGTAAGTATCTGAAGGGAGAGTGTCAGAAGATGGAACCTTTTGGAGGCTCTTCTCAGTGGTGCTGAGCAATAGGACAAGAGGCAGAAACTGATGCACAGGAAGTTCCACCTGAACATGAGGAAGAACTTCTTTACTCTGGAGGTGACAAACACTGGACCAGATCACCCAGAGAGGGTGTGGAGTCTCCCTCACTGGAGATGTTCAAGAACCATCTGGACACAATCTTGTGCCATGTGCTCTGGGATGATCCTGCTTGAGCAGGGAGGTTGGACCACATGATCCACTGTGCTCCCTTCCAACCCGACCCATTCTGGGATTCTGTGGAAGATGAGTTAAACCAGGAAGATAGACCCCTAGTGATATATTTAATGTACAAGGGAATTGCAGACATGTTGGAAAAGAGTTAAAATGTGACTCTGCCTTTTCCGAACTTCAACACATTTCAGCCTTCTGAGGAGATTTGCTCATTGCTCCCTGCAGTGCAACTGCTACAATACAACCAGGCCTTCAATTTTTTGCATCCAGACAGAGAATACCCTATTTTCAGAATGCTCACTTCCACAAAGGAGAAGCATGGCTAAGGTTTAATTGGCACTCAACAAAGGTACACTTTCTAATTTAGAAACGGCAAGGTTGTTTCCAGAATATCTGAATCAAACTTTCCAGTAAAAACAGTAAATTAAGAAGTCAGCAGTCACCCCTATAGGCTTTTGAACAGGAATGAAGTGTCTAACTGCAATTGGAGCCTTTGGAAATTTCTCCCGCTTTTCTTAGCTCTTCTGAAGTATGTCTAGCAGTTCTATGAGTGCTCTGAAGCAGTCTTACACTTTGTGAAGTTCTCTGACCTCCTTGAAGCAAAGATATAAAGTCATCTTGAACATGTAAAAGGTGACTTGCAAGCTTTAGTTTTGAAACTCCACCCCTCTCTTTTACCAAGCGTTGTTCTATCAGTTTTGTGCTGGCTTTCATTCTATAAAAAAGCCCATTGAAATCAAAGGCATTGAGTCTCAGGGCTCGTTCCTCTGTCATATTTTTGCATTAGTTTTCATAGGACGGGTCCACAGACCCCACAAGACTCAAAAGCCATTTTTAATTTGAGAGCACCCGGTAACTGCTTTCAAGACTGGATGATTTGTCATCTTTGCATAAAACTAGCTTGGCATTAAGCAAGATTAATTTCAGCTCCTAAAGCTATGGTGCCCGGCCTTTTCGTCTGGGCTTGCCTCAGATCTCAATGAAATGTTAGTTTTCAGAACTGTATCCAGTGCATGCCTTGGACAGGCTATGTGAAGAAAAGCAGGAGGCTCCATTCTCCCAGTATGTATTGCTGTGCCAAGACTTTGCAGAATCAAGAGTGAGCACAAAGAGAGAATAGGCAATGATTCTCTGGTTTCTGCACTACCATAACATGGGAGAAGGTGACATTTCTCAGACAAGCAAAAAGACATTCTTCTTACCCACAGAGCACAGTGAGGCAGTGGGACTCATTGTTTTGGGAAGTTGTGGATGATGAAAATTGTCGTGGGTGCAAAAAGTCATTAGACAAACTCAGAGCAGGAAAATATGAATAAATACAAAGACACCACTTCTGGCTCAGGAAGCAAGTGAGCTGCAGTTTGTCAGAGGCCAGGAATGTGTCCCTTTATGCTTGCCCTGTCCTTAGGTTCATCTCTAAACATCTGCTACTGTTTGGCCACTGTCCGAAGCAGACACTGGACTCTGCTCTGAGCGGTACAGCTGTCATGGTTGTAGTGAAATCACCCAAATGTGAAGAGAGGGAGACCATGGAGAACTGGGAAAGGGGGCAGGGGCTCGGATAATTGACTGCAGGGCTGGATAGGGCCAGCAAGTTCCAGCTGGGAAGTGAATGGCTACAGTGGGATAACCCACGGACACCTAGCTCCTTTAAAGTACCTGTACCTCATTAAATCACGGTTTGTACAGATGGCTCTTGATTTCCTAAGGGCTATTGGCCCAAATTACACTCTGTTGTCTGGAGAGGTTTGCAGTAGCTCTCTGAAGCAGCAGAACAAGCCCTGTAGGCTAAACAAAGGTACCTAACACTGCCCAAGAGAGCCACCTATAGCTAGGCACGGTCCTGATATTTTCCTGTGCTCCTCTTGACTCAGTCTTCAGACTCAGAGAGATGTGGAGAAAACAAATGTTGCATATACAACTTCCTTAGAAATAAAGCAAAGCAGCAGGCAAGTTCAGGAGCCAAATGATTGCACAGTGACCTTGGGATTTGTGCTCCATGACTTTAGGAGGTTAATAATGTTACAGAAAAAATCTTACTAGAGGAAAAACAAGCTCTTTTTTGGCTTATCATCCATGCTTTAAAAATAGAACTGCAAAGCAAAACAAAAAAACAAAACAACTTCCAAAAAAGAAGTTATTCTTGTGCCATAGCCTAACAGGATATTTTATAAGAGAATTGCAAACTTTAAGAAAAATCTTTTTTCAAGCCTCCAGTTAAACCTAAGCACAAAGGGCGTTTTAGGAAGGAAAAATAGTGATTAATAAAATAACGGTTCCTGCCCAGGAGTGGGAATAATTTAACACGTCAGTGATGATCTTCCACTGAATTATCCTTTGAAGAGCAGAAGCAATAAATTACCATTTTAAAGAAGTGAGCCCTCATCACACAGGTTATGTCAATGGAGTTTCAGTTGTGGGTTCCCCCTTTCCCTGGTGGCCCACCGTGCCAAAACACAGCTGTCAATAACATTTGGGTGCCACAGCTGGCTGCAATCTGCACCTTCATTGTGAGGGAAACAAAAGGCTCTCGCTCCTCTCCCCCCACCCCTGCAGTGCTGCTCAGAGGCTGTGACGTGGCCATGGGGAACTCACAGAACGTGCACTTGAAGAGTGGTGCCAGACACATCCTTGGAGCTGCACTCAGTTGAATAATTTCTCTGTTCTGCAAATGAGGGCAAAATGTAATGACCCTTACAAAAGAGAGACTAAAAGGGCAAGAACAGAAACCTTTTTGGGGTGCTCGTTTGTTTGTTTATCAGAGCACTCCACTGAAAATTCGGGGGCTACCAGACATACTTGAAGTAAATTTGAGGTGATAGTCAAATACGGTACAATAGAGAAGGGCTTGCATAGAGCAGAGGAGTAAGGACAGAGAGAAAACAGCATCACAGCACAGAGCCGAGCGCTTCTCTCGGACTCAGAACTCCTTTGGAAGCAGCGTGAGCTCCATCCAGAGAGCCAGGTGAGAACTGCACGTGAAGGCAGAGTCACCTAACCCTGTCAGAAACTTTTTTTTGTAAGATTGGCTTTCAGATGATCTGGTTTAAATTCACCTTTCGATCGCAGAAAGAAAGAAATGGAGGGAGGAGAGACGTAAATTATTAGATGTTATCTCATTATATTGTTTTTTTACAAAAGGAGTGTCAAACCTTAACTCCAAACTATACAAGGGCTAAAGAGATTATTCTCATTTCATGGCTGGAAGACAATTGTTCCCTGTGTCACATGGAGTAGTAGATTTGATCCTTTTAACATCAAATTAGTAGTGTCCCCTCTGAGTAACATAAAACAACAGGACAGACACAAAGAGTCACAGACGGAGTGATTAGATAAAGCTGACAAGCTGCCTAAAGCAAAATTCAAGAATAGTTTCTACCAGAGGGTCTTTTGTAAGTCCTTTGGAGGTCGATGGTTCCTTTGATTGCAAAGCATCAGGCTGACAGTAAGGTATACAAATTTGGCCTCAGCCAAGCACAAAAGAAAGGTGGGCATCAGTCAGAAAACAGGAAGCAGAAAACACACGGAACAGCGAGTATCTGAATCACAGAGAGGATTTGCAATTAGTTCTCTTTCAAACCTGCCATGTCCTTTACATTACAATGTTGTCATCTAAAGATACAATCACCACAAAGCTCTCTATGCTCATTGTCCAGACACCCAGATCCCACATTGACCCTATTCTTCTTTCAGGAAATGACTAAAAATTTTGTTAATTACCCAAATAAGCCTGGAATTTAAGAAAAACTAAGGGCAAATTAAATAGATCACATAGAGCAGGCCCAGTAAACAAAACGACCATCAGGTTTCTGCAGTTAATTTCTTTTCAGAGCATCTGAACACTTCAAGGATGCAATGAGATTAAAAATACAGAGGAAGAGCAAGGTATCTGAATCACAGTCATTTCCACGTAGCAGAAAGCTCTGCCATGGAACTTAGGGCAGGAGCTCCAATCTGCACTACCATAAGGGACAATGTGACAGGCACTGATGAAAACATAAAAGACCAAAACATCCTTTACCTAAATAATAGCTTCCTTTCTTTACTTAATTGATAGAATTAGAACGTTTTGGTTGGAAGGGACCTACAAGGAACATCTTGTCCAACAGCCAGACCACCTCAGGGTGACCATCAGTTAAAGCATGTCGTTAAGGGCATTGTCCAAATGCCTCTTAAACACAGGCTTGGGCCATTGACCACCTCTCCAGGAAGCCTGTTCCAGTGCTTGACCACCCACTCAGGAAAGAAATGCTTCCTAATGTCCAGTCCAACCTTCCCTGATGAAATAGCTTTGAACTGTTCCCACACATGCTGTCACTGGATCCAGGGAAATGAGATCAGCACCTCCCTCTCCACTTCCCCACTTCAGGAAGCTGTAGAGGTGGCCCCTCAGCTTCCTTTTCTCCAAACCAGGCAGCCCCAAAGTCCCTAGCTGTTCCTCAGGGGACATTCCTTTCAGCCCTTTCACCAGTCTCACTGCGCTCCCTTGGATGCATTAAAGCACCTCCAGATTCTTTTTAAGTGTGGGAGCCCAGAACAACTCACAACTCCAGGTGAGGCCACACCAGCCCTGAACACAGCTGCCCTGCACCCTCTCTTTTCCCATTTATACTTGGTTCCTGGTGTTACTCCATCCTGGGTGCAGAGCCCAGCATGTGGATGACATTTATCGACAAAGAAATGCAACTTTTACCAATTGCTATAATAAACTAATACTGGGGGTTTTTTAACTAACCAATCTCCCTCATAAAATTCATGCTGTCTGTGCTGCTTTATTAAAGCCTAAGTATTGAAAAAGTAACAGCAGAAAGTGCTAGGCTCATGAGATTTAATTAGAACAGTGTAACAGATTTTGAAGGTTCTGTTGTATTATAAACCTTAGATTTCCCCAGTGAATTATCTGACCCTACATGTAATGAATCTATTTCTTGAACTAAAAACATGCTCATCCAAGGGTTCCAGGACAAATAGAATATCATTAACAATAAATAATATTTAATAAATATGCACACACTCCATGTCTGGAAATGTACCAAACGTCTCTCTAGACTCTTTCCTTCCAGCCAAGTAGCTATTTCTGTGAATCTGAACTTAAACTTGTAGTTGCAAGTCCTATCACATAATTGTTGCTGCAGTATCCAAGGCATTACATAACACTGGTCTCTTACAAACTTGACCTGGTTCCTATGTCAGCAAACTATGAAACGGTTTTTCAGTTCAGTGAGAATGATTTTAAACCACTGGCTATTCATTTGATAGTACTATGGCTTGTGGTATTATTTTTGTTGTACTTACGGAATTTAGTTTGTCATGCATTGCTCAGCCCAGACCCACCCCACTAATTTCAGAACCTTCAATGACATGTCTACATTGGGAGCAAAGTGCCATACGTTTCCAAAATGTGTCAACAGAGGGAAATAGCCATCTCTACCTACCAAAGATCTAGCCTACCTGCTGATGAAAACCCTCCTTAAAACAGGAAAGGGAGAACCTTTTTAGGGAGTTTTGGCAATGTTTGTAATTTTTTCCTGCTGAAAGTCAGGCAGCAAATTTTGAGCAAAATCACTAAGCAGGTTGTTATATAGAAATAGCTTCATTAAGGAAATCATTAGAAAATCTTCCTGCTCTTATTTTGCATCAATATTAACAAATATCTAAATTACAGATCATTATATTTCTAATGGTATTTCTAGTAAAAAAAAAAAAAAGGTGTAACAGCCAGTAAGAAATAATAACTGCAGACCATTTACCACCAGGTTAGCAGGAAATAAATGTCATTTTACTATTGTTCTCTTGCTATAGAGTTTATTGGTGCATTTATGCAGCTCTATTTCATTTGCACATATATGAAGAGCACTGCTGTATAAAATGTAAATGGATTGCATATGGAATTTAAATCTTTCCAATGATAAAATGGCTCAACAGCCTTTTCATTAGAATTACTAAAAAACTTTGAAGACCATGTTTGCTTTTTAATCAAAACACTGCTATTTTTATTCAAGCACAGAGAGCAGGAACAGTTCAGCTGCACTTGCCTGTCAGTTTATTCAAAGAGGGTGCTTACAGATTCACTGATATCCCATTGCCTCAACAAATAAGGACACAGACCTACACAACGCCCTCCACTTGTCTTTTTATAATCCCCCTCCAACTGCTGCTCTGGGGACAGAGCTCTGCATCTGGACTATCTTCCTTTCCTCTCACCACATGCAATAAATGTGGGAATAGAGTGAAAAGGAGGCTTCGAGTACATCCTCCTGCCTTCACCTTTTTACCTCCTGCATTTTAATGTGACTTTATCTGAAAGCAATCAGGACCAGTAATGCCATCCTTGATTATCACACGTCATAACTGGCATTATTCTATCAGGAAATGGATGTTCAGCTGGGATCACCATCACACTCTCAAAAGACAGCTCTCAAGTTAGGCCTCTCACCATAACACTGGAAAAACTACAAAACCTGAATTACTCTCATGTCCCCTTTTCATCTGGATCCTCCATCTTCACAGCAAACACCCTCAGCTCTCACAGGTGTTTTAGACACTCTTTTCTGTCTGTAGATTGGTGTGTCCCTGGGATCCCAGTCAAGGTGAAGACTTTGTCAAGAAAAGCCAAATCTGAAATAAGCTCATAGTCTACATCAGCCAGAGCCAGGTAGGGAAAGGTGGAGGCGAAGAAGAACAAGATAACAAAAATGACTTCTGCAAAGAAGCAGGAGTTCAGATGTCTCTGCTTCCAGAAAAACAAACATGGGATGTGTCCCTTCACAAACAAAACGATGAGTAAGTAACTGGAACTGCAGGTACAGTCCATGACATACTCAAGTATGTCCATATCACTCAAGTCAAATCTTTACCATAACAGGATTTAACTCATTCAACATTTATATTTATTACCTTCTCATGAGCTTTTCTTTTTGTTTCAGAGTCCATCCAGTCGTTTTCCTTTTCTAACATGTCAATAAAAGCCCAGCGAATTCCTTCAGTCAACTCCTCCATCTGCAAAACATTTAGTAAATCCCTCCCCAGTAAAATACATCATGGCAGAATTATTGTAAGAAAAGGTTTGGTGTATGTAGGAGTGATAGACTTGGTTAGACCACAAATGATTGCAAATCAGATGGTATCTGCTGTCCTTTCTTGAAGGCGAATTTCTGCTCTCTCCAGTGCTGAGACACTTCTTCTGAAGGGAAGTTTTTTCCATCTTCTTTCCCTTCTGGTGTACCACACACCCTGTTCATTGCTGATCATTTCATGTCATATTTGTGAGAATATCCATTGAAATTACAAAAAACAGAGAGATTTGCAGTCCTTTGGGGAGATTTCTGGCCCTTAGGTTCTAGATCACTGGCCCATGCAGAAGGAGCTAGCTGAAAGGCATTTGCACAAATAAAGCCTTTTCTGCAGAGAGAATGTCTGTGGCCTGGTTTGGTTTATGTGAGGCTGAGACACGCCTTATTAATACTGCCAAAGAACTGAATTTGAGCTGACAGCACCATGATCCAAATACAAAGCAGCATCCAAATATTTAGCCTGTGTTTAGCTGCATTTGTGAAGCATTGCTACCCTTTACTGCAGGGGTGGAGGCCCCGGCTCACACCACTGAGCAGCCTTCACTGCTGCTGTGGTCCTGGACCACCAGTGACAGCTGGGATCTGTGCAAAGCTGGGAAAACCCACAACCACTTCAGCTCGGCTGCTTCTTCAGACACCTCTGCAAAGACAAGACCGCATCTCGAGCAAGTAAAAAATAATAATAATAGACTGTTCAGTGAGTATGCGCATTAAGAAAATCCTGAAATGACAGAAAACAAGAAATCTAATGGTTAAGATACTCATTCTGTGAGTCTAAAGAGCCCTCATTCCTATGGATGTGTCTGGCAGCCCAGACAGGTGTATGGAACCAGCTGCCTCTATTTACATCAGCAGCTGAACCCCATGACAGATAGCCATGGGGAATGCTGTGGGAGTGAGGCAATGAGGGGGATCCAGCCATTGCCTGAGTCCTTCAGCACAAACCAGAGCTGAGGCAGCACAAGACATGACAGATACCCATTAGATGAAGACTTATTGGAACTTTGTGTTATCAGTTATGTTACATTTAAAAATAATGAAAATGTCAAGCAGCAGAGATTTATATAATCTTATTCTATAAATCTAGTAGATCTGAAATGTCATTAAAAGTGGGGACTAAACCCTCAAAAGTAACATTACCTTTAGCTAAATTGTCATTAATATATCAGATGTATATTTTAATCTGGAATTGTCCTTTATTTGTGGTCCAGTCAGAAAAAAATGTAGCAAAGTTCCTTGGATTATTCATTTTTTCCTACTCTTTTCAAAATACATTTTCTTATTTTTAGAGGCAATATGGGTCAACTGGAGCAGGTCTAGCATTAAATATGACTAAAGAGTGAACATTCACAGTAAACTGCATCCCAGGAAATAGGGTAACTTAAAGATATTGATGACAGAGCACTGACTCAATTAACTTTGTGCACTAATGAGGTGAACTCCCTGTATTTGGAGGTTACAAGTTCAAACTCAAGCTCTGCAGCTGGGCCCTGGTGTATACTTAGGCTTTATGCAGCAGCTGTAGCTGCAGGGGGCAGGGGGAGAAACCTATTCCTGCTATCAAAGTTATTACTGAAACTGCTCAGGCGTATCTGTAAGAAACACTGCAGGCACTCTGAGTTAGAAGCAGTGCTATATTTAGACACAAATAATGTCTTTCTTGATAAAAGAAGAGAAGTATCTAAGGTATGAAACATCAATCACAAAACATGGGGGGGAAAGAATCCATATTATCTGTAACTCGGGATTTGCTTATCATAGACAGATACATGCCATAAGCCAGAAAAAAAAAATAAAGAAAAAAAACCAACCCTGTACAAATAAGAGTGCTTTACTCACATGCTTTCTTACTGCTTAAGAAGGAGAAATAGAACTGAAAACCAGTGAAATGAAAATGATAACACCACAAACTATTAACTTGAAAAGCACACTTCTAAATAAAGTGCAATGAATTTCACCTGTGTGTAATTTTATCTCCATGGGTTGTTCATTTTAAGACTGAACGTTGTGACCTACACTATGAATTTTATATGCATTTCTTGCTACGGATGCTACTGTGAATTCAGACTTGATAATTTTCCAAAGTTTTGGTCTAAAAGGAATGTGCACACCAAGAAACATTCTAATTAGGTCACATTTCAAGAGAAACCATTCTCTGCTCTATCTGCTTCTCATAATTTTTCCTCAAATATACAAATATGAAAAAGTGTCCATCCCCTCCATAAAGTGTACATTTCTTATACTCCTACTCTTCCCACTTAGCCTGTGCATGATAACACACTGCATATGCCTGGCATGTTTTTGCCACAAAATGGCCAAATAGCACATTGCAAACTGGATCAAGAAGAAGGGGATTGAAAAGCTGGATCTCAGAGAGGAGACTCCAGCTGAAGGCAAATATGAAAAGAAATGCAGAACCTGAGAGGGAAACAGACAAGAAAG
Organism: Pachycephala philippinensis; assembly: GCA_013397055.1. Taxonomy (NCBI): domain Eukaryota; kingdom Metazoa; phylum Chordata; class Aves; order Passeriformes; genus Pachycephala; species Pachycephala philippinensis. The sequence goes on along the minus strand of VWZT01013650.1, from coordinate 883,271 downwards.
ATTTGGACAAGCCAAATAGGTGTGTGCTTTCTAAAATGGAATCGTTCCCTCAGAAAGCAGTCAAAGTAGATAAAATCAAACAGGTAAACGCAGGCAGAGCAAGGGCAGTGCAGGGCTTTCACAGAGCTGTTGCTCCCAGCACAGGGTGCTACTTCACATTTCCTAAACAGTTGTACCTCTCCTGCATGGAGAGTTAAATTCGATGACTAAATGAGTTAATTTTAAACTGATTATTGTTGGAAAATCAATGGCTGCAAAAGCAGATATTGGAAAACCTTATAAGGAAAACTTGAACTGAAACTAAGTCATAAATTACCATGAAGGGTAATTAATTTTTTGAATATGTTATTGAGAGAAGTGATAACATAGCTATTGTTGAAGTTTTGGAATAAGGATGAACATCCCTCTGGACCCAATGGTATGGAAGAATATTTCCTTTCACTGCTCAGCAGAAAAGACTAGAATCACTAATATAAACTCTCGCTATGTGGCTCTAAGCTTCCCTGATTTTGGGCCAGACATCAGTTACATGTTTCTTGCTTAGATTACAGGTGTAGCAGTCACGGCTTTCAAAGGGTAGTCCTAAAGCAGAGAAATCTCGACCAATTTTTCGACTGGTCAATTAAACCTTTACTATAATGAATTATTCTAGCTGTACTAAACCATTTCTCATCAATACCCCTCACTCAGTTCCTGCACAGCCTGGCTGTCACAATGTACATATATTAACAGAATTCAACCTGGCTTTGAACTGGCTGCTTATTTGTCTGAAGGACTGCAGATGGAAAGAAGGGGCTGTGCCCAAATGTGCAGAAATTTAACACTTCTTCAAATTCATTACATTTTCTCCTTGTGTTTTGGGTTTTTTTTAATTCAGTTAAAACATTTTTAAGAATCTTATCTATTTTTAAACTTTTTTCTAACATCAGAGGCAATTTGTGAGGAGGAAACCACTAACTGAAAATTTCCAGACAGAGGTGCAGAGGACTCACCATCTCTTTCTTGTCTTCTTGAAAATGGGCTTTCACAAACATCTTACCCACAACGTAGGGGAGGGCATTTTCTACAAGGTCTACACATTTGTCCCACTGAGGCAGCAAAGTTGTAGTCCCATGGATCACCTGTTGACAGGGACACGTATTAGGCCATAACATCATACTGTTTAAGAAGAACCCACATGTGGCATAGGCCAAAGCATATTTGTCAAATAGCCACCAAAAGGAAACAATAATGACAGTCTACAGTTATTTCTATTTTCATCCAATGCTATGACAAGTACTTTGGACACTGCAAAATAGCTGTAAGATTTTAAACTTAAGAACAGTACAATGGTAGCAGTGACTTAGAGAGACTAGGCTTAGAGGGTCAGTGCTAACTTTGAACTTACCTTGGTATTCTTTCTGTGTTAAGTAGTGAGGATAGAAAAACCCTCCTGAAAACGTTTGCCTCTTCTCTGACAGGGCGAGAAGCCGAGGGTGATTGTCCTCATGAAAATTGAGTTAGTCCTTATAAAACACCTCCTGCAGAGCCCTCCACTGCCATGAATTAGTGACATCTAACACAGGTATGTATATGTCCACAGCTTTTTGTCATTTACCTGTCCAACGACCTCTACCACAGTTTGTGTAAAATGGTTGCTTTCAGTTCCTTTCCCAAACAGAGCATTTTCAGGAGAAAAGATGTTTGAATCATCAAGAACACTGAATATATTTGTCTCCCCAAAAAAAATTAAAAGTCACCCCATATTGCAGTATAAAGACGTTGGTAGAACAACTTGCATAAAGGAATGGTACTAAAGGAATGGTCATTAAATACACACTTTCAGGCTCTGATGATGTCACCATAAATGAACTCCAGAAGAAACAGTCAAGAATGGTCAACACACCGATGAACAAGGCAAAACAGAACTCAAGAGCATTTGCTGCCTTGGTTTCTGTTTCTCTCAGGAAGAATGTTGTTACTGTGGGTGCTTACCCAGCTAACATCGCATTGCTCGTCAAGATGTAGCTTGTTTAAAAAAACCCTACACACAAGATACAAGATGGGTCCATATGAGCAACAAGCAGTGCTGATTTAAGAAACTTTTGTTATTTTCAAGGTTCAAAGTGTTCCCTTGCCACTTAAGGAACTTCTTAAGCTTTTCCACAGAGAACAAGCACAATCCCAGTCCAACAGTTATCACCTGTCAGCTGTGTAAAGGCAGAGTGCAGTCAGCTTCAGACCAGATAGGGTGGGATAGGGATTTTGGCCTCTCACAGATAATGCAAGTCTCTTAAGCAGCAATTTTGCAGTTTCTGAGCCCCTTCTTTTCCCCATTATTCTCCTCCTTTGAGCAGAAGATTAAATATCCTGCAAAACTGAAGCATTTGGATGTGTCTTTTTCCAATAGGAAAAGATTTCATTGGAAAATTCCAGAGCAGCTTAACCCTCAGCTATTGAAGGTGAGGTATTTTGGTCGTTCAAAGATTGATTTTCCCTATCATATCGCCTGTAATTAAGCATAATCAATGACTCACACTTAAATACACCAGTGAATTGCATTTCCAAATGCTTTTTATTAATACTGTATGTGCAGTAATAGATTTTCGATGGCAGAGAGTACACTGCTTCTATAAGAAAACCCTATTAGTCAAACCAGTACATAATAAGGTGATTTTTTTCTAAACAGAGACAAATTTGACAATAGACTCCTTTTCAAAATTCTTCTACCTTTATACGTAACACAACACAGCACTCAAAAAAGGTAAGAAAAAAAGAGAAGAAAATTTCTCTCTGGGGTCAGAGTAAACCCACAATGGAGCTTTTTCCTGATGCAGGGGGAAGAAGGGGAGTTATGGCATTAGTCATCAGAGCTTGAAATTTCTTCCAAAAGCTCTGAGTATGCATCAGCCATAGAAATAGTCAGGAGACAGAGCTGGCTTTTAGACTGTGACATACTATTATTACAACGTAATAATTATCATTATTTTGAGGGAGGCTTGGCTGTAAGGAGGACATAAAGGCAGCACAGGCTGTGAGACCAATAAAAATAGAGCTGAGAGGAATAGATTATATCTCACAGCTGGTTTATTGATATTTATGTTACAACAGCCAACAAGAACTCCCTCAAATGGTCCTCCTAATATTAATGTACCACTCTAAAACACAGTACTTCAGTTAGTAACAGTGACTATAAATAGCAGGTTTCAAGCCCTCCCAGTCAATTCAGAGCTTCATGACACAATTAACCGACCTCTTCCCCAGGTGCCACTGCACATTTACAAGGTCTCAAAGTGCCACTGCAGAGGAGCTGCTGATAGTTGCTGATTTGGTACTCAGAGCACTTTCTCTAGAGTCAGCAGGTTTGTCCTATTTCTAAACCTGAAGTTTTTTTAAAGTTTCATCATGTATTTTTCCTCTCCTTGCAAAGACTTTAAGGCTCTGATGCCAAGATTTCTACATATAAGGTATAAAAAATACCAAGAGAAAATGAGAACCTGGTAAAAAAAATACTATGCTTATAATGGTTGAGGCTGACTGAATTAATGAAACAATGAATGTATAAAATCCATTCTTTCCTTAAAGTGTCACGGATTTATGGTCATATCTCTTTAGCAGGAATTCAATGCTTTATTTACTTATCTGGTAAGGGGTTGGTGAGTCCTTTTTATGATCCTAAAGTGCCTCTCATTCTCCGTCCTCTGACTGGACAAATCTATTCAACAACAGAACAGTCCAATGCCTTGGACTCCATTCCTCATGTCCTTTCTATTGACCTGTGAAGTCTGTTTCACTGAGCTGTTTACTCCACCTAATTTTAGCTATTAACTATTAGCTATTGCTGTTTACTTCACTTAACTAACTCTCCATCTCCAGGTCCCAGGGGCAGATAACAGGAATGAGCTGCTGATTCACTGCTTTTACTGTGCTGTAAGCTTTCACAGCCATTTACACGGCCAGTATTGTTTAACTTATCCATCAATGACTTGGAGGAAGGGGCCGATGACTCCTCAGTGAGTTCACTGATGACACAAAGCTGGGAAGAGTGGCGAAAACCCCCGAGAGCTGTGCAGCCCTTCAGAAGGGCCTTGACAGGCTGGAGAGATGGGCAGAGGAACTGTCTGAAATTCAGCAAGGGAAATGCAGGGTCCTGCACCTGGGCAAGAACAGCCCCAGGCACCAGCACAGGCTGAGGCTGACCTGCTGGAAAGCAGCTCCATGGAGAAGGACCTGGGGGTCCTGGTGGACAGCGAGCTGTCCATGGGCCAGCAGTGCCCTGGGGGCCAAGAAGGTCAGTGGGATCCTGGGGTGCATTAGGGAGAGCACTGCCAGCAGGTCAGGGAGGGGATCCTGCCCCTCCACTCAGCCCCAGTGAGATGAGTGCATCTGGAGTGCTGTGTCCAGTTCTGGGCTCCTCAGGACAAGGCAGACACTGAGCTCCTGGAGCAGATCCAGTGGAAGGAAACAAGAATGAAGGAATCAGGTGCCATGTGCCCTGGGGATGGCCCTGCTTGAGTAGGGAGGTTGGACCAGAAAACCCCACTGTGGTCCCTTCCAACCTGACCCATTCTGTAATTCTGTGACAACCTTGATGAGATTATTAATAAGTACTGAATCACTTTGAATTAGATTTCTCCCTAATCTTCTATGTCCCAGAGAAGTGACAGTAGCCAGTTACCATATTAAAATGCACGGTATCCAAAGCTTAATGTCTCCTTTCAGGATTTTTTCTGGCCATTATGTAACTCAATGTAACTCAGTATTATGCTACAGACTGGCTGATAGCCAGCATCAATCTGTTTTATCTGACTAGCAAGGAATGTCCCAGGAGGGGACACCTACAAACTTGTCACTGTGATTCTGACAGTCAGTTTCTCACATTTTACATGAAGCAAATAGCATCTTTCACAAGAGTATTTTGAATATGATCTCAGAAGTATAAGAGGCTGCCTTTCCTGTGTAGTTTCCATCAAGCTACCAGAGTTTATTTTAAGGTATGCGATCAACTCAGAACTATTCCAGTATTACTCAAGGAGAAACAGTATAGGTTCTTTAATTAGTCACCTGCATGCCTCGCCAGGGAGCACAGAACACCCAGACCTCCTGCACCACATCACTGCCAGCACCATGCCAGCCTCCTGTTCTCCAGTTTTCATAATGGCAAACAAAGTTCACCATCCAAAGTGGCTTAGACACAAGCCAAAGCCCCATTCAGTCTCAGTTTAACCCTTTACTTCAGGAGCCCTCACACTGCCCACAGGATCACCAAGGTGGCTTTCTATTCAGGGTTCACTTAATCAAATGTATGTGTTTTACATAAATGCCCATATTACTTAGCAGATAATTTAGTTCTGCCCTCAGTTTGTGGCAGTTTTCTGGTTCTTCTGCAACGCCAAGCTGGAAGGCACCTGATCATCTTCTCTGTGGAAATGGCTGGTGTATCAATGTGCTAGAGCTCATGTAATGCTGGCATTAGAGCATGGGAGAGCTTTGAGCAAGCTTAAAAAATGTGAAATCCCAGACTTCTGTTTTACTAGAGCTGTATTCACACAAGAGCAAGCAGTAGGTTTTTTAAAAAAGTTTTGATTTTGGCCAAAAGGGTTTGGCCTGTAGGAATAGCACAGGCCACAGCCCACATAACCTAGTTCAAAAACATTCCAGCTTTCAAGTTTCTGCAAAAGAAGACTAAGATTTTTAAGAGGGAGGTTTCAAAACCTCTTTAACATCATCTAAAAGACTTTTTTTTCTTAGTGTCATATAAATGTCTTAGTGTCACATACAAAAATACGTATGTCTATTGTTTTAGAGGGAGTCTTCAACAAAAAAAAAGTTTATTCAAGAAATTTATTCAGCATGGGAAACATTTTGTGTTTTGCAAAGGCATAAGCAACTATAAGAGAAACCAACAGTGTTAACTCTAGGACCCTTGTAAATGCAATGAAAGCATAACTTACCCGAGAAAATTCCAGCCACCGATACTGAAAACGTCTACTGAGGTTAAATAACCTTGAATAAACCATCCTCCACACCAGGTAGTTGGCAAGAGTCCTGTTAAATCAGGCATATTTTTATCAGACATGGAAACACATATGATGTACCACAAAGCACTCACAGAAATCTCTCTACAGACATTTTACCTGAATGGTGGAAATTTCACCTTAAAAATTAATGAGTGATGGCTAAATTGATAAATCCCAATCACACAGGAGAATCTGTATGATTGCAGCCACTTATATAATTGCCCCATGATAACCATCTTCTAGAGATTATTTATAACAGGTCCATCACCTAGTATGTCATTTTTAGGTAATTTTTTTTTTTTTCCAAAAGGCAGCTTTCATTTTCCTTAGAAGTGGTGAGAACTGTGTTATAATAAGAGTTGCATCAAAGCTCTATCCAGAGATTAACTGCTTTTTCTTTTGTAGATCAAAGTGAATGTTATCTCCCCTCATTAGTAGGGCCCATAAATGGTAACAGAACAGATAACAGTCCATCCCTATACACTCTCATTATCTCATATTTGTATCTTTCATTAGAAGTTATCAATATGCTTTGAAAACTTCTACTATTCACAAAGTTATTAAAGTATTACTGTTCCTATTTTGTCAGATGGATAATTGAAATACCAAAGGAGAAGTCTCAGTAACAAAAATCCTGTAAGAATTGAGGCTGAGAGATCCAGGAGGAGCTTGTTTAAAATTCCCAGGAGATCTGACATCCATGTCCCTTTTCTAAAACTTTGGACACCTGACTGGAGGATTTATCCAGCCTAGACTGATCTCTCTCCATGTTCAACAGTGGCTGTATGAGCTAAAGGTGCATTCTGAAATATGCAATTCAACTTCAAACAGTCTCAAAACAAGTCCAAAAATGGCCTACACATATTATTCTCATCTTCTTTTATACAAGACATATTTTTCAAGGATAGTCATTGCTTCAAAGCTGTGGATATTCAAATGTTATTTGCTCCCCACTGGGATATAGATAACATTTTCGGCAGGCCACAGACTTCTCCATAGTTAGGAAAATTGCTTCTTTGCAACCAAAGATGCTGTTATGGACTGTCCAAACAACTCCCCCATCTCTAAAAATCCCATTTCTGCAATCTCCCATTGCCATAAGTGCCACAGACTTCTCCATAGTTAGGAAAATTGCTTCTTTGCAACCAAAGATGCTGTTATGGACTGTCCAAACAACTCCCCCATCTCTAAAAATCCCATTTCTGCAATCTCCCATTGCCATAAGTGCCACAGACTTCTCCATAGTTAGGAAAATTGCTTCTTTGCAACCAAAGATGCTGTTATGGACTGTCCAAACAACTCCCCCATCTCTAAAAATCCCATTTCTGCAATCTCCCATTGCCATAAGTGTGGGGCAATGCAGCTGTTGCTACAGTGCTACTCCATTAGCTTCACTCAGAGACACATCCCAAGCAGTTCCCTCCTCTGAATCATAACAGCTTGGAAACACACTTTGTGGGCATGCGGTCTTGACAGCGGCATTTGCTCGAGACATAACTTCAGTTTTGCCTCTAACCAAGCTCCAGTCCACCCACACAAAGCCCTCAGCTCAAGATGCGTTGTTGCATCTCTCACACTGGGTATATTCCCCCTTTTAGTACACAGATATATTCTATAGTGCACCTAAATGCCCACAATAATCGTAAAACATCTGGAAAAGCTTTTTTTTTGCATGAACAATGTACATTTATAAGACAGTACATGTTACAAAAGCCAAAATAGTTAGCTCTGCTTAGATAACCACACCATTTTAAGATAATGTTCCAGATAATTAAAAATTCATTTCAACCTAAGAAATGCAGAAAGTTCAGATTTTTCCCTTAACAAGTTTCTGACAATGAGGAATTTTCTCACTCAATGGCAAGTGAAGCACCGTTAAAGCACTCAGCTCTCATTGTTTTGGTAAATGACTCAAACTCCAGAAACCTCACAACAATCTGCCTCAGATGTTTCAGCAGAGCTGAAGAATATCCAGCTGTAGCAACTTCTGCAGCATTTATACAAATCTCACAGATTAAAAGGTTAAAAATTTTATTTCAATCAAAAGCCTTAGGTAAAAAACCTTAGCTAAATAAATCACCATCACACACCAATTATATATGATGATTTGGTACTTAATCGCCACCAAAAAAAAAATCAATTCTCTCTTCTGTGTACTTCTTGTTCTCACAGAGTGATGTTTGTCCTTACATTTGAGTTGGGGAACCTCTCTTAAACTGGTAGTGAATGAAAGACTGACATTTCTCAAGGCTGGGTTTCAAAAAGGTGACTTACTGAAAGACAATAATATCAAGAATTCAGAAATGTTTGTGTCAGGTATAAGTAACGAAGGCAGATGACAGTTGCAGGAAATATCTCATAATTAATTGAGGATTGTTTTAATTTGGGAGGGAAAAGGCTGACATGCTAAAACCAAGATGCCTGATGAGACAGTAATAATTCCAGATTGTAACCACAACAGAATCCACAAAGCATTAAACAACAGGGAGGTTCCATTTGAATGCTTATTAATGGGGGGTGGGCAACAGGTGGAAAGGTTGAGGGGATTTGTTGTTGCATGTTTGAAGGGCAGTGTGCTTTCCTTTGTTTTTAGAAACAAAATAAAATAGCAATTTATCTGAATCCATTTACCTATTTGGGGGATGATTATTTTACATTTTGGGCTAACTATGCAAACTTCAAACCATTTGGTTATCTTCAGTTCACTTAAAAACTGACACTTTTTGCCTATAAAGTTACTACAGTGCTGATCTTGGGGTGATTTTCACACCAGTTTCACAAATAAGTTCACTGAGGCTCGGAGAAGGTAATCTCTACACATGGAACAAAATCCAGCACACAAATAAAACACAAAAATCCTCTGGTTTTTTGATGAGACCAGAGTATTTGTTGTTGTAACCTTTCAGAAGAGCACACTCTATTTTAACTTCCAAATGCCTGTTAGAGAAAGTGTAGGCTCACTTTTAACCAGTATGACCCTTATTGTGACACACACTCCCAAAGGAAGTGGTAGAGAGCTTGTTTGCTGGGACAGTTAAAATTATACCAGTGCTTATGAATATTTACTAAAGTACTTTCTGTCCTGTCTGAGAATAAAGTAGGTTGCTCATGTAAAATTCTGTGAGTCTGCAATATTTTAATCAACAGACACGGTAGCAATTAAAGAGGACAGATTTAATATGAGATATGTGGACAAATTAATTGACATTTTAAGAAAAAGATCTCTTTCACAAATTTCAGATCTGTTTGAAAATTGTATTCAGAATTGAGTCACGAATCAAATTATAAGTACTGAAAAACTTTTGCCTCTATTGCTAGAGGCACTAGTTCAAGACAAATTATTGTAACTTCTCTAATTTTTCAGAGGCAGATTGGGACCAGAAAGAGATCTAGTGCCTCCATCCATCTCTAAAGAGAATTCCTCATATGCTATATGAATTAGAGTTCTTCTCAATTAATAGTGCCATACTGCACAGATATGGGAAGGTAAGACAAAGGAAAAGGGGCTACAAGAAAGCTGGAGAGGGACATTTTACAAGGGCATATAGTGAGAGGACAAGCGGGACTGGCTTTAGACTGACAAAGGATAGATTTATCAACTATTAGGAGGAAACTCTTTACTGTGAGGGAGATGAGGCACTGAACAGGTTGTCCAGAGAAGCTGTGGATGCCCCATCCCTGGAAGTGTTCAGGGCCAGGGTGGCCTTGCCATTAAGGATGGGCCATCACAATGGGGCTCTGAGCAACCCAGCCTCATGCAAGGTGTCCCTGCCTGTGGCATGGGTGTTGAAAATAGGTAATCTATAGGGTCCCTTCCAATCCAAACCATTCCATGATTCTGTGAAACTAATTATGCATTCTGAGATCTATCAGAATGATAAAGCTGCTTCTTTCAACAGCTGGAAAGATCTCCAGAAGGGATGCAATTTAGAGTACCCTATTTATGACTAACAGGTAACAGGGAAGGGATATAAGCTCCTAACTGGTGCCAGCACAGTTCTGTCTCCCTCCTCACATGGCACAGCTGTACTGGAGCTCTGCCATTGCTCATTTACATCACAGCTACATACACACATCTCTTCTTCCTGTAATAGAGATAAACCCCATTAAAAATTAATTGGTACACCAAAAAGCTGAAGGAATCCCTGAAGACCTGTTATGAAGGTTTGACTTACTTCAGCACCTGACATGACTGAGGCTAGGTATCCCCAGGCTGATGGAAACTCCTGCAGGCTGGCTGCTGAGCTTCTTGGGCAGCTCGCTATGGAGAGCCCAGCTCCTGGGCTGGAGTCACAGCAGTGCCCTGGCCTGGGGACTTCAGACCGACCTTGGAACTGCACTGCACCCATTTCAAGCTTCACACAGTAACTTGAGTACATGCAGTCAAGCAAAATTCTGCTAAATTCACGCTACACCATGTCAGTGTGCTCTGTTCTAGTAACATTGCCCTGTGAATGATTCCACAATTCAAGATTGCTCAGCAGGTTCTCTGAGGGAGGAATTTTTAATACAAGGATTGTGAGTCCATACAACCTGCCACCTCCAACACAGAGAACTGCTTCTGTAGCCAGACTTAAATTTCACTCCAATCTTTCCTCCACCTGAAACAAACTTCATTAAATACTTTACAAGATCACTGGGTAAAATACTAGGGCATTAGCCATCTTTTTGTGACATTTTAAATAGTACTCAGGCTAGCAGGGTGCTCATCCAGGAAGTGGACACTCAAGGCACTGGAATAAAAGCATAATTTAGGGATAGCCTTGTAACTGAAAAGACTATGAACTTGGTGAAAGTACCTGCTTTTCCTAATGACACTCCATTTCCTGAAGTGATGAGAAGATAATTCACATTGTGAACACTGAAGCAAATCTAAAATTTTGAAATGCTTTACTAGGAATTTGATCGGCCTAGATATTTACAGTAACAAATCAAATTCATGTTATTTACATTAACTAAACCTTTAAAATATCATATGGAGAATGAAAAATGAGATTACCTAAAAGAAAATATCCTTGTTAAGCTTTTGGGGTTCACCCTACAGGGAAATGTTGAGACCTCATTGTTAGGAGTTCACATTAAGATGATTTCCTAATTTTCTCAGGCCAGATAGCAAGGTTACCTCTGGAGCAGACTGACATTTTAAGTAGTGAAGTATCTAATAGATAAACATGATCTTGGTTATCATGCCTGAGCTGTTTGGATACATTTTACACACAAGAATTTGAAGCCTGCTTGGGTTCAGTTTAGCACTATTTGCCATTTCTAACATTTTATGATGCAAATTTCTTAGGATAAGACTGAGCAGAAAATGCCTAAGCCATTAACACCTATAACATATGCAGTGTGAATATACAGGAACTGCTTTTGCTCATCGTCTCCCCCTGACCTGTGAGGTCAGAAACCTGGTCTTGAGCTTTGCTAAAGACAGGCATTGCAATTATTTCTGGTCATTGCTCCAGCCTCCTTCTGTGGTGACACACAGTCTGGCTTAACTTCTCTTGAATACTCAGATTTTCCCTGAATAAAAAACTAATGGAAAAAGTCTCCAGGTATTTACTCTCTAGTTACAAAATGTAAGTGCATGTAAGTGTATTTGTACACGGGAAATAATTAATTCCCTGTTATCTTGCTAGATATGGATCCTCTAAATCATACATTTATCCCCACTGATGTAACTAACTTTGAGTTAGAAAGCATGGACAGCCCAAATAATTTTAAAATCTTTCTTTAGTAGATTAAGATTGGTGGCACAAATGCTATTTATCTGAATTTTATAAAGGAAGGATATTTGATGATCTGTAAGCAAATCAGTAATTTTTATTTTTCTAATTGTTTGATTTGTGTGCTATTTTTACAGGTACTATGAATTAATGTAAGCATTCCATCACTAGAGACACGGAGCAACAATATAAGAATAATCTTTGTCTTCTTTTTCCTGAAATACATTTGGTTGTGGCCATACTGTACAATCAGCAAAGATTGATATTTGGAGACAACGTCTTAAAAATATTTATTTTAAAGTTCAGCAACCTGCCTCAGAGAAGAAATTATCACAGAAATCCCTTAGATGTCATCAATAAGGATGTTTCAAATGGGATGTCACTTCTTCATCGCTGCCCAAAGCTGTCTTGCTTCCCTGTGCAATACACATCTACCATGTTTAATCTGAGCTACCTGCATTTTACATCTGTGTTCTGCAGGTGTAAACGATTTCACCAGATACAAGACCCTGTACAAGTCAGAGATGCTGAACGCATCTGGAAAGAGCAGCCTTACTGCAACCTGTGTTATCCATAGAACAAAGGTGTTGAAACTGAAAATTCTCCTGCTGTGCACAAGGTAATATCTAAATCCTCATTCAGGCAAAACCAAACAGACTGTTTGCCTAGAGACTTGATTCCAAGAATAGCTGAAACTCATGGAAAAAAAAAAAGTTAGAAAAAGCCCAGCATTTTATGTACCCTTATAAGTGCGGGTGAAACCATCATAGGATCCTTACTTTTTCCTTTCATTTTCTAGTATCCTGAATAAATCTTTGAAGTACTGGGGAACACGGACAATCACATTTTCTGAAGGACCTATATCTTTAAGCTCAGGATAGAGTTTGGTGTCAATCACCTTCTTGATGTATCCCAGCCAGTCAAACTGCAATGACAAAGAGAAGGCTGGTTAAAGCAGATTATGAACAGAGATGATTTATTTGAGAACTAAGTTGTACCTTTAAAACTAATGGTTTCAAAACTTTACTTATTATAAACTTAGAAATTATTGCACTTTGTCATTACATATGTTTTCAATCCTCATTAAAGCTGGAACTGTATTTAAAAGAACATATACTGTAAATGAGCACACAAGTTCCTAATGACGCTCCTTTAACATGCTGCTCTGAACATTAAAGACAGTTTTAATTATACAGGTCAGATATTAAAAGAATAATTTTTCAGTTATCCCCAACCAACCTGTGGAATCATGGCACTAAGCTCCGATATGTTCATTTTATTGTACATCACCTCACTTGTTCGATTTTCATACGGAATCATGATCTGTTGAAGAGAAAAAAAACCACAAAACCATCAAAACAAAGTTTATCTTGCAGGGACTCCTACATCATTACCATCCTTCATAATCCCTGTGCAGAAATATCTCACCACCTGTTTTTCAAGCATTTATGGCATTAACCTCCCTTTCTGAGGATTGCATTTAACTGGAAGAAATGGAACATAGTTCCTTTTAAGTTTAACTCATTACTGGGAAATTTAATGAGCTGTATGTCTTCTTTGGACACATTAGCCCGATTTAGCTCTGATTATGCTAAGGAAAGACATGTTAATTCATAAGAGATAAAAGTACACATTGACAATTAATACTTATTCATCCCTTCCTATCAAGTAGAAGCCACCTTCAGGTTTAATACATCAAATCTGAGATAGGTGCATCTTCATAACTGGAAGTGCATCTCATGACTTGGATTTGAACATGTTCTTGCTACAGCCTTACTCCACCTGGGAGAAGAGCCAGATACACACAAGTTTCTCCTCATTTCTCCCCTTCACTCTGATTTCCATAGCAGGAAACGTGAGAATATAGGCCAGACATGAATTAAAGCACTCCCCAACCAGGCCTCTCATCTGGGTGACCAGAGGAGCTGGATCTCAAGTTCCTCTGCAGTGCCCAAGGATACAGCAAAAGAAATCCTAAATATGAAGCAAGTTCCTTTATAACTGACAAGAAGGACATGCAGACTCCAAGATGGCCCTATGGTTCATAATGGAAACACAAACCAAGTACGAGATACAGCTCAAAATTTTCTCAGTGTTCAGGAGAAACAAAAATTCCCAGTGGCAATTCCAGCCCTGCTCTAAGGTAAATCCTGTACCATGGTCTGTATGCTGTGCAGTCTAAAGGACAGGGATTGATGCCAGACCAACCAGACAGCTGGCACTTCTCCAACCAAAATTCTCCAGTAAGTGTCTGTGGTTTTACTATTGCTCAAGCCACACAGGAAAAAAAATTACTTTCTTCTCCCTTTCTGCAAATTTCATTTATCTGACAAATCTTTAAACTCTTCTTGAACCCATTTACTCCCTTCCTCTCAAAACTTTCCCTCTTTCTCCAGTGATTCAAACTTAATAAAAATCTTCCTTGTACACAAGCTCTCTCAAAGCATGCCACTCCTTCCTATATCCAAAGTATTCTTGCTGCCTCTTCCTGAGCATAGAAGTTCTCCATTACATATGTTTATTTTAAAAATTGCAGAGGAACACAGGATACACTAAAACCTCCAGTGACAAGCAGGACTACCTCCATCACAGTAGGATGTTCATATATATAATCATTATATTCATTAGGGTTTATGCAACAATCCATGTCCATTGACCCATGCCTAATAGCTGGACAGATATTAGGAGGATTACTCCTACTAAAAGAAACCATAAGCAAGCATGGCTTGTTGCATGACGATGTGCATTACTGATGCTGAGGGTTGTTACATGATCCATGTCACCTTATATGGCAGCTTCACTTACATACTTTGTGGATTAATGCTCTGTGAGACACCTGCTAAGCAAAGCATTAGAGCTACCAGAGCTAACGATGCATCTTCTTCTGCCATCACTGATAAACAGGAGAAATATTTACTGTTTTTCAAGTCTACCAGGTCGCAACAAAGTATTTGTGCATTAGTCCACCCGTGCTAAGTAACTGAAAATGAATATTGGGCTTTGCTTAGATGTTTGACAAAATTTCATTCCTTTCAGCAGAGAGATGGAAACACTGATTGGCTACTATTGTGGGTGGTCCTCATTTCTGTACAAACATGCCATTTAGAAGCATCCTTTAGACTGCAACAGTAGAACCCAGAAAAAAGTCATCTGCTGCATCACCTGTCCTGTGCAACACAACAGGCTTCTCTGCTAACAGGAGACCAGCACTTCACAGGGATAACTTCTTTCCTTGCAAATATGAAGGAATACTCAGCTCAGCCAGAAGTTCTGCAAATCAGCATCAAGTCTGTACCCTTACTTTCGGTGGTTTCCCAACACTGAGGCCAACCCTTCTCCTTAGTTTTAGTAGAGGTTGAAATGATAATGAACTTGCAGCTCCCATGAGTGGGATTCCTCTAGTAGCCATACAGAAACAGGGATATAGAGAAGCAAAAACACTCCTTCAACCTGCAATAATCCTGAGGCATAAATTAAACACCACGAGGGAGCAAAAATGTCACCAAGTAAATGTCAGAATCAAGTACCAGATTTAAATACGCTTAGCTTTACTAAATTTGGTTGATCCCCTAAATTAAAACTCATGAGTTTTTCATCCACTCTCCCAGACTACCCCAAGAAAATGCTTCAGGAGCTAAGGGTGGTGCTACTGTAAAAACCACTCTCTCACCACCAAGCTCCGATATCCCACCTCAGTCTTGCACTGCTTTTAGACTGTTCCACAGAGAATCAGCCCAGTCTCCTTCTTAAACAACAGGGTAATATATTCTCAACACAGGTGCACAGCAGGAGCTCAGATTCTACACAGCTTCAAAATTATAGAATCATAGGATCACTTAGTTTGGAAAAGACATGTAAGGTCTTGAGCTATGTAATATTTTTTCAGCTGCCCAGTGAGTACCAGTGAATTGGTGTAGATGCACTTCAGCTGGGATATTGATCTCATCACCTTTTCAGGAGGAGAAGCCCTAATTCCTATGGGACCCTTCTCAGGTGCTTCACCAGTTTCTAACACATCAACAATCCCTGTATCTCTGCTGTTATATGGATCTCCATCCCCCACCTCCACTGAGATGGGAGACAAAAGGACCTTGTTAATACACTGTCCCTTAAACATTGCCATGCCACCCCCAGGCTTGCCTCTGGTGAGCCTGGCTGACATTACAATTTAAAACACCAAGGGTATTTGGCTAAGGTTTTCCCCCTGAGAATAAAATTTACAGTTTAACAATTAACTAAGGGAGAAATGTTATTCATCCTTTCTTCATCAGGATCTGCACCTTTCCTTCTGCTTCTAAAATCCCTATTGCTAACGCTGTTGATATAATGGCTGTGAAAGGATTATGTTAGATTACCAACCTCTGCTATTTTAACTTCCAGTCTTAGAACTGATTTCATATCAGATTCAGCTCGGGAGGCGTTTGCACCCAGAAGCACTGCTGTATCAACCATGAACTGCAAAAAGGCATCTCGGTACTGTAAAGAAACAGAAAGAGTGAAATGAAAACAGGATTTACTCTTGAGCAGAGTTGTAGCAGTAGAACAGGAATGCCCAGCTCTAGGAAGGAGTACAATACCGTCATGCCTTAGGGACCAAGGTTGTGCTTTTCTTACCTTGAATGCCAAGCAAGTTAAAAAGGAGAAGTAACACCCAAAAATACAGTGCATGACAGACAGAGATACCTGCTGTGGTTCAGGGAGTACAAATCTCAGGAAATGCAAATGACACTTCTGGATTAGACTGACAACTTTCAGCTCTTACAAATGGGTTAGACGTGTATGAATGTACACCTGAATTTTAGGCCAACTAATACAGTAACCACCACAGGACAGAAGTACTTGTATACAAGTGCAAGCTTCATTTAGGAAACTTTGCAAGAGTGTTTGTGATAGAAGTGGTGTTTTCCAATAGATATCCTGCAAAACCCAAATCCAAACAAAGCACAACCCTTTCTCAGCCTGGAGCTCAACAAAACAAAACCAACAATGAAAAAAGATGAGGGGAAAAATGGTGGCTCTATTTTCCAGCTGATAATACTTACAGATTTGGCCTCTGTGGTATTTTCTAGGTAATCCTCTCGAGATGCCAGAGAGAGGCTTGCTTGGTCAAGCTGTTAAAAACAAGAAGTAACATTTAACAGCTAAATTAATCAGATTCAAAGGTAAACTGATAAGTAACTTTGGAAGGGTTCATGTTTTCCTGGCAATTATGGTAGATGTGTGCAAATATCTAATGCATAAAACACTGCGCCAGTCTGAGTTGCACAGGATTTCCAAACAGAAAAATGTTATGCTCTGCTGACAGGTATTAACTAAATAACATTACTGTGATCTGGGGAGCCTCAGATGCCCCCTGCAATATCTAAGCCACCAGAAGAAAAGAATCACAGGTGTGATTTAGGTGGTTAAAACAGCTACGTCAGCAAGTAGGAAACACAAAAGGACTGGGTCTACAGGATCAAACCATTGGCGCTGATGACCATGCATCCATCCTATGCCTATTTCAGGGGCATAAGAGTCAGCTTGGGACCACACCAGCCTAGTGTATGCCCCAAATACCCCTGAGGTGCTGGAGCGTGTGAGCTGCTCTCTGTCTGGGAGGCATCGTCAGGTTTTCTTGACTGAAACTCAGGTTACGCTTTTGAGCTCCAGCCTAGACCAGCCCTGGGTGCTGTATTCAGCCTTTTGAACAGATGAACTGAAACTGAGCTGGATACCAGCCAGGATTACATGCACAGGATATTGTTATGTCTCTAGTACTTTAGCTAAAGGTGTCTGGTAGTCCAGATGGATCTTTGACCTTTGCTTATCTTTTCCATCAAAACATGGATCAGATTTGCTGGTCTACAGTCACCCTAATACTGGAATTAGGCCTGAAAATTGCAGATCTGCATTTGGAGTTTTGAGTGAAACATCTACATGGGAATATTTGCATGCTGTTTCAAATTCCTAACCAGGAAGAACTCACTACGCAGCATATATTTTATAATAATTACTGGGAACTGAGATTTCCCAGAACTTTTCAATGTGATCAAGTTAGGTTAGGATATGGAAGCCAAAGCTGAAAACTTCATTTAGCCAGCTTCCAAACTCTGAATAAGATGCTGATTGGAGCAGAAACAACTGCTTTGATGTTCTAACATTTTTGGTTTGATGCTGCAATAGTTTCTAAAGATAAGTCTACTGAAGATAGATTGTATTTATTCATACAATTTCACATAAGTCTTTTCTAATCTAAATCCTGTAGGTTAAGCAATTTATAGTTCCCATTTTCTACATTTATAAAAATTTTAAAAATAAATAAAACTTAGAATTTAAAGTGAATGAATAAATATAATCTTTCCCTCTACTAGCCGATGTTCACAACCTTTAAAATATACCATAAACAAATAAAACAAGCCATCTTCAAAAAAGGAGTAACTGTGATGCTCAGTGCAACTCTCATTCTTTGAAAAACAGAATCACTTTCTTTTCTCAGCAATGATGCAAAAAGGATATACTCTTATGCTTTTTTCTACATGTGTCCTTGCAATAGTTAACCTCAGATTATTTGGTGAATTTCAATTATGTGACTGTTACATTAAACACTCATCCAAATTCCCTGGTTTAAGAACTAGATTTGACAACACATTAAACCAAGAGAGCACAAATATGAGAAATAAACAAAAAAGTTAACCAACTGCTTCAGCACTCATGGAAAAAAAAAATAATGTTGAATGCTGAACAAAGTTTTATTTGGAGTTTCCACTTCTTTTATGACCCATTGATGATTTTGCAATGCTAAACAAAAAGAATTTTGCAATAAAGCCATTTTCACAAGTAGATTGAAATACTCTGTGGTACATCTACACCCCTGGGAATTTTTTAAAACATGGACAAAGTAGGGCACTGGCTGATGCATTCCGCAGATCAAGGTCCTAATCAAATTAATATCAGAATACCCTATGGAATACATTATTCATAGCATGTAGTGCTTCAGTTATTTAGATACTTAATTCTTAGGTGCTCCTAAGCATAGCAAGTGAAGGTGCTGCTGGTTATAAATCATTTCCAAGAGACCAGCAGTGAGGGTGTCCCTGCCCAGCCATTTGCTCACAGGTGACTTGAACTGAAATATTATGACAGGAGACACCTAACTAAACATCTCCCTGATTCTACTGCTTCAGTTCTTTTAAGTGAGTCTCCAGCTGAAGAAAACGTGACAGGATCTGAACAGCATCTTAGCAGAATGACATCTTTAATACAGCAAACTGTTGATCTGCTATTGACTATCCAGGAAAATGTGCTAGAGATGGGGAAAAGTTACCCTTCAACTTTATACCAGTTAAATGCCTCAGCCAAAAGAAATACGGAAGAACTGACTTAGGACTGACATCCTCTCCAGTACCACCACAGTCCCTAAATACAATGTATTCTTGGCTACATTCCTACAGTTAGCCAAGTTGCTAGCAAAATAAAGATCATAGATCCTATTTTGCTGCGATGAATGCCATCATAACTTTCGTATTTTCTCCTTCTCTCTTGCCTTCTTAAACTAGTTCCTTGTAGCCATGGAGAGTCTGCTCTGGCTACTCCTCTGAAGTTCTTAAACAACAATGCATTTGGCCCAGGCACTCAGTCTTGCCACAGTTATACAATTTTATCTGGACTTTTGTTAGACTACAGGGAGACAACATTTCTTGGGTCTTTTTCTTACTAAACTGTTGTGTAACGCCATGCACTATTAACAAATTGGTAATGCTTTGGTCTAAAAGCAATAGCATTTCAGAAAAAAGGTAAATTCTCTATTTCATGTTTAAAAGCACTTGGGATAAATCTGTGTTGTAAGGTGCTGTATAAGCACCAGATTAATTGTTTCCATCTCAAGAAAAAGAGCTCAAGTTCAAAATATCTGCTACTGATGGACTATTTTTCATCTTCACAGACAAAAAGCATTCTTCATGCAACCGATGAGTCATAAGCAGCACACAGAATTAGATATTGACCTCTTATTCTCCTGCACACAGACCATGGCTACTGGTCTCATGGGACCATTTTTACAGGTTTTTTTCCATTTGAAAGAAGAAAACAACCTGTACAGAAATACTTTTCAATAGCATGTGGTTGCTAGTGGCTTCTACATTCCCATAAATTGGCCCCTACATACACCTGTAAGCCAGTAGATAATGACAACAACAATCAAGTGCAAACATTTGGCAGGTAAATATGTTTTTAAAAAAGAGACCATGCAATACCATGCAAAGTAACCTATGCGATATGTTATACTGTACCTTCAGGATGTAGCGATTGGAGATTTTGTCATCAGCAGCCACATACAAACGGATGAAGACAGAGCTACTGTACTGGCCACGAAGAGTTGCCAAGGCTTGCACTAAGCTGAACCTCCTTTCTGACCACAGCCCTTCGGGTCCAATATTGGATTCCAGCACAGGCCAGCGGAAAGGTGAATGCTTCAGTATATTTAACAGGGGCTTCACGTCAGCTTTTTCAATTTTATCTGAAATGTCAAAGTGTGACAACAATTACATTCCAGACAATTCAACTCCAGCAGCAGCCACACAAGACAAAGATTTATTGGCATCGATTGATTTCCAGGCAAGGCAATCACAATAGTTGAAACCCAAGCCTCTGCTCTGCCTGTGAGCACAGCAGCATAGAAGTCCAACCCTGTTTGTCTGTATCAAGAATAAGAGAGGCGAATCAGTGACTTTCAAAAAAGGCAAAGGCTGGAATTAAGTAAATTTTAAAAAACCCTCTCCTTAATTAGGAACTAGCATGGAAACTTCACTGTTTTGGGGGATGGGTGTTATTGTTCATAATCAAAGCTAGAGGGGCAGTGTCTGGGCACCAGGGCTGGCAGTCAGACTTGGGCCATGCTGGAAGAAAACTGTGCAGGAAATAAAGCCTGCAAGAGTCAGAAGGACAAAGGGGACTGCCAACACTTCTTTCAACTGTGTAGCTACCTAAGGGTAGCGGTGTACCCCAAACCAGTGTACATTGCCTTACAGCAGCATTTACAAGCTAAGGAAAAGCACTCTGCAAATGTGGCTAACGTGCTTGACATGCAGGTACCAAAGCTAAAGAGTCCAGGGCTGTCTATACCCAGCCCTGGGGTAGTGTTTTGATTAAACAGATTTAGAGACATGTAGAAGGTGATGAGCAACAGGCTCTTGGAAGTATCAGTATGAGAATTTCATCAGAGGATTCCTCTGAATTATTAACCCCAGGCACTAACCCCACAACCCTGGGGCACAGTTTAACATCCTTTTGCACAGATAAATATCTCTTCACAGCTCTGACAAGCAGAGGTTTCTCTAAAATTGACTTCTTGTGCCTGGGTGTACCTCAGTCTCAATAGCCAGCTTCAGAAATGTGTAAAAGACCCTCTGCATTCAGTTGAATCCATATCAGCAAAATCCAAGCATCTGCACAGAGCTTCACAGAGCTCTGCAGAGAGATAAAAAGCGTGCCTTTAGAAATGCAGGAAATGCATCTATGTCCTTCTCAAATCAATCCACTTACTCTCATTCATGCAGGATGCATAAAGGATCTTGGCCTTCTGTACAGCTTCACTGTCTCGTCTTTTGCTGATGGGTTTCTCTAGCAAGGCTGAAAAAACAAATAATTTTTTTTTAATACTTTGGAAAATGTAGACACTGTTGCCTGTTTCAGCATTTGGCTTCATCATAACATTTGTTTAATTAAATATGAGGCTCCATGTGTATTTTCTTAAGCAGTAGCACAGACATAATTGCACCTTTTTCAATCCCCAACAGAGAAGGATTTTTTATTTTTTTAAGACAACTGATTTAAAGCCAAATGACAAATGCAGCTTATTACTTGTCCTCACAACCAGCTACCCTCAGCAAACTGAGGGGACAGGCAGTCATGGGGTGAGGGTGGCAACCAGCACTCAGGGCAGGGAGTCAGGAATTTTTTCAAGTGGCTCACCTTCTGGTGCTGGTACATTATGAAATCAGGACCTAACAGAGAAGGTTACAGGATCCCAGGAGCAAGACCACTCGTATTCACTTTTGCCAGCTCTGGTGCTGCTGAAAGAAAACAGCAGAGAACTGCCCCATTGTCTGTCAAAAACACACAACCTCAGCCTTGTTAATGACATAGAAAGCCAAGTGTCCAACTACTGTTTGTAAAGCTGCACTCTGTACACACCCTCATCCTCACATCACACTATAGGTGTGAATGTCCTCAGTGCCTGAAAGCCAGACTAACTTTTCTAAGCTGTAATTTCTCTCCATTTCTTGCATTCCTCACATTATGTTATGGAAAGGAAATGGCAGGAAAAGTGCATCTGAATCTCAGCAGTCCCCTCCCAGCTGCCTGGAACTGTGCTATCCAAGTTGTAAATCAGCCATGCTGCAGCTGCAGATACAAAGTGCTGTGGCTAAATGCAGAGGCAGCTGAGCTTCAGAGAGATCTGTCGGCTCAGGTGCTGCACAGCATGAGCACTTCCACGGCCAAGAGAAGCAGGGTAACTCTTGAGCACAGCACAGGAACAGGGCTGGCAAACTCTGTTGGACCTCATCTGGTTTTGCAACACCCAAGCAGGTCCTGCACAGCATTACCTTATTGTTACAGGGGCCACTGGAAAGAGTGGCTTTGCTGATATCAAGTCCCTCCTGTTGTGGACTCAGCCAGAGCTAAAAAGCCTAAAAAGTCTCCCTTCTCTGTACCATAGTACCACCTGGTGCTCTGGGTTTCAAATGAGCAAAGGCAGCACAGTGCAAGGGTGCTAAGAAACATTCCCCACACAAAAGGGGGAACAAAGAGGAGCACAAGAGTCCCAGAGGCTTGCCAATGCAGAGAACCACTGAGACTTCATAACACCAGCCATGGCAAGACCAAAGAGCTCCCACGCAGAGCTGGATCAGGGTCAATGCAGCCAGGACTGGCTGGGGACATGCAGAGTGCTGAAGAGGTGGTGGTACTGCTGTCCAAAAGCAGCACCCTCCTGCAAACAGGTGGCAGCTGCTCGCTCTCCAGCCCTGCTCTTTCCAGCAGCTTTCTGGAGTCTGCCCCACAGTGCCTCCTCTCCTGGGAGGCAAAAGTTGGGTGGGACTACTCGGTTCTACAGCTGAGAACAGCCTGGGTTTGCACGGCTCCTCTCAGTATTAGGAGTTCACTGCTTGAGGCAGGATTTTAAGGCATTTATTTCCCAAAATTTCCATAGCACCCTGAGGAACCAGCTGAGATGCAGCTCTTAGATATTCCCCACTCAGGGGACCATAATGCAGACCTCAAACTGCTTATTACTCAAGGAATACCACAGTGATAAGCAAATGCCACTTGTTCTCTCCCTCCAATCCCTCTTCTCCTTAAACAAACAAAAAAAACCCCACCCATTGCCCATTTCTTTTGCTTAGACTCTTAAGAGATTTAATGAGATCATTCCCTTTTATTTGTGAATAAGATTTTTCCGTAAAAATACTTCTGGAGAGCATAGCTTTGATTTCAAATCCTCAAATATTTCCCAATTTGTTAAATACAATATAATGCAAACCATCAACATATATGTTCAGTGTGCACAGTTCTTAGCAGCATAATCAGACCTGTTCACATTTTTTAAATGTCATTTTAAAAGAAATCATAAATGAAGCCTCCATAAAACTAAGGATGAAAAACTACCCTCCCATTAAAGCCATTACAATTATTTCTGTCTTTGCCAGTGAGCTGTACAACCATGAAATTCTGAAGCTAATAAAATCCAATGGCTAAAGCTCAAGAGAGAAAGAGATGATAAGAGCCAATAAAATCAACCCTGGAGATACACCTGCATCAAATTGTGTTAAAATCAGACCTGGTGTTTTTCCATCAAACCATCTCATTATGAGTGAAGAATGAAGATGTAACACTCCCTGCACAATTGCAGAGAGTGAGGTGGGCTAGATGTTGCCAACTTGCTCAGAATGCTTTTATGAAGTCAATTCTTGGTTCTGATAACATAAAATCCAGTGATCAAACATGAAAGACTTAATAAGATGGCTGAATCCTGTGGACACTGAAACAGGGGATGCAATCCATGGATGCTCTCTAGGCTATGGAGGTTTTTCAGCCTTAACCTCAAGTTTTCAGAAAGATTTAAAAACTCAAACCTGGAGCACTGCTCACATCCACACAATTTCTACATTAGCTAGTATAAAATACAAATACAAGATTTAGAAATTTGCTTCTTATTTAGCTCACAAATACATATGGATTTTACATGTCCTTGAGTATTTAAATTCTTAAAGACAAATAGCCAGAAAAGGCAAGAATAGCAAAAAAAGGCAAGAAGCACAGCATACTGGTCAAAGATATATGTAATCAATTAGTCTGTCTAGAGGTTGCTCATTCATGGAAAGAAAGTCACTGCTGTGATTGAAATCAATGTAGGCCCATCAAGCTCTCTTTAAATAAGCAATATTGGGTCCTGTGGGTTGCCTGGCCGCAGCTGCAGGCTCTGGCAAACCCACCCTGCACAGAGCTTATCTGTTTGTGTGGGTCGATGCACGCTGCTCTCTACAGGGCAGCCTTTGGGAGGGCAGCAGCTCAGTCTCCGCTCTCCCAGGACCCTGCAAGCTGAACAAACCTGCCCCAGAGCCATCCCACACTCTCTGAACAGTGCTTCACCTCCTGACACACGACATGGATTTCAGGCTCTCATCTACAGTGAGGGAAATGCCAGCCACTGACACACAGAGAGCAAATTCAGCCCCTCTGGAAACATTCACCTGAGCTATAGCTGTCTGGGAGGACTGTGTTTTCACCTTGAAAAACTGTAATATCTTCAGATATTTTGTGTTTTGACACCAAAATGTGAGCAAAACCTATGTGGTGTTTCAAGGGATAGGAAGAGAAACACCATCAAAGATCAGTTAATGTCGAGCCTCACAAGATACCACAGACTCACTGTTTAGTTCCTTACTTTATCTTTCCAAGCTCCAGCTCTCATGCCTCACTAAGGAACTGTGTGTATTCATACAAATCCACGGAGAAGTTCAGTCTAATAGGCTTTCCTTAAGCACAGTTTCCTCAAACTTTGACCTAGTTAGGGAGATCAGGGCTACCAACATTTTGACTACAACAGCTCACTTAGCCCTGATAAGGACATTGAGCTTGTTCTTGGAGCTTTCTTTCTTTTGGGTTTTTTTGTTGGTTTTTTTTNTTTTTTTGTTGTTTTTTTTTTTTTTTTTTTTTTTTTTTTTTCTTTTTAAACTCAGTTTCCTTGTTTCAAATTCCTTAAAGCAATCTTCCATTTTAGGAGACCAAACATTTATCTCTACAGAAGAATTTTTAGGAATAAATAGTTTTGATCAGATTAGGAAATACACATCACTCCAACAATACTGAAAAAACACCCTTAAAGTAATAGCTCATTTTTCCACTCTCAGTTGAATGATACAGCACTAGACATAGGATAGCAATCTGGCTGCAGAGGTTAAAAAACCCCACAATCTAAGCTGACTTCCAGCCATCTGAAAAAGCACAGAATTGTTATTAACATTAGCCAAAATTTAACAGTTTATTGCTGCTACTGAGTTATACCACTAGCCTGCCTGCAAAGCAGAATATCGTAACCAAAAATCACCAGGACAAGCAAAGTGAACAAGCATAGCTTAAGCCAGCTGAATATACAGTTTGGATTCCATTTCCTTAGCTAAATATCAAGTACATGTTTGAATGGCTTTTTTAGCAAAACAGCTCTTTTTCAGTTACATCTCTCACTTTTTTCACTTTTAAATTATTTCCAAAGTCAGTATCTTTCAGATAAAAAAGGATCTTGGCCTCTATCACTGACCTCAGCACCTCATTGTTCATGTTTCCATATGCACAGGGTGCCTAGATGCAAGATTTATGTTTCCCTTCACATAAAACTTAGTTATGGCAAGTGTCAAAACCTATTGGCAATTCCACTCCACAGTGCTGTAATAACATAACTCATCTCATTAAGCAGCCACCACTTGCACAGTCAGTAACTGGCTAAAGGTGTTCTCAATATCCTAGACTTCCTGAGGCTGCAAATGGCTTCATCATTCACTTTCTTCTGCCAAGGAGCTGAGGGTACAGAGGTTCCCATTGCAGTCAAAATTCTTGAAGTTCTGTCACCTCAGGTCAGGAAAGTTTGCATCATTGCCCTCCCTGACTCCAGTATAAGACACAAAGATTTGGCATCACCAGCAAAAATTCACTCCATAGCTGCGAGTGATCTTTGCTTGTCTGAACTGGAGATGCTCAGATATAAAGTCAAGGAAAAAAAGCCACAGCTGGGGGTGGGGAGCTGGGAAGGGAAGGAAGAGGATTTATATTGAGTTGCCTTCACATCGTTCTTTTTCAGGGCAAGAGGGCTAAAAAAGGCCAGCTTCCTGTGGTTCACTACCCTCGGGTAAATAGCAATCATCTGCTGTTAAAAGTGAGAGCAAGGCACATCACAAAGTAAGCTTTGCATGTGTGTTTATTTAACTGCAGACTATTCTGAAGCTGCTAAGGATAGCTTTGTGGCTAAGTGTTACCTTTAATCTTACTTTCCATTTCCAGCCCTTGTTGATTTTACAGCCCACTGTCTTGCACAGCTTCACTTTGGTTTTCAACCACCATATTTTATTTATGGCACCAGGAAATCCCGTACCTTTCCTTCTTCTGACTTGGAGTGCATGAAAAAGGATTGTAAAGCCAGGTTTGCAGAGAAAAGAAACATGCACGCCATTTATTCAGATTAGAAATATTGATTCAATTTATCAGTGTCCTGATCAGATTGTACATACACTGTACCCTATCAGACAGGGTTTTTTCTATATATATTTGTGTTGAAATCCTGAGAAAAACTATGTTATTCATGAGGCTTATTTCCTATTCTAGTGAGAAAAATAAAAGTTTTCTCTGTACTTCACAACCCTAGATATGGAGAAAACATTGTGCTAATAAAGACAGTAGCATTTTTTCCATTAGTTTTTGTCCTTATCCTTTTACAAACATTTGCTCTATGTGGAAAATGCAAGCTCAAGTGTTTGCACAGTGATATCTGAAAATGATCTGAAATATATTATAATGCTTTCTGTCTTGAAGAAAAACAGCCCCATGTGCAAACAGCCCCCAGGGAATATGCTTGGACTGTAAACAAAACAAAAATTATACAAGGACCCCAAGGGACATCCCATTTCCTGGAAAGTTGTAACTCTGGAGGAGTGAAAAGCTAGAAGCAGACAAATAATTCAGCATGAACTCCCAGGGCAATGCTAGAACAGACAGCAGTCTTGGACTGCAAAACCAGAGAAGTATCAAAGTGGGGAGATGATCTTAGTGTGTACACAGGCTGGTGAGACAGACTGGAACATGGCCTGCCCTTCAGCTTTCTGCATTGTAAAAACAATGTTGGACAGTTGGACAGAGGGCAGAAAAATATCAAAACAATGGTTTTTTTCCTTTGGAGGGTGTGACTTGAGAAATAGGAGAGAGGCACAAAAAAAGCATGCAATGAGGGAACATGATTTTCCTCACAAGAGATGTGAAAGGGTGATGTGATCACAATATCAAAACACCTTTAGGAAATGCTCGGTGCCAGAGAGGTCTTTAGTCTATTGAAAAAAGGCACAAAGAAAGCCAGCTGTTGAACAATGAAGACAAATTCAGCACTGACAGTGATTAACCACTGGAACAAGCAACCAGAGGAGATAGTGGCTTCTCTGCCCCTCAGTATTTTCAAGACTTCATGCTTTTTTGGGAGATAAACTTTACCCCAAAGTGAAATACGTTTTATTCCAATGCAAGCTACTGAGCTGCATTACATGGCTAATGTGATTGTCTGTGACACAAAAAAGGTCAAAGGAGATAATCTAATGGTTACTCCTGGAATTGCACTCTATACGTTTAGGATACAGATCTCAAAGCACTCTTAGACATGACAGACCAAGGAGACACAGCCATTATCCATTGTTGCAGATAAAGAAAGTGAGCCATAGATTGCTGCTTATCTAACTCATGTCAGAGTCCTACTGATTGAAATAGTGCTCCTTTATGAGTATAAAGCTTGCTGAACTTGATCCACACACTCAAAGAGCTTGATCCTTTGGAGACAGTGAATGCCCCTCAGTCCCTTTAATTTCAGAGACAGTGGGAGCTGCTTGGCATTGCCCAGGTGACACTCAGTCCTAAACTGAAAGCAGCTTGTAATGCATTCTTTTTGGGATCAGACTCAGAAAGCAGCCCAAGGGCCTATGCATTCAGCAGGTTTATTTGCAAATACCCTATGACAGAGAATTTCTCTTTCAATACTTGAGCAATAAAGACTCTGCTCATCACCCTCCCCTCACTGTGCTCTACAGCTAGAAGGACTGAGTTTCTAAACTGCTGAGAAGAATAATTAAAAGAGCTGTTCCCATCTCCAGCTATCAGTGACAAGCTTTGTTTCCTCCCTAAGTTAGCACTATTATGTGCTACCTCTGTGAAGAAACAAAACCCAAGTTATGTTTTGGAAATTGGCAGAAGATCCTCTGATGCCACCAACAGCTTCTTTTAAGGATGTTGTATGAAGAATTACCACTTAAATGTAGAGAAAAACTTTCTCAAACCTCCGTTGGAGTTTAGCAATCAAACCAAACACACAACACATGTGTGCAGAATGTCATTCGCTGAGGTCCCTGAACTATAAGATAATTATGATTAATCTAGTCCTCCTTAAGAGTGTCTAACCCTTAATTCCCATATTTTCTTCATGCTTAAGAGCTATGGCAAAAGAGTTCCTGAAAAGTAACCCCTAAAACACAAGTACCCAACTGCACTTGTGCCCCTGGGGTTGTCTAAGCACTCCAACTATAGCATGAAGGCATTGCCCTCTCTTCAAACTCTCAGCACACTCGATTTCAGAAGTCAAGGTCAGTATGGTTCACAGAGCAAAGATTTGGCCAGGATGCCAAAGGGCACACAAAAAACTTTAGAAACACACTGCTGTTACAGAAATCACAGCTAGACAAACATTCAGTCTTAAGTAACGCAAGCTTACACGTTCCAAGAGTGATCATTTCAGAATGGTTTGGGGCCAGCTGACATTCATTTAGAGTATCTGGTTTCAAATTCCTTTTTCTCAGAGCCCAAAGTGAAGGAGAGCTGGCAGTGGTAAGTTTCATTGTGCCTACAAGGGGCACAGTGTTCTAGCCCAAAATAAAAGCACTGGCCACAGCATATAAAATTATACACAAGACTACTGAGATCACTCAACCAGTGGTAACGTTCCTGTCTTGATACATGAAAATAAGAATTTAATTAGCCTGCAACATTCCAGGTTACAAAATAGTCAAAGAAGAAAATCTGATACATGTATTTTTATTCTCATCAGTTTGGAAACCTGACTCTTATAGCTGGAATGGGGTATAGAGGGGAGAGTGAAGAATATATTATACATATATATATGTATGTATGTTCTAAAAGGAAGTGACAGACTTGACTGACATTTCAAACTGAACATATCTCTTGGGAGCAAGACAAGTATTATCAAGCCAAAATTATTCTTAGAGTTAAATCTGTTCTCTCAGAGCACTCTTCTGAAAAAGACATGGACATCTGCTGTAGGATACAACATTTAGTGTTTCAGTACAATTTTATCCCCCTTAGGAGGTTACCAGCACAGGTCAAACTCCCACACGAATGCACCTCCCCAGCTTCTATTTCAAAATTGTTTTGCATTTGGAAGCCTTGGAAGAAGAGCAAAGCAAGATCTCACCTGTGGAAAATACCACAGAGACAAACCTCAGTGGATGTGCAGATGCCTTCTTACAGTTCTCTTCTGACACCAGTGCAACCCAACCTCAAATACATAATTTCAAGGCCTCATTAAATTCCTTTATGTCTTTAAAACACAAGTTCTGCTGAGAATGTCTCCTGATATGCAACTTTAGTGTACAAAACAACTTCTTTCCTCTATTAGCATTTGATAGAAATATTTGGTTTCTGAGGCTTCCCTAAAATATAAGGTAACCTGAATTTATTTATCTTTTGTAAACTACCAGTTCTGCTAATTTCTCTGCAGTGCTTCTTGCTAGTTCAGGTATCTTATGCAGAGTCTGACATGTGCAGTCTGGAGTCCTCTTCCCCACTTTGTTAGAAATGAACAGCAAATTATTGGTTTTCAAAGATTAAAAAAAAAAAACAAAAAAACAAAAAAAACCCCTCACCACCATAAATAAATTAAATAATTTTTTAATTGTTACTGACATTAAGGTTCTTCTTCATTTTCTTTGTCCCTTGGTGGCTGTAAACAAATCTCAATTTCAGAGCACAGGAAGGGAAGCAGTCCAAGCCTAATGCAGTACAAAATATATTTCATTGCATTTTATAAATACCTATTTTGTGTTTCTGATGAATTATAGTCCAGATTTCTCTACTGTTTGCTAAATATATATATGGGAAATCAAACTAGCATCAAAGGCTTGCAAAAAATCTTTCTCCATATGCTTAAAACTAACTATCCTTGCCTAATTAAAGCTTTTTGCTCTGAGTGTCTAAAGTAAAATAAAACAGCAGATCAATACACCTTTCTGGTGCTTATAATGCAGCTTTTAAAATATTCCAAAGCATGCTTTACTTCCACTTTCATGTCTTTTGCATTCCCTTCTTAACCAGCCTTCTACTACTTTCTTACCTTTTTTCTCTCACTTCCCCATCACTTATAATCAGGTCACCAGAATCATCTTACTGGAGTACAAAGGTCTTGAAATAATCACTCAAAGCAACTTTCATAATGGCAAACTCCTTGTTCACACAGGAATATGAAATAACGCAGAGCACTGGACTCCTCTCAGATTGCCCTACACCTGCTGTGTTGTATATTCTTTGGAAGGCACAACCACCCAGGATGTCAATTGATGCCATTGGTCCCTTTTGGAAGGCCTTGTGTTGGCTTGCATGGCCTCAGGTATGCCTTAGATATTAAATATAATAGTTTCCATATTTTCAAACCAGCAACTTGTTGTTTGGTTTTTTTTAAAATAAAACCACCAGTGTATTCTGCAGCTCCATGAGTTCATTCCTCAGAATGGTCCTTGTGGAGCTGATGCCTTCATCTAGGCCTGCCTTGTTTTGATAAACTGTGTCTCCCTCCTCCCCCTGTTTTATTTTGTGAGCTGGGGGGAGAGGATGGGTTGGTGGGTGGTTGGTTTGGTAGGGGGGAATTTGGTTTGTTTGCTTGTTTTTGGTTTTTTTTAAGGTATTTAATCACAATCAAGACACCAGTTATCAGTTCAGGAAACTATGTTTTGTATTTTATACAATTAGTGTCCATCAGCAAATTTCTTGATGGCAGCATTCATGTCACCATGGATGGAACAGTGACTCTTAAAAATAACAGGCCCTCATTATTAATTCTTCTGATGTTTCAAGGGAATGTTTAAATCATTATGAATTAATTTTGCACTCACGAGGAGGTAATTAATATGCATTTCCACAGGAATTCATGAAGATCTAGTAATTAATCAATTCATATAGGTTCTAGTTCCCAAGGAACTTAAATCAAGTAAATCAAACAAATATTCCCAAACACCAATTTCATTAAAGGATGCCGTATTTAGACAAATAAACCCAACTAATATACTGACATTCTGGGGTTCCCCCTTGCCCCTTGAAAAGAAATTCCTCAATTTTTTCCTTGAATATCCATTTTAGCAATATGGAATTTCTCATGGAAATAGCATTCACACAGCTGTCCTTACATAAATGGTTCCTAAGGCTGTTCAGTGCCCTAATACACAGCACATTTCCGAAACGGAAATGTTGTTTGTTTACAGTTTCAGCATTTGGTAAATGCTCTGAGTTTGTGTATCAAAAGATAAGCCCATCATGTGATTTCCTCCAAAAGTCAACATAACTGTACACAAACCACGACCAAACCAAAAATCATTTTATGAGGATGTGAGAGCCTCTGTTCATAAACTTAATTTCAATAATAAATCTTACTCTTTGGAGTAGAATTCACCTCTTCCCTGCCCTGCCCCTCTGGCCTCCCAATATTATGCTGTAAGGGATAACACATGTCATTATAATGTTAAGCAGAAGAGCTTAAACCACATTTAAATCAGAAGATTGCAAATTTCCCAATCATTACAATATAGGTGGAGCTCCATACTAAATGGCAGCATGACATTTACTTCATTACAATAATGCTTTCAACATGTACTTGTGGAATTTTTTTTTGTCAAGAAAGGGAATCAGATGTCATGGATTGCTGTGCCTTCCAAGATATGAATCCTCATTCTGTAAAATTACCCACCCAAACACCAACATCAAAAATTTTGAAATTTAGTATCTGAAAGTATGAATGATATGCATCATACCAACCCAGGTTCACTGTAAATTTAGGAGAAATATGTGCCACATGTGGAACAGAAGTGAGCAGGATGCCCCACTTTGGTTCTAGCTGAGGGCTCAGAGGAGGATGCCATTCTAGTCTCCAAACCAGGGAGATGCTGTGGGAATCCTGTGGCTCACTTACTGTGCTGCCTTTAAACCTCATTTAGGAACCAAAATTATCTCCTCTCTGTACTCATGGTTTTCCAAAATCACCCATTACAAACACAGCTCTCATTCTGAGCAGCCACAAACCCTGGCTTCTCCACTTTTGACTTAGGTATTTCATTTTACCAAAAAGCTACTAACTTCTTGCTCAGAGAGATTTACCTGACTTGTGTCACTTATGCTTTTTCTTACATTCAGATAAGTAAGCCACTGTAGGAAAGATTGGACCACTGAAAAAAAAGTCTCTACCATTGAAAACAGATCCATTTATTGCAGAACAGACCAAGCAAAACGTCATTAAGTGCTATTGCTTTTTTCTGCTTTCTTGTTATTCAAGATCAGCTATCCAGCAATATATTGGAGGCAAAACCATAAATATCCTCTTTTATTTTAATTATTGCTAGTATTCTCCCTTTTACTTGGGACAGCTCTCAAAAAGCTCAAATACCTTTGAGGGAAACAAATCACAAGAGACAGGTCAGCTAATACAGAAACCTGGGGATGAGCATCAGCAGCTGCATTACAGATTTCATGATCCAAACTATCCCAGTGGTCCCAACTGAGTACCACTTGAGTGGTGGGAGAAGAAAAACCCAGTCCTAAAAGAGCCCTGTGGCACAGGGTCCTCTGTGCAGGACAGAAACCACTCAACAGCAACCACTGCTCCAATTCCTGGGATCAGTCTGAAAGGATATCCTATAGTATAAATTTCCAAAGAGATATTTTTACTTACTGGTTTTACTTATAAAGAATTCATTTTCCAAAGGAAATCATTGAAGATTATCTTGGGAAAAGTTGCCTATGCTGCCAAGATATTTTGTTTGCTGTCTGTCTCATGTTCTTTAGAAACCCACACACCATATCCTCCTAAAAGGCCTCCATTTCTGTCTGTTTACCACATTGGAAATTCCTCACTTTAAACTGACTGACATTCAGAAAACAGCCACACTACAAAGCTTAGCACAGCAAATCAGCCTGAAGTAGGTGTCTCACTGGGCCAGGAACAGTATGGAGACTTAATTTGTAAACTGGTTTCCACAGTCATAAATTAAATTTAAAAGGCCTAGAAGACAAGTTCACAAATGATCCACATAATTTTAATTGGCTCCTTTGCAGTGCTGAGATTTAGGAATGTTTGTGGAGTTTTGTTTTGTTGTTTTTATTTTAATTTATTGCCTCCTGCATGGTCACTCAGAGAAAGAAAAAAATAAGCCAGCTGTACACCATTGTGCTCCAGATTTCAGAGAAAGGAAAAGAAGCTTCTGGGTTCCCAACCAACATTCACCACAGGTAATAAGCACTGAATTACGTGCCTCAGATTTTCAGCTCTGAACTGTTCACAAGAAGCCACTTGCTATTCAGTGGTAAGACAAAAGCACTCCCAAAACCTTAATGAAAGTCATCAAATCAAAATGGAAAAATTCAGCAGGAACACAAATAGTTTTGCAGGAAATATTATAGTAAGTGGAAAAACATTTAGTAACTCACAGAGTCACTGCAATCTTGACCTGACATAAGGCTGAAGCTGTTGCAGTTTGAGAAGGCTTTTGTTCAGACTACACAGGCCACAGCCAAATGATTCTTTCCATTTTGAAGGACTCCAAGAGCTTCCTCACCAAAACCTATTGGGCACTACGAGTGTTTGTTCTTAACCAGCATGAGGTACTTTTTGACATGCCTGTGGTATAGCTGAAAAGGGAAGGCTGGCTTCAAGTCAGGGACAATCTGGTCCAGCCAGGAATGGTTAACGGGAAGTAGTTCTACCACAGTCGTCTCCAGGACAGTTCTATAAGGAACAATTCTATAAGAAATTTTAATCTAAATATTACATGTCCCTTACCTGGATTGGGTCGTAACCCAAACCACAAGCCTCTGCTTTTGAGATATTTTTGGCCCTCTACAATTATCTTCTTTACATTCCTCCAAGACGCCTGAAATCCTGCTGCAGATCACATCCTAGGAAAGACCTACCACTACTTTCTCTAGGCTAGAACTTTATTTATTTTGTATAGCCAGGAGATCAAAGTGAGTTACACATGTGGTTTGTGGATTCCTCTGAGTGCAGAAAAATAAACCCAAGTGACCCTCAAACAACGTATGGAAAAAAAATTAAAGGGGAAATGATGATATGATTTTAGCTTGAATGCATATTAATACAGCTAGAGAAATCCATGGAAGCATTATATATATACTCCTACCCCATTATAAACCCAAATCTTAAAATAAAAAGTATTTTTAACAATCACATAATGTTTTGCAGATCTAGAAGAACCCCAAAATTAATGTTTCTAATCCTGATCCTTCAATCAACCAGAGATACGTAGGCAAAAAATCTACCACCCAGTAGTTCTTAGCTATTTTTCATTGACCTACTACCATTTCCTCTCTTTGGAATTCCCTATCAAGGCACCAAAAACCTTCACCGATACAGAAAATGTTCTACCCTTTTTTGAAGCTGACACCTGCAGAGTCATTTGGTCTTGTGAGTCTGTGACCTCAAAAAACCCCCAAAAACACACACACACAAAAAAAAAAACCAACAAAACAAAAACAAAAACAAAAAAAACAACAACTTAACGAAACCCAAAAACACCCACAACACACACAAAACCAAAAACCAAACCAAACAAAAAAACCCCACCAAACAAAAAACCCACAAACAAACCAAAACACCAAACCCAAAAGAAACAGAAAAATAATGCTTTGTTCTCAAACCCACTAACACCTAATGCAGGGCTCAGTACATTACACAGCTACAACGGCCTTTTTTTGGTAAGGCAAAATTAATTCTTACCCTTGCTACCCATTAGCTACTGGAAGATCTTATTCTGCAGCAATTGCCCCAAAAAAAAATTAATCTTCCAGTATATTGACGATACACTTGTGCAACCTGTGTAACAGGTCTTTTCCCAAAATCCCTTTGTCAGGAACTGGAGCAGACTCAGGAACATTCAGGGACTAAAAAACGGATTAGATGTTCAAATAGTTTATTTTCAGTAACATAATTTTTTAATATATAGCCTGAATAAATGTTTCCATCTATATCACACCATCAAAGAAAATCAAATATGAAAAATATGTCTTTCGGGCCAAGCCATGTTATCACTTTAAGATTAATAGTTTTCTTTAACATAGGAAGTATTTCAGAAGATAGAACTTGCATAATAACCAGGTCTTTAAAGACTGAGGCTTTTTTAAAGTACCAAATGTCAAACAGGGTCATTTACCATGTGGTACAAAGTTCTACTAAGAGTTCTTGAGGAAGGAGAGATTAAATTTGCTTCCAAGGTCTGTTCAGCCCTATAACTGTTTCCCTATGCAGGAGTTCTTCCTCTTGCTAAAACTTCTGCTAGCAAGGTTGTGGTCATATAAAAATAACTCAGTGTTGAGCTAATTTATTGAAGTAACTCAAGAGAAAACACAAATATACCTAGAGGCTGAAGTTATGCTTGTTATTTCAGCTACCAACATTTTCCTTTTTCCTTTTTTTAATTACAAATAATATATTTTGGAAAGTTTATTAAGTAAAAAGTTAAAGAGGAGATGGCAATTGTTATATTAAAAACAATCCTGTACACCAACGAGCATTTCACATCTTTGTCCCTGTCCATGCCAAGGGTATCCTTCTCACTTGGATATTTATTTCTTTGTCTTGTGTTTTTCTAGCTATGGATTAGCAACTTCTAAAGGGACTGCAGAAAGAAAACCAAATAAAAAGCTGGCTTAGCATGATGTCCTTGATTAGGACCTGTAAAAAGAGGAAATGAAGGATGACAGTGACAGCTTGCTACTCTATATTCAATTAGGACTGGCCTCTTTGTGGCTACAGTTCATGCAGGATGTGCAGCTATCTAATACAGCCCAATTCTGGCAGCAGAACAATTAGAATGCAAAGCATAACTTAAAACAGGCTCTGGAAATATTTCTCTTTACTTTCATTGTGACATCTTCAGCAGGCTTTAAACAGAAGTCTTGAGATCATATCCTATGCTGAAAATCAAAACTCATATTCTGAACCCAAATGCAGCTTTTAAAATACTTAATGATGTGAAAATTGAATGCAAAAAGACTGAAGAAAGTAAGTGGAGAAGGGCTTTGGTGCCTACACAAAAACCAAAGAAAAATAAGTGCTATATTTAAGCATTAAATCCTAAAACTGACCCCTGTTCTGTGGTGAGCTCGAGCCAGGCTCTTATGTCAATTAATATGTCAATTATGTGCTCAAGGTGGGCAAAGCTCACACCACCACCAATATTAAATCTTGCACATCTCCCTTTTTTTGAATGACTCACGTCTAGCCAAGACTATCAGAACCTGGCAGGATTTTGCTACCTAACAATAATCATCACCCTTTCTCCCCAGCTGGTCTGCAGGGCTTCCTGGTGAGGTGGCCACGCTGCAGAGTATAGCCCAAAGTCAAGTCACATGCAGATTAAAATACCTCTCTTCCTACACATTTCCGCCCTGGGGCTATTTTTTCCTCCAGAAACACATTCTTAAGCAACTTTCTGTTTCACTGATGATAGCTCAGGTGCTTCAGTGGCAGCCTGGATGGCAGCAGGAAGGAAACTCAATACCCAAACAACCTCCATCTCCGGAAGGTTGTGAATTGCCTCTGTCAAGGGCTAGGTGAGTGTGCTGGAAAATATCACTCTGGTTTGGCCTTATTATATTATTTCATGCTGTTGGCCACTGTTAGAGACAGCCTGCTGCACAGGACTGATGATTGTCTGATTTGGGGACATTCTTATGTGTGTGCTGTGCTCCTGCACTCATCTAACCATCGACTGCAAGAGGGAAAGAGTTAAATCCCCTCGTCTTTTTGTTTTGGTATTATCGAGATCATTTCATCCCTCCATTCTTAACTGGTAGAATTTCCAGCAGTTCTATTCTTCCTCACAAATTCTGTTTACGTGAAATTCAGTATCTCTCAATGTGATTTTCAATAAAAACTAGAAAAATATACTTTTAAAAGAGAACATCAAGTCGGGCTGTTGGATGTTATCCAGTGATCAGAACCGTGGAGACTTCTAGTCATTTCAAACCCAGCCAATCAAAAAGCTACAGTGACAAGCCAACCAAATACTTTTAGAAATTATATATTTACCCTTTAGTTTGAGGTCCACATTGTGTCGCAGCCAGGGATAAACACCATAGTTGGACATATCTTCAGGAATAGGGTTATTATATATCCAGCCATCACATGCAAATCGATAGAAGTTCTCACATGGATCTACGGATTGATTTATCTTGCTCAGGATGCCAGCAGCTGTAAAAAAGACACCACATAGATTTTGTGGAACACTTTTTTCTAAACAGAGAATTACACAAGGCTGCAGTCCAGAAATGATGATTAATGAGAAACAAACAAAAAAACAAGACAAAATATCTGCAATGAATCTTCTTGAGTGCCATACAGCAATGATGACTGAACTTAGCACTACAAGAACAGGAACTGCTGGAGCCAGACACCTGAACACAGGCTCTCCATTGTTGCCATGATAGAATTAATTGCCTTAGGAATTTAGTAGCAATACCTATTAGGAAGATTGTGATTAGCATTTCAGTAACTATGCACTTTTTACCTCTATCTGAATACTGCACAAGAAAACAAATCAAATTCTGATCTACCATACACTGGAAAAGACAACTCTAGTATTTTCAGCTCCATTTTGTGACTGCTTCCCCACCAGCTACTCTTGCAGGTGAAAGAGAGGTGGTAAGAGAGAGATCAGTCTGACAAGCCCAAGACTCAGCAGCTTTTGAGTACATAATCATAAAATCATGGAATAGTTTGGGTTGGAAGGACCCCTTAAAGGTCACCTAGTCCAACCTTCTGCAATAAGCAGGGACATTTTCAACTAGACCAGGTTGCTCAGAGTCCCATCCAACCTGACCTTGAACACCTCCAGAATGGAGCATCCACAACTTCTCTGGGTGACCTACGCCAGTGTTTCACCACCCTCACCATAAAAATTTCTGCCATACAACTAGTCTGAATCTACCCTCTTTTAATTTAAAATCATGTCAAGTCTGTGCCAGATCTGGTACAAAAGCATCTCTGTGCTTAACAATTCACTTGCTAGTTTTCTGATTACTGGAAAGGAAGCAACAAAATACACCTGAAGGTCTAGTCACTCAACATTTTGTTTCCTATTAAAAAGAAAGAAAAATAATTCCAATGGGAAACTTCGAGTCAACCTGGTCAGACTAGCATTAGACCAAATTAAAACATGAATTTTAATTGTACAAAATAAACAAAACTGAAGCATCTTGAACAGTGACTTTTTAAAAAGTTTGGGGCTGTCGTTCTTTCTCATTAATTAAGCCTTCTGAGTAAAATGTATAATGGGAAAAAATTAAATGGCATAAATATCTCATTAACATACTATAATCATGATATAATTGAGAGGATAAAATTGCTGCTTACCAGCTTCAATGCATTCTGCAGTCAAACAATACTGTTGCTTCGGATGAAACTTTATAAGACCTTGGCTAACTGCAAAATGGAAGACCATAATGAGATCATTTGCAATGAATTTTGACAACTGCAGCCAAATGTTGTGTTCTCGATCATTCCAGTATCAGTGCAGTCTCTGGTCCCAGTGCCTCTCCGACTGCATTGATTTAGAGCACTTAGAATGTACATTAAGTAAATATTTGAATGTATATTAAATAAATACCGCAGCTCATACAAATAATTTTCCCCTCCTGATCCCACTTTCTCCTTTTCCCCTCTTTGCTCACAGGCAGCACAGAGCAAGGGCTGTCTCTGCACAGTGCCTAGAGTAGCATCACTTCAGCCCCACTCACTGACAGTGAACACCACCATGACCCAAACAATTCAGCACTGTTATCATCCTCCAGAGCTTGGAAACAGGGGGGAATAGAATGGCTTGGGTTAGAAGGGACCTTAAAGATCCTCTAATTCCAATGCTCTGCCATTGGCAGGGACCTTCTACTGGATCAGGTTGCACCTTCCATGGCTGGAAATGCGACACGGAGCAGTCTCCCCACCCTCTGCAGGGTTTCCACAGCTCCCCTGAGCTGCGAGGCTCACACTGCCCTGCAGCAGCACTGCACTGCCCAGCACAACCTGGCACCGACAGGACACTCCCAGGGTCTCCTTATTCCAGCCTGGAATAAAGCAGATTTTAATGGGCACATTAATGGGCACATACCTGTACTTTATAAGGCACAACCCCCTTTCTGTCTGAACTGTCTCCCAAAAGTATTGTAATTGCATTCGCTTCCAAAAACCTTGCTGAGAAGAACTATGAAATTGTCAGTTAATTTTGCTCATCTTTTAAAAACGTGTATTACGACTGCTACTGAAATTTAAGCACAGGAATTGCTAATTTCAGACACTGCTCTCAGGCAGCAAATATGCAGATAATTGATACTTGGGATTAGGGAGGGGAAATCCCAAGGGGTAGGTGAAATAGGACTCACTAGATGTGCTCAGTAGGCATAAAGAAATGTCTCATTATATCCATTATCTTAAAACAGTCCATAGCAAAAATAAAAAAAGAAAATAACACTGAACAAAAAAACCCAATTATGGAACATATTATGGTACCATAGCTTTAATAGTGCTGATAGTTATAAAGCAGTTTCTGCTGTAGTTATATATTGTTCAAAAGCAATCGAAAAATACGAAATGGCACTTCAGCCCTGGAAATTTTTTTTATACAGAGTCCTGAACTAGAATTGAATATAAAGCTGCTTCATCTCTTCCAATCTCACAGTTTTAATGACAATTAATGACAGAAATAGCTGGATTTCAATCAAAGTTTCTCAGAAAATGGGAATGTGAAACTATTTCTTGGACAGCTTTTCCAAAGCTTGCATTGGCTCAATGAAACACAACACCTCAACCGCCTTTGTAAATTAGCCAAGAAATACACAAGATTTTGAAGAATACAAAGGTTGTAATTGAAATATTGAAGAACAGTAGAATGTAGAGAAGTGGAGATCTCCAGAAGATGATTTTGAGCCACTACAAATAGGAACTACAAATAATGAATAATGTTCCTTTTAATTAAGTGTTACACTCCTCCCAACTCACCCTTTTCCCTGATTAGAGTTTAGCCTTTTAGAATCCATCCAGGTCTTGAATGCTTGCTAGACTTTTTTTCTTAACAAAGCAGAGAAAGGAGGGAAAAGCCTAGACATCATTTCATTCTGAATCTGAAGCAGCCCTTGTGTTTTTGATACTTATAAACAAAAGCAAAATACCACTTCAACTGGGAAACTTACAACTTTATCATTAGAACAAATTTTTTAAAAAATCTTTGGCAGTAAGATTTCCCTTTTAAGTAACAGCTAATTTTGACAGAAAAAACTTTCCATAGTTTTGTTCTCTTGCCTTTTTATTAAGAGAACTAATCATTATGTTATTAATTAGTCATGGTTATAATCCTCAGTGTCCCAGCTTCTTTCTTTATAAGCCTATTTCCAGATTATTAAGCAAATACACGCCACAATTAAGTTTTTAAAAAATAAATCTGTAAGGGAAAAGGCATACAAATGTACAGAGGCAAATAATGTGAAGGTTCCTGTGATGTGAAAAGCCCAAAGGACTACCAAGTCAGGAGGAGAGGCTCTCAAACTGAGATTCAAAGCTGCCCGACTTGCCACCCAAGGGAACTGGACAGCAATCTGCTTCCTCCAAGGAGGAGGTGGCTCCTGCCCTGTCCCAGCCCCCACTCCCACCAGGGTGTCACAGGCAGGACCCCAGCAATGCTGAGCCACTGGAGTCACACTGAGGCCACAGCCAGCACGAGCAAGGAACAGTAAATAACAATACCTGATTCTCCCCCATCCTCCTTAGACTTTGTAGGAACTATGAGAAGAAGAAAGCAGGAGAAAGCTACATTTCACTCCTCAGGCTGGAAAGTTGATTTCAGGTATACCAGAAAGAGCAAGTTTTATGGAGTAAATGAAAACTGAATAAAAAAGAACATCTTGAGGTGCCTGAAATGTTTCACATGGACAGAAATAATGATGTCCATTTCTACAGTTTAATAAAACTAAAAAGTAGTTAAGCTCAAACTTACAAACAAAATATATCACAATGAAACATGGAAACATCTAGTTGAGAAAATGTTAAGCCAAAACAATTTAACTCTTTTTCCTTTGTTCTTTAGGTTGAAAATTTCAGACAATTTCCAAACAAATCCTAAAAGCATTTTGGTTGACCCAAGGCCAGCATTTTTATTTTCTTAGCAGTTATGCCAATGAAAATTTTGACACTGAATCCCTGGCTACAGAACATGCCACAGGCACACTTGCAAAACTGTCTGCAAGAATTAATATATTTGCTTGAATTTTCACACCTGGCCTACGGATAAAGCAGCTTTATCTCCGAGAAGCTGTGGTGGTAAATGTCTATTGCTTTTATTGCTCTAAGCAATAAACAAACAAATCTAGTGCAGGCAAATAGAAATAAGGTCTCTCCATTATTACTCCCTGGTGTTTATACTGCATTCTTTAAGTGAAAAACCTTTTTTTTTAATCTAGAAATTTGAAGCTTCAAACTTGCTCATGGTTATAAAAAGTTTTGTTGACTTGAATGGGATCACTAACACAGAAGTTATTTGCCTGCAAATGTTGCAGAATTTGCTCTAGAGCAGAAAAAGTCTAACCAAGAGTGAGCCTGGTGCTTTAAATATTCTATAGAAAACCTGACATTGTTTTCTATGTCATGACTATAACCAAAGCAGACCTTTCAAACAAGATCACAAGATCATAAAGGATTGGAGGAAAGCAAAAGATATGCTTAGAGGCAAGGTTTCCACCAATCTAGGGAGATCTGTGTTGGTCTAAAGAAATGAAAAGTTGGGCTGAATTATTCCAAAAGAGGATCCAACTCTGCAAAGTTCTTAGAGGGTACAACACTGCTTCCTCTTTGCTTGGAGTTTCGAGGCACATTTATACTTCTACACGTCATTTCAGGAGTGTAGGCATATGCTTTCAAGTGATATTCTAACAAAACCAATCTACGGGTAATTCCAAATCTGGGAGAGGAAAACTAATTCCTTCTCTGTTGCATCTAGTTACAGCTTATATATCTGATCAAAATATTTCAATTTCATCCTAAATGCACTCTTTATGACTTTTGCAAAAGCAACTTTGCAATTCGTCATAGAAGAACAGAAAGATCTAAAAAATGTGCACACATATGCACTATTGAAGTTTCTACAGGAATTTTAGTCAAGCCCTAAATGAAAACCAAATGAAAGAAAACCCAAAAGATTCCATAAAATGCGTGCACTACACAGATTCATTTTCAAGAAACAGAGAATATTACTCCACATCGGTCACAACCTGTGAATCCGTAATCAGCATAATCTCACCTGTCTCTCTCCATCCTGTGAAAGAACCCAGTTCTGGTCACAACACATTCAACTGAGTATCCAAATTTAAATTCAGCATTCAAAAAGTTACATGAGCTCACATTGCATCTCCCAGCTCTAGCATTCCCACAACAAGAACTCCTTTACTGACACATATCCCTTTCAGGATAAATATAAAATGGGGGGAAGAGAAGAGACCGAGATTTTCACCAAAAGGTGTCGTGAAGCACAAACACTGGCACCCAGCAGACAGGCTGGGGAGGGTCGTGCTCAGGTTAGCGTCAACACTTTCACTTACCCAAGAAAAGCGCAGTGCCAAGAACAACAGTGCCACTCACAAAGACACCGAGGGCGATCCGGGTGGCTTTGCTGGCTGCTCCCCTGGCCTCGGGGACTGTCTCTCCTTCCATCGGGACAGCTTGGTTCGTGCTTGCTGTGGCAGAAGTCTGGTTTTCCCCTGCTGCTGTTGTGTCAGTGTTTCAACTGTTCACAAACTGTGCCCATGAGCTCTCCTCCTCCTCCTCCTCTCTCCTATTTAAAACTCCAGGTTTCTGTCATGAACCATTTCCTAGGCACTTCCTGCTCTCTCCCTCTCAAAGCAAAATCACATGTAAAATAGTAGCTGTCTCCTGCGTTCTCCTCTGCCCAGGAGGAGGAAAGGCGAGTGGTGGCCACAGTTCGTGCAGCCCTTGCTGCCTGTAGAGCCTCTATGAGCCAATCGCTCAGCAGTCCCCCTTATCAGGGGTTCCGAACACGAGCATTTCACAACGTCACTGAACAGATGTTTTAACTATTCAAAGAGCTGCAAACCCTTTCCAATCAAAGCAGGATTGCTGACAACTTCTACAAACACGAGTCTGATTGAAGGTTTTCTTTTTTTCTCCTTGCACTTATTTAAAAAGACTAATTATCTGCTGACTAAAGTTTTCTCCTTTTAAACCATTGCTGCTGCATCATTTGGCTTCACCAGAAGAGGTACCCACTCAGCAGACAAATCCCTTTTTAAAGCTTCCTAAGAACTCTTAGAATAT
The DNA here is from genome assembly GCA_013397055.1 of Pachycephala philippinensis. Taxonomy (NCBI): domain Eukaryota; kingdom Metazoa; phylum Chordata; class Aves; order Passeriformes; genus Pachycephala; species Pachycephala philippinensis. The sequence continues at coordinate 839,661 of VWZT01013650.1, read as the reverse complement.
CATGTAGCATTTTATTTTGGGAATTTGGTATGTGACACTGTGTGCCAAAAATCACAGTCAAGCAGCACAAAGCAATAATCAGCACAACCTACAGAATAGTCCTGCTCTAAAAGCTAGATCTGCTTTTTTCCAGGCAAGATATTTCAGTCCTTGCTGATACAAAATACATTTTAAGAGATGATCCTATGCTTCCAAGTCAAGTACTCCTATAAGCTTAGTGGAAAAGTATCTATTTGGCACTTTAAAATGGCAGAGAATTTTTAAAAAAACTTATTTATATGGATTTCTCAGTGGAGTAGACTCGATAGTCCTCTCTCCATGTAGCAAACTTTCCCCATTCATCAAGTAACAAAATTAGTCATTTCAGGGTGAATTCTCTGAGCTGAGTGTGACATTCCGCCCTCTGAGGAGCCCTTGCTTTCTCCAGATCTGGACTCATACAAAACAAAAGGGTGCAGGGAGTGGCAGCACCATGTTCATGCTCTCAACAACAGTCTATGTGCCTGAGTTACTTACTTTTATGGGGACTTATCTCAGCCCCCAACCACCCTCATGAAAAGCCGCGCAAGTAGAGAGAAGAAAGATATACATATGTCACAAAACGTGTGTGATGGCAGTTATCAGTTTGGAGACTGAATGCTTTTTCCGTGTGAGCACCTCCAACCAAGTTATCCTGGATGTCACACGACATAAAGGGAAAGCCCATCTATCTAGAAGAAGACTTAGAGTTTGAAGGTCCTGAAATCCTCACTCCTCAACCCCCTCTACAGCCTCACTGGGGTCCTGCAAACAAAAATGTGCTCAGTTCTTATTCCTGTCCCTCTTCACCAGGGAGCTCCAAGAGGACATTCTCATCTCTGCTCGCTGCAGAACAGGCAAAAAGCATTTGCTCCTTTTCACCTGCCTACTTGTCCCACATATAACCCATGATTTTGACATCCATCAGCTGAGGCAGGAGAGGGAAATGATGCCACAGAAACAGAAGGACCACATGCTTCCTGTACAAAAACTCCCATTCATGCATGAATGACTCCATGGGTGTGAGCAGATCTCTGGTTATAAGCAATACTGAGCCCAAGACTGTTACCAGCATGGGTTTGAGAAGGTATTTATGTGATGGTGGTGCAGTTGAGTGTTCATATCAGAAATCACTATGGTCTCAAAGGGGCTGCCAAAAGGGCAGGGTATTGGAACAGCAAATGCATGGACATAGTGTGATCTCAACACTTAATCCACTGTGTCCATGATCCGAACGCTGACTAAACCTCAACAGCACCTTCTGACAAGTGTTTGCTGTTGGTTACCTGATGGTTTTCCTACTGAACCCCGACATTACAAATGCTGAGCTATTAGACCTGTTCATACTGTCAGCTTTATATCCCGCCAACCAACACTGAATTATCATATGCTTACTCAATTCCCCCATAATTTCTAAATATTGAGTTCTGCCCCCTTGAGAAGTACTAGTACGTACAGAACATCATGCTCTATCAGTGTTTCATTAGAAGGATTTTGTTTTCATCAATCTCCTAGGACAGCATCAAGCCCCAAACCAAGAACAGCTTTCAACAGACAAAGCAGCAACCAGTTATTTCTCTTTGGAAATCCATGTCAGGGGAAGAGGGAAAGGAGAGAAAGGGAAGGAGCAGGGAGAGACTGGACAATTCATTCCCCTCTCCCATATACCAGAAGCTGAGGACTATGGGAACATGGAGCTACCCCAACCAAATCCAGCAAGCTCCAACTACAGAAGTCCTCTGGAGAGTCAGCTCCAAGCAGCACATAACCCCTGCGGCAAGAAAAAATCACAAATCAGCTGTCAGCAACAGAATTACTTTTCCATGTTTGGGTTTGTGGGCTTATTTACACTGTGGCATAGTATGAAGTGTCCTTCTCTCTGGCTGTAGAGCCTGGCTGCAGTCAATAACCCATCTTGGTTTCTCCAGCATGTACAGAACTATGAAATTACAGCTAAACCATAAACAGCTGCAGGCAACAGCTGCAGAGGTCCATTTCTGGCGCTGTTTGAAAAGGTGCATGGAGCACATGTGAGTAAGTTCCTGATACTGATGATCTGTGACAGAAGGCTGCGGAATTTAATTCATGTTTTTGATGAGCGTTCTAGGATTTGGTTGCCTTGCTTGTCCCAAGTCCAGCGGCTCTTTGGCAGGTACAGGACACATGGGCACACTTCCTGCTGGAACTGCTAACAGCACCCCTGGCCTTGCAGCCCAGTAAGGCACTTAATGAGGCTGTGCAAAGACTCTGTTAAACATTCATAAAACATTGAACAGACACAGGGAGCAAAAAAGCAATAACCAAATGCTACATGCTCCAAACCACGCCTCATTCACTCAGAATTCCATCTGACCAAGATCCCATTCAAAGAATAGGATCACTCTGGAACTTATAACAAAGCCAGGACAATGCACAAACAATTCCATCCACGGTCACATGCCAGAGCTGGCAAACCCTCTGGAACATGTTCTGGGCTGAACCACAGCAAGTGTCCCAGCTTCTAGAAAAGGTCTGTCTGTGAATTTAAGTGTGGGTGTATGCATATGAATGTACACTCACAGACACACACACACACACACACACACACACGTTTTATTCTGCTCTTCCACAAGCAGACACAATTCTCTCTTCCATCCATTATATCAGAGAAGAGCACTTGATCAGAGCTAACTAAAATCAATAGGACCATGTCAGCTTCTCCTCATATAGCTTGGGTCAAGGAAGTTCCCATTTCTTGAGGTTTGGTTACTCAATTGATAAACAAAATCACACATATTGCCCAGTTTTCACTGGAACAGTCAAAACCAGTTGCATAGGTGTTGCTGAATGTCTGGAATAACAAAACAGCCTGAGGTCAGCACATGGTCAGCCTAAGCTTACTTAAAGAACCTGCTTGCAATTAGCCTGAGTACTGTAAAATATTTAATCTTTCTGGCATTTAGATAAATTCAAAACATATAAAAACAATCACTGATACTTTTTATACAAAGAGAAAAAAATCCCAGTTCAGTTCTAGATGTAAAACCCAATGTAACACATGTAAAACATATTAGGTTATACCAACACGTGAGTTACAGACATTGCCTCAGAGGACACTGTCCTCGTGGTGCACATTAAGGACTTGCACTTTCTGGGAAGTGCCTGATGCACAGCTTAATAGAAGCACTTCACAATCACAGCATCACAGCTTTGGTCATGTACTATTGAGCATTTTTAGCTCATGGTAAAAGGAAAACACAGCCACCATCACACTGATGGAAGCAGAGACACCACATACAGCTTGAGTGGCTTCCTCATAGAAGTAGAGGTATATGCTGGCTTCATTGAAAGAGATTAATTAGTGTGGATCAGAGTGAAGGCTGTATTCCATCCCATTTCAAGGGTTCCACCCTGGGCCTTGAACTGTTTTTTCAAACTATGCAGCTGTTGTAGCCAGAACTGGGCTTTACATACACAAAGCATGCTCGAGAAAAGCCCAACATGTTGCATTTGAAGACAGTTTGACCAGTTGTCATCAGACCTCTGAATTTTATAAATTACACTCCCTTGTCTACAAAAGCTGCCAAATTTCTGTGCTGCAGCAAACAGAAACCACACTCTGGCACTACTTCGTGTCCTTTATTCATGAGACAGATACAGCTGGAAATAAATGACTCCATTGTTTTCCACTGGTACAGCCACATCACAGAAGGCCTCAGTGCATCTGTGAGAAGTGGGTCATTAATTCGCAGTCAATACTGAGCCAACAGGATTTGCAGGGCTCCAAACACTGCTGGTGGCAAGCTTTTCCTCTGACTGGAACTGTGAGGAGAACACCCTGCAAAGCAGAAAACTTTATTCTCTAGCATCCAATACCCTAAATCAATTTTCTTTTCTTTTTCAATTCCAAGTAGACTAAGCTATTCTCATTACTCCAAGAAAAACTTTTCCCTGCTGCAGGAAACATTGCATTCTCTGACCAAAAGGTGTTTATATCTAACCCAAACAGCAACTGACTATGAAACCCAACATCTGGGTTGATTAAAGTTAAGCCACTCAAGTTTGCAAGGTTTTTATTTGCTGCTTTTGAAAAAGCACTTTAATGAAGCAATGCATATGTTCTCAAGCAGAAAGAACTGCTTTAGTTCTTCCGGCAATTTTTCTTCAAGAAGCACATTAAATTCTAGCTAAACCAAACACTACTTCTCCTAAAGACCACATTCGCACTACAACCAGAGAGTGTTTACACAGAGCCATCACATGGGCATCCTTCCCAACTGTCATCCCACTGTATAGATTAAGCAAGGGTGCATGCTGACACGGGCTGTAGAAAGGCATCTCAGTTGGGGATTAAGAAATATACAAGATAGCCCGGAGTAACTCAGAGCAAATTTTTCCTTTTTTTTTTTTTTTATGTAATCTAACTACATACATAGGCTGTAAAGACACTGAAAAGGACATTGCTGGGAAATGTCACTTTTCCAATGGCCACAGCTGTAGGTGCAGGGAGGTAAACAGAACACAAATAAATGTCTGTCGTTTCCTTAAAATATTGCATCATTCCACCCGAGCTTTAGCCACTTCTTTTGCTTTGTCCAGATGTTCCTCACAGCTGTCAAAGTCTATTTATATGAGTGGAAGCAAGAAGCTTGGTTACCAAGGAGTTTGTGTCCCATGGATGAATTTTCAGGTGTGCAATGAGACATGCATTCACTGGCATTTCAAATTAAAAGAGGAGGAGAGCCACTGCCCTGCACATGACTGCTTTCCACTTCTGCCAAAGGGATCCCTCCACTGTGACCTCCTGTCTCTCGGAGAAGCACGACTGCCTCTGCAAAAGCAATGGCTCCTGCCTGCTCTCCCACTCGGATCTCCAGCAGCACAAATCTGTCTTTGGCAGCAGCAGAGCTCAGAGACAGCTGCAGCCAGGAGCAGAGCAATCGCTCCACAGAGGTGCCACTGAACAGGAAACAGGCACTCTGTCACTGCTATCTACTCACTTGCTTGTGCTAACTTCTGTAGGAAACCAGAAAAAGTGGAGCAAAAGCTCCTCCAAGTGCTTTAACCCCAAGGCAGTAGAGCTCAGCAGTCCCATCAGGCACGAGCTCTGGTGAAAGCTCTTCTCGCACAGGGGCTGTTGCATCACATCCCTCTGCACAACAAATGCACCTAACCAAGGGCTTGTAGCAGAAAGAAGAGACCTTTTCACCTAGGCAAAGACTTGTCAGAATTAATGTCTTTGAACCAAAATCCCCTCTGTCAAATTTGACTGAAGCTGGCTGATAAGGTCTAGCATTACTTAGCAAGGCTGGGTGGGAGAGAAGGGGCACAGAGGCAGGAAAGCACAACTGCATAACCTCTGTTTTCAGAAGAAAACAGTCTGGCAAAAAAACCAAAAACCCAGAAAACCAACAACAAAAAAACCCCACCCACAAATCTGAAAAACCGAATCCTACTCTTCCAAGGTGTTGCTACAACCGGCTCAGGGTCTTCCTGAAGTTAGTTTTATTTCAAAGCTGAGTTCTTTTTCTTCTTCTTCATCTCAGAATGAGATTAAAATTGACGTTGCACACAGCTAAAAGCCAGAAAAATCGCACATTAAATATGATGCCCTAAATAAAACACCCCTTGACAATGTGAGATTTTGTGTGTATTCATTCAGTGGAGGTATTTCTAGATACTGTCTGTTCTTGTTCTCATCTTGATGGAACTCCAGTAACTATGTGCATATCTAATAACGATGAACAGGAGCCCCTCAGCAGAGTTTAAATGTATTTAGTCAGCAAGTTCTCAGGAAGGGGGAGACCAGAGTCAGATCAGGTTGAAACCACAGCATGAGGCCCCATGGGACAGGATCATCGAGACCAAACATTTGCTTTCCTGAAGTTGCAGAAATCCTCAAAAATCAGTTAGGCACCAACTATAATTATCTTTACAAGTCAAATTGCTATGTCTCTGACAGGCCTTCCCTGAAGTTTCCAACATCTCTATTTCAAATAAAACTTTTTTGTCTTCTTTACTATTAACATGAGGCTATAGAACAGCATAAGGATTTCTGTACTGTCAAATACACCCAAACTACTTGTTAGAGATCAAAAGCTGGATCATTACGTGGTATTGCTCCCCTAAATTTTCACTAACCTAAGAACAAGTAGCTGGATTAGGGAAACTGATGAAAGGGCCTCAGTATGGCTCTAAATAGTTACTCTTAGATATTTAAATAACTATGCAAAGAAATTAGCAATACTGTTAGCAAAGTTAATAACAATGACTAAAATAGTCATGACCAAGCTTGCCTACAGGGAGGGAAAATTATGCTAACCAAAGCTGAATCCTTTTCTACAACTGGCAGAAAGGATCATACTCTTCTGAAAAAGTTTCTTTAGCTTCTTCAATATGCACTTCCCAAGAAAATGACAGAATCTTAGTCTACTAAAAGACACTGATAAACTCATAGGTCTTTAATAATTTAATGCTATTTCTGTTGCTACTTCTTTGAAATTACTGCAAACATGATCAGCCTCTTCCTTGGTTGAACCAGTTGACTGAAATGGGACATTCACTATCCAACTTTACAACAATACTCCAGTAAAACCTTCATGAAGATTATTCTTTTAATATAAAAAGTGATAGACGTGATAAGTGCCTTGCAATTTGGACTACCAGCAGAAATAAGATTGGCCAGAACTTACTCACAGCATCTGCTTTACCTAAGCAAAAGTCTGCAGGCTGGCAGTAAGTTTCTAAAAACAAACTAGGAGTATCATGGCTTTTGAAGCAGCAATTAATGAGAGAAAATAAGAGCCTGTAGAGACATATGCCATCTCCTCAAAACAGAGAGAAAGCACTCACAGCCAGACTACATCTGGATTAGACACACGAGAGAATTTCCTAGTGCCTTCCCAAATCTGACTTGACTCCGCATCTGGGTACAGCCCCCACCATGTTCAGGGCAGCTGGGGACAGAAGAACACTGGTAAGACCTTGATGAGAATTTCCATGTGCCAGGAGCAGAGAGATCAGGATCCCAGGCTGTGCTGTAGCCAGCCAGGATGTGGTCACAATGTCCAGGTTATCAACTGTTTTAAGTGAAAAACCTCCATTTCCTCCCAGGTCTTTGTTACACTTCCTAAAGGCTAAGACCTGCTCCTCTTACACAGGCCTTTCCTAACTTTCTCTGGTTCCAAAACTTTCCCTGGAAAAGCAGCCTGAAAAAAATGCAGTGCCATGTTCCTGATTTTCACTAAGGTGCTGACCGTTGCTGAAATTAATTCATTCCCTTTGCAGTCACTACTCACACTTTTCAGAGCACCAGAACACATTAGCAGGAATGATGCAAATGCAGCTCACTTCACTCTGAGTCAATCAGATAAACTCACACTCCTGTCCAGGCTTTCACAGTGTGATGCCATGACTACATTTTCTTGGGGCATTGCAGCCTTTGCCTTTGGAAGACATGCTCTTAGGAGGTATCAAGTGTTTTCAACCTCATTTCATAAAAACATTTATAGCTTGCTGCTTTTATTTTAACCACATATTTTTCTTCCCTACATCCGGACATAAAAGCAACTATAAAACACAATTTTAAGTTAAATAAAATACTGAATGAAACTCATCCACTGTTGCATGAATCTGGATGCACTATAAAATATTTAAAGGTATTCAAATGTATTTTGATCAGCATGACATAAAATGTATTTTAGTGTGTTTGAAGTTGATATATATTTGAGTATCATTTGTTCACAATTAAATGCTCAAGAATAGTTAAATTTCTGCTGCTCACTGGAAAAATGATTCACTCACTGCAGTCAGACAGCCAAGCAGGTGCTGGGAAAGTCAGGTCACAAGCATGATCCAGACCTGGACCATATTGTTCTGCTCTTCCAAATAATACATATTCAGTGCAGAAAAGCACGTCTATTGGATGAAGGAAATCACCATGGCCCACACAGGTACCCTGTCCCTGTAACTCACTGAGAAGGGGCTTTCCTTTGTGATAGCATATAACAGCACTCCTTCTGCAAAGATGTCTAAAATCACATTGCTGATTTTGCTTGCAGTAAAAATTAAATTAAATAATGGGCCTCACAGTTCAAAGATCAAGAGCCAGGAAGCTCATGTTGCACAAAATGGGTGCTGTCCCCACATTCTTTAAAACAAATTCCTTGTGAGAAAATGTATCTATAATTTGAGTAGCATTATTGTATTTTTAATCTAACCTCAGAAGAGAACAAAATCAGTCCATGTAACCAAAATCAACTGGGAAAGCCAAATTGCTGACATAAACAAAATTTTATTTAAAAGTTTTGAAGGTATGACGGGCAACAAGTAACTGAAAAACAACACACCCCCCTACAAAGCTACACTGATAGCAGAGTACAGACACAGATAAAGCTCTTATTTCCCACTAGATCAAAGTTACTGGATCACCTTTTATATGCTCTCAAAAGTTCAAATTATGTAAACTTCTGGATGACTGAAATCATAATACCATAGAATATCTCTAGTTGGAAGGAACCCATAAGTGATTCAGTAGATGGGATGAGAGAAAGACAAGAAAAAACCAAGAGACCATGCCCCTAACAACTCTTCTCTGTATTTCTAAAGCAAATATAAACCATGATGCTCTGCAGCCTTTATTTTAAACATTTTTCCCATATCTTACACCTAGCATAACTTGCTCCCCCATCTCACCACCAGTTCCCATTCCTGCTCACCACTGAGGTCTCCAGCACATGAGCCAGACAGGTCCATTTTAAACAGGCTGCTTTCTCATCCATTCATTTCAGCAGAGTAGATGAGTGACATCAGTTTCCCACTTCCCTCTAATGTCTCTGCCAGTTTGTTTTTAACCCACGTTATGTCACATGGCCATGGGAGAGCTCCCTGCAACTCTCATGCAGAGGGGACAACACAGGGTGAGGCCAAAGCAGTGAGAATGCAGAGATAGCTGGGACCATTCACATGGCACAGCTACTGGAATAAATGACTTCACAGCAACACCCTCCCATAAGCTGTAGCATTGAGGGAACTGGGTTAAACAGACCTTAGAAAACACTCCAATCAAGTAAGTCTGAAATATTTATCTTTGAGAAGTTACAGCTAATTAAATTTCCATATATCTCATATGCGTTTGCAGCACTTCTAGAAATAGAAGTTTAGAGAGGCAGGGGACAAGAGGGACCTTCTAGTCTCGGCAAACCTAAGGATTAAGTCTGTATTGGGAGCAAGCTCTTAAAATAGTTCTAGCACAACCCCTGGGCTGAAAACACACGCTACAATAGAAAGGCTTTGGCAGTAGTGTGACTCTTTAGATTTAGCTCAAGAGAGAAACCTCTTTCATTGTTCCAGAAGTTCCAAAAGTTGTTAATATTTTCATGCCTCCAGGCTAAGTAGTCAGCAACTTGAAAATGGTTCGGACTCCTCAGTTTTAATGAGGCTGTCTCTTGCCCTACTTACCTAGAAGAGTACTAAATTCCTCTCTTATGTTGTTTGTTTTCCCAGTCATACCTAATGCATCACTTTTTTTTTTAAAGGTTGAAGGTGCTCCAGGGAGGTCTTCCTGCAACTTGCATATGGTCCTCCAGAGGAATCCAGGTGACCAGTGTCCACTGTCTCACCCACCCACTACCAGCAGGGACCCCACAGACAGGCTGTGGGCTGCAGACTTCCCTTGTGGTGAGGACAGTGGTGTACCCACAGACACCAGACTGTTTTGTCCTTCTCCCTGTCCTGCAGCTCTGTCTCCTGTGTCTGGCGCTTCCAGAAGGGAGGCTCTGGGCAAGCACTACACCCCACATCTGAGTTGGCCTAATATATCCAGTGTTCCTGACCTGTTCTATCCTTAGTGCCAAGGTGCAAAGAGCACCCACAGCAACCTGGCCACACAACACAGGGAAAGGGCCCAGCTGTGGGCACACAGGGCGGGACAGACAAGCACAGTCACTTCCTGTTCCACGTGTTGATGCCTTTGGATTGTACTCAGAAGCAACAACTCCACATCTCCTGTATGGTCTGGACGCTACACCAACTGGGAGGCAACCTCTGTGTTAAGGCAAGCTTATTTTTGTCAGAACTGGGATAGCTCACCAAGGGGGGTGCTGGAATATGACACCATCATCTGATGTTTTACACTATTAGGCATTGGCAGTTTTGATGCAGAAGTCCATGAATGTGATGAGTAAGTGGTTTGGTATCTGTGAGTGTCCTACACCTGCCAGCTCCATCTCCCTTGCACTGAAAGGTTTTGGGCTACCTTGGGTCAGCCTTATGCTTCTGAGGTACCTTCAGCAGTTCATAGCTCACACCCCAGTGTCTGCGACAACCAGAAACATGCATAAAGAAAACACAATCTGCCACATCTGAGCTAAGATCATCAGGGCTCCAGGAGAGGTGAATACATAAATGCATTAACAACCAAAGGAGGCCTAAGAAAAATATCCATACAACAAGCCTCCTGGAGAGGTGGTGAGTGCCTCAAGCCTGTCAGCGTTTAAGAAGCATTTGGGCAATGCCCTTTAACAACATGCTCTAACTTTTAGTCACTCTGAAGTGGTCAGGAAGTTGGACTAGGTATTTCTTTTTGCTCTAGATGTTCCTTACCTCTGAGCTTCCATTCCATTCATCATTTTACCAATTACCAAATTGGTTCAATATGTTGCCAGTTAAAAATGCAGGGAACAACAAAGATTAAAAATCTGTCATACACCAAGTCTTTCTTCTTGGGCTCAAATTCACTCCTGCCCCTTCCTCACCCCACCCCCCTAAGGGGTGCAAGGCACCAAGGACTGTGCTCAGTCACTACCAACTCCACCCTGCTGCTCCATCTGCCACACACTTGACCCCTGCTCCAGAGTGGGATCCCTCCCAAGGGCCACAGTCCTCCAGAATAAACCTGCTGCCAGAGGGGCTGCAGTTTCCTCAGGAAATATCCACGTGCCCCAATGCAGGTCCTGTGGAGAGCAGTGCAGATCCCTACTCCGGCCTAGTCCCCTCCAAGGGCTGCAGGGGAGTCCCTGCTCCATTGGAGTCCTGCCCAGGGCAGCAGGGGAATCTCTCCTCTGGTGCCTGCAGGGCTTTCTCCCGTTTCCTCTTACCTTGCTGCTCACAGGGCTGTTCCCAACTCCACTGTGCAGCATTTTCCCACTTCTCACCCAGGCCACGCCTGCAGCTTCACCAGTGCCAGGCCCAGACACCAGGGCCGGAGACACCCATTTACCTGCACCATGAGCGGCCTTCTCAGCCGCCTGGGAGACACAGGCAGTACTTCTGCTTTGGAGCAGTGCGGAAAGAAAAATGAAAAACAGAACTCTGTGCACACAAGGCCAGCTCCCAGCAGCCATCGAACTGCATCCAGAGGTGGGTGAGGATCCGGCTGTGGATGAAGATCTGACAGTCAGAAACAGTAACTCAGTGGCCTCTACAGGCCTTTGGGGGTTCACTTTGTGGGACCCTAGAGCACAAACCTTAGGAGGAGCAGCTGAGGCAAGAGGATTGCTCTAGCCTTGAGACTTGGGAGACATTATTGCTCTCTGTAACTACCTGAAAGGAGGTTGTAGTGAGGTGGGGGTCACTCTTTTCTCCTAAGTAACAAACATTAGGACAAGAGCCAATGGCCTCAGTGCCACAGGCAGTTTACGTTGGCTCTTATGAAAAAATTTCCTCATTGAAAGTGTTGTGAAGCACTGGAACAGACTGCCCAGGGAAGCAGTCATGTCACCATCCTTGGAGTAGATATGGCACTTGGGGACATGGTTCAGTGTTGGCAGTGTTAGGTTAATGGTTGCTTATCTTCATAATTCTATTGACTATAACTGAAGACACCTGGCTGTCTGCAAATCAGCTCCAGAAAATGCCAGCAGATAGCTTCCCTTTCCTTAGTATTTAACTGTTATATATACAGTAAGAATTTTACAATGGTAGCAGGAACATTTTACTTCAAGACACAGGTAAAAATTCCTAACAGTATTCTGTCCTTTCTAAAAAGAAAAGTCAATGAACATTCCTCTAATTGTTCTGTCAGTCTTTATCGGGATTTGAAACAATGAGCTGTCAAAAATTTGTTTCCTGAAAAAAACCTGTCATCCTTCCACCCCAAATAACTAACCAGCGTCATTGAAAACACCTAAGTGTCACAAGACATGCCAATCATTAGGAGGTAATTGAATAGGGTGTCCCAGTGTGGAGCTTAAGAGCAGAATCAGGACAAAGCATGGAATAAAATAATTTTTAAAATCAAAACCATCAGGTCTGATAATTAACTGAAGTTAAATGGGGAAGTGTTAGCTAACATTGGCAGCTATCAAAACAAGAAAATGCTTCACAGAGCTGTACGCACTCATCTTTGTTATTCCCATCTACTAAAACTATAGTTTTATTCCACTCGTGCATTTCTGTGCCTATACAAAGAACAGTTGCACAAAAATGTTTCCATTATACACAAATAAAATACTTCTGTATTTGGGTGCTGTACAGGCAATGTGGCACTGTGCTGTGCATTCACCATTGAGTCATGAAACATCCTGTGGAGTAACACACAAAGTTGTCAGGGCATGTTTAAGTTAGATGGCTGTAGCAGTGCTTTTTAATCATTATTATTATCATACATTTGCCAGTTCTGATCAGTATTTCCAGTTCCATGAGCTGAAGAAAGTAGAGATGCCACTGGTATCCTTCTGCCTTCCACCCTTCCATGCTCACTGACAATCCATGACAGTTAAATCCCACAGCTGCCTTTCCTTTGGGCTTCATGAATTTTGTATTTATTTGCTTCAGTAATCAGCCTACCCTTAAACACTCCTTAATCTGAAGCTTCCTTTTAGTCTTCATTTAATTTCCAGCAGTTAAACTCTTTTCCTTCTAAAATACTTAGAACAACATCTTGTACTCATTACTCAGTTAAAAAAAAAAACAACAACAAAACAAATCCAAATGTTTCCAATTTCTCTTCCTTCTCTGCCCAATAGCATGAGAGGACAGGCTGGGCAGTGTGACTGGCACTTTTTTGTATGTCCAGATGTCTTCCCCAAATCCCCACACCACATCTGTTGTGCTGTCCTGTTTCTTGGTTCCTCCTCCTCATTTCCCCAGTTCCTTTCCATCTTAATGCCTCTTGCCCCTCCATCCTTTCCACTCTTGACACTGCACAGGAATACTTCTCATCACACTTCCAATTATGAAGTTCACTTCACATTTTTCTTTTCCTTCTTTCTACCTTCTCCACTTCTACCTCTGAAGTTCAAGTTCACTGCACTGTATGACCACTGTATAAACTTCTTCACATCCTCCCAGTTCCCATTCCACATTTCTCATTCCTTGTTTCCTAAAGCATTCCACATTTCAAAAAGGCACTTCTAAGCTGCTCAGTGCTATTATTAATCGCTGCAGCACTTGCTTACTTCGCTACTTCTCTCACTTGCTCCCTCAGCATCTCTAATGACTCCAACTACTCTTCTCTCTGTGGGCAAAGTTTGTCATCTTTCTCCTATTACCCACAGGCAACATCATCTGCAGTCTCCCATACCTCAATTAAAATAAGAAATTGAGTTCTCTTCCTCTCACCCATCCCCTCGCCTTGTTCCCTCCAGCAAGCTGTCAACACCTCAAACTCTCAAACAGCAAAAATAAAAAAGCAAGATACCTTTCTTCCCTGTCGTGCATGTAGGCGCTCCAAAATTACTCCTTATTCTACCCTCAGTCTATATAGGAGACTTTTTCCCCTCAGAAAGTTAAGGCTTCCCCTTTCTTTTTCTGAACTATCAAGCCTTCTGCAATCACTGCACTTAACGCAGATGTAAATACTTCTTTCCAGTTAGCTGGAATTCATGTAAATCTCTGTATTTTCTGGAAGTCATGTTTTTCTTCCGTTGTATGACATTATTCTGGGGTGTGATTCAGAAAGGTTAATAACTTCTTTGATGTGCCCATCCTGCTCATGCCCTTCTCCCTGTTCCTTAAACTTCTGTGCCAGTTTTCATCATTCTCCATGTCACACTGACTTCTCCCAAGCCTGTCTTTTCTCTGTGCCACATGAGTCACACTGTCACCCAAAGCCATCTTATTGCTTTAGCAGAAAAACTCAAACTTCCACTTAGAGACCTCCAAAGAATTCACATCTAAAACACTGTACAGAAAATTAACTCTTTCTAGGCAAATATCACTGAAGCTTCAAGTGATTCCCCCCATTACAAATATCAGTGTGCTGTTCCATAATACAGAGTATCTTATCTGAGCATTTATTACATGGAAAATAACTGAATTTATTAATCTGACAGAAAAGATACTCAAAAGGACCATGAAGTACCTTTATGTGACAAGGAAAAAGGAGGTACAATGGTAAGCATCATACCCATCAATTCTGTCATTTGAACACTGAATCCACAATGGCTTTAACAATTCAAACACACAAGTAATGATAGCGTACCTTTATTTTAACATGTGCACTGCACTGATGCAGCAGATACAACGCCAGCAGTTTCTCCTTGCACAAACTACTATCAATCAATAACTTCTCGGTGGAAGCAGCATTTAGTGCAAAGAATAATCAAGAAACTTCTAATGTTAACCATTATCTTGGGAACTGTTTGCATACATGGTGCAGCAATCACAGCTACTTCCCAACTGGCCTTAAACATGGAAAACTGATCACCTATAGCAGTTTGCATTTGGAAATTCTAAGACAGAGACTTGTTTTCCTTTTAAAAAAATCTACACTACAGCAACAAATAAATAAAGACTGACAGTGTATATATATTTGCTCAGAATCAATTCAACAACTTAAAAAAATATAATGTTCTGTGTTTGCTGAATTGCTTTATACTGCATCTATCACTTCAAAACACTAAGTTTAAAAAAAAATGTTAAAGAAAAAAATAATTCTTCCAACTCTCCATACCCTATTAGGTGAAAAGTTTGCAAGCACTGCTGCCTCTCAGCTATTAATATGCAATTCAGGTCCCCTGGTCATTCTGGGAATCTTTACAGAACATCCCTGCACACCCTGCAGCTCCCTGTGCAGCAATGCTAAAGGGAACTACAAGCCCTGGTACAGCGAGCAGATTAAGTAATCTTCCAGTTCACAAGTTTCCTTGCTAAAACCAAACCACCCCCCCTTGTTGTGACTGATTCCTACATCTGCCAAGCTCACCCAGGAACACAGATGCTCTGAGCTCTGTCCCTGTGTGTTTCATTTCACCTGCATGAGTAACCACACTAAGAACCAATGGAAATATTCATGCTTGCAAAGTTATGGATACACATGTTTACAGGATATCTGCATTCATCTGCAGCTAGACAATAAACTGACTGCAGTCCTGGAGCATAAATGAAGAGTCTCTACTAGATTACAGGTAATAATATCAAGGTCTTTCCTGGGATGCCTACAACAGAGCTAAAACACTCAGAGAAATGCAGGAAACTTTCTATTTAGAGAGAAGCTCTGTTCTTTGGGAGTATTTAGTGATTCACAAGCTGTAGGCCATGGAAGAACTGTGCCCTGTGTATATTCAAGAATGAACATTAACTGTGATTATTTAAAATAGTAAGACTGAAAATGCTTCTGTTGGCTCTCCAAACTGAAAACATTTTAACAATTTTAGAGCAATTATAGACCAAAGAAACAGTAAATTTTTGCAAGTTTTCTAGTATCAGTCTGGAATTCTGCAGAGGCTACTCAGATTCCATGAACAGTTTATATATGTGGGATGCAATATAATTTGTCTTTATTATGGTTTAAGAATATAAAGGACAGCTTTTGTTTGGTTTGTTTTCATTAACAGTATCTTGGGGGGAATCAACTCTCTCATAAAACTAAGAAAATGTTAATACTGGGTGTTGAATGAAACATCATTATTGTTCAGGATTAGAGTGTGTAGGGAAATAGTGCCCTTTTTATTCTATCTTGGAAAAGTAAAAAATGCATGTAATAGTCATATCCTTCCTACCTCAAGTGGGATTTTTAAACACAAATATCTTAGTCAATACATAGCAAACTCTTACAAAAATATAACTTTTGACAGCATGAGAAACTGCTAAAGAAAAATGCTTCTTTCAGAACAGAACTACAATGCACCCCAGCTTCTACTGACTTTTACACTGCAAGTGAATCTAACTGAGCAAGAGCCTCACACAATATGGGCCATCTGTGGCAATACAACCAGCACTGACCCTACTGAAGCACACACATACTTGCCTCAAAACATTCAGTGCAGGTGCACGTAGAGATAGATCACATCACACCCACATTTCTTCATCTTCTAAGCCACCCTTCACTTCAAAAATCTAGTGCTTCCCATAAGGCTGGGGAAAAGATATGCCCACAAGAGCCTCATTACACTCAATTTCTTGCACTGTGGTGGAATGAAAACCCAGCCTTAATCTTCATGCTTCAGTACAAACCTATTGCTAAATCCGTGTCAGAATCCAAATAATATGGCAGCAACTAAAGAATTCCAGGATGTAAAAGGCCAAAGACTCTTCTGCTGCAGAGATCACAGCAATGATGAAGGAAACTAGGGTAAATAAAAATTTGACACTGGCTTTCTTCCCTTTGCAACAAAGGACTTGGGGTATTCTCTCATAAGATTTTTTTTTTCTTTTTACTTATGCCCTCATCTATATGGAAGCACTGCAGTGTTCATTAAAAACAACAAAACAAAAACCAAAACCACATAAAAACCCTCTCCCATTTTTAAAAAGCATCATAGATGAAAAATCTATTGGAAAAACAAAACCAACAAAAACTCCATGCACCACCTTTCAGGGATGAAATGCTAAAGATGTCTTTTTTAATCAACCAGTTTGTGAAGATCTACAAAAAAATAAAAAGGATCACATTCTAAAGGTTCAGTGCAGTCAGCAGCTATATAGTTTTGCTGCTTATTCATCTTTAAGTTGACTTTCAAAAATAACACCCTAGCTCGTCAAAATATACATTTTCCATTTGCTTTTAAATTAAAATAATAATAAAAAAACATTTAAAGAATTCACAATCAATAGCATGACTAAGGTTCAGGATCATCTACAGCATATAATTTAAAGGTTCAAGATGCCAATATGCAGCATGTGGCAGGCCTATACGCTCCATGCAGCATGTACATTTAGGATAATCTCAAATAATCTTGATGTTCAGATGTCAGTCTGTTTCTTCCAAATCGTGTAGAATACCCATCTGGAGAAAATAAGCAGTTAAGGAAAAAAAAGGCAACATTCGTAGTACACAGTTAAAACTTAGTTCTTTTTACTTATATTTAAATTCTGAAAACTTCTGGTAGCTCATAAAGGGTAGGCAAAACACTCAAAAGTGAAATTTCCCTGGATTCTCTTTTTAACTCAGCAGTTCAAGGATGCCTACTCTTCAAACCACATACATGTTCCATTAAGGCCTGGCAGTTGTAAAGGCAAAAATAACCATTTTCTCTGAAACTATAAGCTTTAAGGGCAAGTATCTTTATATCCTTCACATTCTTTTGTCTTGAAAATGCAAGGTCAAATCTGAGTTTCACAGAGCTGACAGTAATGAGAAGCAGGAGGAGCTGGCTATAGTCAGTCTGGAGTCAGTAAGGGGTCAGTTTGGAGGCTGCAGCATTGAACACTACCGGGGTTAGAGACACAGAAGGGAGGCAAAGTGAACATACATAACAGAAGAAAGGCTGTCGCAGCATCACGTGCTTCATGTATTATGAATAAGCAGATCCTGGAAAGATGTTTCCTGTCAAGAGAGACAGCCACAGCAGGCTTCACCCTGCAGAAACATTTCCAGGGAGATCCCACAAAAGCAGTAAGCACTCAAGGCAAAATGAAGCCAGCAGAACCACCTTACAGCAGATCAAAATGCCCCTCTCAAGCTAGGGGCTTGAAGCTTAAACTTCTAGCTCCTTATATAACTTCCCTGCTACCCACAAATTGAGGAAATTCTGAAGGATTATTTTTAGGAACAGGATGCTGCTGAGAATATGCATACCCCTCCACTTGGAATATTTTTTTCCAGTAACACTAACTAGTAATGATTGTTAGGTATCACTCTCTTCCCCATTTCCCAGTTTTAAAAATCAACTCTGAACTGTATGCTCAAGAATAGATCTGTCAGTCAATATTTAAAGATCTGGATCATGCTAATCTGTATGAAGTTACTTTCTTATTTTTGTAAAAGAAAAAAAAAAATAAGAAGATACAGCCTTGTCAGAACTCCCAGGCAGCATTACCCTTATCATACAGTTTATCCTACATCACATATACCACTCAAATACATTAACAAAAACACAGCCTGTTCATGAAAGGTGCTGATCATTTAATCAGCTGTGAATTTATAGCACTTTTAGAAAACAATTCCTACAATTATCCTCAAAATAAAACTGCAGTAGTTCATTTACTATGAAAAAAAATTGTTTAAATCAGAGCTGCCGTTTAGCTTGAGTTCATTACCTCCAACCAAATCTATACTTGCTTGATTTATTAATACACACTCTTCAGTCTTTAAGGATACAATTCCATGTAGGAGGGAACGCACACAGTTTCTTTTGAAAACTCCACAGGACAATAAAGCCTGCTAAGCTGTTCTTCATACAGAGTCAAGGCATCAGTCAGATTGATACAGTTTCCCTGAGGAAAAAAAAAGTCCCAGTCACAATCAAGCAAATAAGCAAAATTTCAGATGAATATATACATTTTGACATTACTGCAAGGCTCCCACATACTTCAGAACCAGATACATGCTGTTCCTAATATTTAATATTTACAAGGCAAACACTGAACAGCTTGTCTTCATTCTGCCTACAGCAAACAACAATTTGTATCCTTTCAAGAAAGGGTAAGTATGGGGGGATTATCTATATTCTCGTTAACAGAAGGAACCATTATATGACGGCTTCCAGTTAAAACAGACCACCATGTGTTGTTTACCTATAACAGCTACTCCATAACCATTTTCTTTATGATTGCTTAAATGTATTAGTAAACAGTATTACAACGTCCAGATTTTTCTCAGTTATTTAGCATTGCCTAGATATTACAGTGTTTAAATGCACTATTAAAAAAACTACAGCCTATCAATTTTAAACAGATTCTTCCACAAAGTAGTATGACAAAATACATCAAATTATACAGAAGTTCCCTGGCTGCGAGCAACATTATCTTGAGTTTCCACATGTCATGCTTCTGAAAAAAAGATTCCTACGATAGTTTTTTTGTCTTAGGAGTGAAACAATATTACCCAAACATATTCTTGGGATACAAACACATCGAGGACTGCAAAGAGTGAGGAATTAAACAAAACAACCCCAAAACAAACAAAAAAAACCAAACAAAAAAACCCGCCAAAACCCAAATACTCACCCCCCCAAGCAATTCTTATTTGCAAGCACTACCTTGTCCCAAGGTAAGTATTACTAAGAAGCAGAAGCTACTGCAATGTATACCTGGGATGCCCATATGGAGAAAGCTCTAATTAGAAGACTGAATTCTCCATATCCTGGAGAACACATTTAAAGATTTAGTGGTAACAGTGAGCTCACAGAACACCAGATTGAACAAACACCAATTACCCAAAGCAATAAAAGTCAGTTGTGTAAGTTCAATTAAAAAAAACCCCAACTTTGTCAAGTTTCTTGCCTACATAACTGAGTAGACTAGCAAATACTTCACAACCTTAAATTCAACGGTCTTAGGAAGAATGTGGCAAACACAAGTTATCTGGACACTAATTTAAAATCAAGTGAAGTTGAATACAGTCACCACTGTGTGGTCCACAAATTACTCAGGTTGTTTTTTTTCCAGGTACAAGGCACTGAATGAAGACTCACCAAAAAGAAGTGTACCGTTGCTGTGGCACAGCACAGAGGTAACACATTCTGTGATTGTGGTCAAGGTGGAGATATTGTTAAAGGCTCTTGGCACACTGACAGCCAAATTAATTGATTTGTGGTCTTCTCTCTCCACCACTTTCCTGAGGAATTCTCAGCCCAGCCTATAGGGCCCAAACATGATAAATCAACTGTGCTGTAACACTAAACATCAACAGCAAGTTATATGATGACTACGAATCCCTACTGCCCACACAGTATGTGCCAACTTGGCCACATGCAGGGCAGGGTGAGAGCATCAGGAGATGCGTGTCCCCATCTTCCCCTAATGGCTGGATTTGCTAGCATGCAGTATAAATGTCTTTTACCTTGATCCAGCACAAAGCCTGCTTTCCATTTCTGATCAGCAGAAACAGAAGCATTAACTAACATTTTCCAGAGTAACTCAATATAAAAATCCTCAGCTTCCCCACACATTTTACCACTTCTAGTGGAGGAGTGTTTGCCACAGAAGATAAAAAGGAGAACAAAAAGGAAATCTTTATGTTAATGAATACACAGTTTCTAATAATCCAGCACAAGAGCCAAAGTCCCACAAAATGATGGCAAGAAATGCAAGGCACAGAAGTTATGTGTTAGAAAGTCTAAAGCAACAACCTCCACCTATGGAGTGGCAGGATCCTCCTGCTGCTCTGAGTGACTTTGGGAAGTGTTTGTGTGTACCCGCAAGTACACATAATTTTGGGAGGTTTTTTTACTGACCATTGAATGCAGTATCTTGTTCCTTCCTGCCCTTCAATAACATGTGTAACCTGCACCTGACTGAAAGAATGCAGATGGTTCAATAAGAAAAAGCTAATCTAAAGAACAAAAATTACTTTCCTTACAGTCACAGCTTATTCAATATTTTAGGACCTCTAGCCTGAAATGAGGACCCCAGGACTTACTCAACACTTCCCAAGTGTCTGACCGCCTATGTTTCACACATTGTATTGCTCTGCTAACACACTGTGAAGCTTCTAAATCCAGAACAGTCTTTAACAAATACTTGTTTTACTGTGTAACTTCTTTTGGTGCTCCCAGATTTTTTAAATGGCCTTAAAATGATTATATGCACACAGATGCAACTGAAAGTTAATTTTCACAAAGCAAGGAACTAAGATGAGTTTGAACAAGTACTACCTGTGCTCTTTAAAATATACAACAGGCAGAGGCCAAAACAAGCAGAGGTCACATTTGAAACCAGTATTTCTAAAAAGCTCCATTTACACTGATTTTTCCCCGTAACAACATCAGGTGATAACTAGCACCAAAGTGTAAAATGTACATTCTGACTTTGGGATTTATACTATTTTTCCTACTTTTTACTGGTAAGATTTTTCCACAGTGTATTTAAAACATTTCTATTTCCAGAGGAAGTGAAAAGAGAATTCATTCCACCAATCTTCCTCTGAATTTTCTGCATCCTGTTCAATTTTTTTTTTTTTTTTGGATTGTGCTAAAGTTTTCACAAGTGGAGAAGAAAGCCTCAAGTTAAAAAAATCTTAACGCAGCATCTTGACAATGCTCTCAGGCACATGATGTGATTCTTGGGGTTGTCCTGTACAGGGCCAGGAGTTGGACTTTGACGATTCCTGTGGGCCCCTTCCTGGCCAGGAAATCCTATGATTCCACTCTTATCATTCTATAATCTTCAAAAAATCATTTTTGGGAAAGCCCTCCTTCAAAAGAACTTGCATAAAACATGTTTGAATATAATTTTAATCATATTGCACAAACAAACCTGTACTTGTTTATTTGGTAAAGGAAAGTGACATGCTTTATATGGAATTCTTCATATGTGGGTTTGGGTATCAGAAAACAAATGAGATTTGTAAAAAGGTAGAAGACTAACACTTACTGAGCACAACAATGAACAGACTGCTGCAGTACAGTTTAGTAAGCTGTCATTATCCAGGGGATTGTGGTGGGGTTTTTTTTGTTCAGCTGCCCTTTACCAGACATATCATTTTATTTCAACATCAGACTGAATGCAAAAGGAAACTAAAAAACAACCTGTGTGTGTAATTTTGAGTCACAAATAGAAACACTGCTAGGTAATTTACCGAGCATACCACTATTACGTAGGAAGTTGAATAGGATACACAATGATAGAGAAGTATCCAGTTTCCCAGACTGTCGCTTCAGTATTTCATCATTTCTCCCTTTTCTAGCAAGAGACAAATCACTGCAGACACCATGGAAAACAAATTACAGGAGCAACGAACATGCCAAGAAACAATTTTTGCTTTTCAAACCCACAACTCCCCAATTTCCAAATCAAGATCTTGCCTAAAGGTTCAGACAACCCACCTGGCTCTTCTATCAACCTTTTTCTTCTGGAGAAATACCCCAGGATTTTTTAGTTCTGCATAGTTATTATTTTTTCTATCTATCTGGCTTTACTCAACACAAAGTTAAGCCTTCTAAAAATCAATTCTACAAAACTTAATGTTTATTTCAATGAAGTTATTGAAAAATCACTATTATTAACACCTTTCTTTAAAAGGTGACCAGATTTATCAACCAAGGCTACAGTGTTAATAACAATGTCAATCACACTTAGATGTTCTAGTATCACTGAAGTGCCACAGGGAACCAAGCCCAGAATGCAATGCAGAGATCTGTCTAATGGCCTGTGTTCACTTTAACTCCCTCTGCCTAATGAAGAGTTACGAGGTAGAGCAATGCATTGTTTGTTCTGAACAGACACCATGTAACTCAAACAATAGCTACTATTGAACGCTGTTTAATGAGGTTTAAAGCAGATGACTCACCAATTATGTGTTTTCAAAGGGAAATAAGCAAAATCACTTTCTTTTTTCTCCCACAGGGTTTAGTCAAATTCTCAACACATACAAAACCCTACCAAACTCCTCTCTGCCCACCCCCCCTTACTTAATCTCTGTTCCACATCAAACAATTTGACAGGTAAGAACTCGAAGAATGATGAATTTTTTTTACTCCTTAGGAAGCATCTTTTGGACAGGAAAGTACTTGAGGCAGTTTTAACTTCAAGATTAACAAATCTTCATCTATAAGACCTTGTTTAAGACAGACGACTCCTGAATTGTTTCACAGCCTTTGCATCCTGAGTCTGCTCAGTGCTTGCACTCACTTCAACAGCTCATGCCTGTCTTCCAACATCAATTTTTCTGGGCTCTCACAAGGCATACATTCTAGATCCATGGGTTTAGTTTTTAGGTTTCTACAGCACAATGCACAACACATTTAAATAACAAATATGGTTCCGGACAGACAAAAAACATGCCTTAAAATAAGTAGCAAAACCAAAAATTGTTTGAATTAACCCTGTAAGTTCCAGTTAACTCTGCCCACCTATAAAGGGGATGTGTCCATTAACTGGTTACAGGCTGAACTTAGGCCACTATGCTTCCCCCAACCCTCAGAAAGTAAACCAGTGACTTGAAAGCAGGTGAAAGGGTCCCTTTTCCATACTCGCCCATTTCTTACATGTCTTACCCCACATGTCATTGTCACTGGACACCTTTGTGACCGTATGCCAGAGAAGTTCAATTTTTGTTTTTAATATGGGTTTCTATTTTTGTTTTGTAATATTGTGCCAGAATGGGACATGGCCAAGGTTCAGTTTTATCCTTCCTCACTTCAGAGTGACTAATAAGCAGTGAGACACTGATCATGACCTGGCACCAAAACCAGGCTTAGGTTTTGGGGGACAGGGAGGGCTGTTAAGGAGATAATGGAGGCAAACCTGATGGTAAGTATCTCCACTGGCCAAAAGATTAATTAATTTAAAGCTGAACTCTCAGTAACAAAAGACAATGAAAATGTCTGTTCCTTAAAGTCTCTCAAACTACCAAGAAATCACAGAGAGACATAAAGCCATTCTTCCAGCCTCCTTTCATGGTTCAGTCATGGAGAATCTTGCTCCCTCATTGGAAGTGCTAATTAGAAAGCCCACACAGCAGCCAAAAAAGGGAGTCTAACTATGGAGCAACACAATGATTGTCTGGACATTTAGAGGGCTGTATAAGAGTGGCCAGGAAGAGACAGCTTAGTGAAGGGCCACATGTTCGTGTGGGAGACACATGATCCCTTGCACCAGGGGTCAGTGCTGTTTACTGGAACCTGCGACTGGTCTGAGTTTCTATCCTGCCTGAGCCGAGTGACCCTAACCAGGAAGTCACAAATTCCTGTTTAGAGGTATTTTTAAAGGTTCCACTTCATAAACAGGCTGAAAATTATAGCCTTCTCAACCTCAAAAGATTAGATCAACAGAACAAAAACTTAGCGCAGAAAAAGGCATTTTCTTAGCTACACATAACCCACTGACACTCAGAGACAACCTTACAATCAGTCTCTGCAACTGCTAGACCATAGTTTCACAGCTCTTGGGACAACCCTCACGTGCTACTTCGAAGGCAGAAGAAAGTGATGGTTCAGAAAAACTAAAGTCACAAACATATCATGCTGATATCTACAAGTATACATATTCACTTGAAAGGAATCACTTGGGCCATCTAAAAACCATACTTTTATAAAGTCCGATACTGTAAAAACACTTAACGTGTTCAGAAACAAGTTGCTGGGAAGGTATATTAGAGATGAAACTGCATCTCAGGATATGTCAAGGTCTTACATCCTCACCAACTCCCATTTCTCTCCACTGTGATGGCTGGGAACCTGTACCTCTAACTGGCTCTGCCTTGGAGAAGGTAACACCAAGCACCTCACAGACATGGCCTCACATCATATTGTATCTATCATGTCATATTATTAAACATTTCAAAGCACCCGCTCCAAAAGAAGAATGGAAATAAGAGCATGCTGTATGACCATTGAACCTCAGAGTGGTGGGATTCTGTTTAACAGTAAGTTTTCACAAACAAGCTTCAAGTCTTAAACCTACAGACAGGCTGGCAAGTTCTGCAGGCTAAGGGCCCTAAAGCTCATGTCTCTCTGTAGATCCTGTGTAGGCTGCAACACTCAATATGGATGATGCAGCTAGAAGAGCAAGGGCATGTAAAGCACAGCTGCTACTCGTACAAGTTTTTGTTCTAAGCTGTGATTACTATTTGCACAGAGAAAGTATAGAAGCATTTTTCCCCAAATACACTCAGACTTAAAGCAGCAGAGAATGACATCCATTAACTTCCCTTTTATATCTTTCCCGAGCTAAAAAAAAAGGAAGAAGTTCCTCCTGCATCTTAAAATTGGCCACATAAGTTCTTATATCCCCTAGGAATACAAATAAACAGTCTGAAAAATCTTCCACAGGCAGAATCTCTATAAATGTTAATAAACTGCCAGGCAATACCGGTTACCTGCCTCCACCTAGTGGTGACAGGACATTCTGCACCAGCATTTGGAGACCGCTTTGAGGATCACCAAGGAAGGAATCCCGAGGGAACCACCAGGTGTGTTAGAGCAGCATGCCAGAAATAATTCCTTTTATAATCTAAGACAAATTATATCCATCTGGAGTTAGACAGCGCTAGGCCCTTGCCTGCTGACAATTCACGTGCAGATCAGAACATTTTCTAAAACGTCTGCAGAGCTCAGTGAAGAGGTGACGAGCATTTCCCTTTATTTTTCCCAGCAGTGGGATTTAGACAGTCAGGCAGCAATACAGTATGTGAAAGGATGGCATTCTGTGAACACAACTCCACTTTTGGGTAAAGCATTTCTTTGGCATTGAAAAAAATGACATCCTAACTAGATGCACATGATTCTGTTCAGGGAGCAAGGGGACATGCTACAAACTACAAAGAACAGAAATTTTCAGTGCTAGTACAACGTAAGGCCAAGGCAGAATTAAGCAACTATAATTACTGGCTAGTAGTCCACAGGACAACAAACCTTTTGCTGCATTTTTCCTATGAGACATTTCCTCATCATAGCAAAGATGAGGCTCTAACAAGTTAAGTGGACATTCCCTCAGTCACTTTTCTTGATGATATTTAATGTTTTTTGGTTTAGAGAACCAAAATGCAAAGAAGGGGCTGGGGGGCACACAGAGTCCTGCATTTTAAAAACACAACTGCTTTAAAAGGTACATGATGTCTTCAGCAAGGCCTGCTGTGTAACACAAGCACCCTGAAAGTAGATAGCTGGAACAAAAGTAACTTAAATTACCAATGTTAATGCACAGAGCTAAAACCACTGGCATTTAACAGCAAACACAACAGAGCATTCAAAATCATTTATGAGTTCCCAGTGTGTGACTAGGCTGCCAAAGTTGGTAGTGGTCATGTTTGAACTTCTGACCATAGTCTAACCTAATACTCTAAGTAGCCAGCTTCAGATAGTTTCATTGAATGTTTAAATAATTAAAACAAGGTTATAGACTGCTGTTTTTCTTTAGAGCACCCCAATAGTCTGTTCATTGTATGACCAGACTGCTGAGTTGTCTGAGGGCGTGGTGTGTTGACCCTGGCTAGATACCAGGTGCCCACAAAAGACACACTGCCACTCCCCTGCTCAGCTGGACAGAGGACAGAAAATATAGCAAAAGGCTCATGGGCCAAGATAAGGATGGGGAGAGAACACTCACCAGTTACCATCACAGGCAATCAGACTCGGCTTTGGTATTAAACTCAATTTCCTCATCAGATCAGAGTGGGATAATAAGAAACCCAGATTTTGAGAACACCTTCCCCTACCCCTCCTTTTCTCCTCAGGGTGAACTTCACTCACAAAATCTCTACCTCCTCCTCACTGTGCTGATGAGGGATAGGGAATGGGGATTGTGGCCAGTTCATCCCATGTTATTTCTAGTGCTCCTTCCTCCTCACACTCTTCTCTGCTCCAGCGTGGGGTCTCCCCCCATGGGGGACAGTCCTCCATGAAGTTCTTCAACATGAGTGCTTCCATGGGCTGCTGTTTTTCATTAATTGCTCCAGCATGGGTCCCCTGCAGGGTCACAAGTTCTGCCACAGCAAGTTGCTCCAGTGTGGGCTTCCCACAGGGTCACAGCTTCCTTCAGGTATCCACGTGCTCTGGCATGGGGACCTCCAGGGGCTGCAGATGGATCTCTGCTCCCCTGTGGAGCCTCACGGGCTACAGAAGCACGGCCTCCTACATCATGGTATTTATTCATCATGGGCTGCAGGGGAATCTCTGCACTGGTACCTGGAGCGTCTCCTGCCCCTCATTCTCCATTGACCTTGGAGTCTGCAGAGCTGCTTCTCTCACATATTCTCACTTCTCTCTCTGGCTGCAACTGCTGGCCCTTCAAAAATCTTATCCCAGAGGCACTACCACAGTCACTGATGGGCTCAGCTTTGGCCAGCAGTGGGTACACCCTGAAGCAGTCTGGCACTGGCTTTGTCGGACATGGGGAGCCCTCCCCACTCCCCCCCACTATCAAAAGCTGGTCACATACACCCAATACAGAGAGTTATTCCATTTTTACAGAGGGTTATTTTGTTTTTTCAGGCCCAACTGGGAAGAGGCTACAAGGACCATCAAATGGGCTGGGTAGTGTATCAGTAGATACACTGTCAGTAGATACAGCTGTCTGCCCCAGTATTAATTGTCCTTTTTTCAACACCTTCAGGAAGACTAAACTGCTAGAGAACACTGCTTCTATACTCAAGCCCTTTCACTGGCTACCCATTAGCCACAACTCCAATTTTAAGCCACATCAATTTTAATACTGTGTCTTTCCCACTCTGCGAAGTACCACCTTGTTGCTGTGGGACCACAAAATATAATATTGCATAGTTTCACAACAGCTAAAACCCACCCACCAGGGCTGGTTCAGGACTGCTGTCCTTTCTTTCTGTGCAAGCAGATGCTGGAGAGCTGACTTATCTCCTGAGGACAGGGGCTGCACCAGTCTCCACCTCAGCTGGTTTCAGCTGACACAAAACAATCCTCCTGTCCCCTGGCTACAGCACAGCCTTCATTGCAGCTTTCAGCACAAGCTTCTTCTCAAGAGTTCTTCTGCAAAGTCCAAGAAAATCTGTCCCCACACATGTTTACCTTCATTCCAATAAGGCCAGCTAGTCTCACTGTGTATGGTATAAGTACAGCAACTGCAACACAACTCTCTCTGTTTCCACATTTAGTGTCCTTTGGATATCAAAGTCTGCCATAAATATTTCCACTATTAACAGGACAGAAATGCCCTTAAAATTTACAGTGTGGTACAACTATGTTAATCATACCTTATATTTCAACCACAAGATAATTTCTCTTGCCCATAAAACCACAGCATTTTAAAATAGAGCAGCATATTAGAATTGCCAGAAACCTCATCCCACAAGTTTTGCGTTTCTTTATAAATCTGCACAATTTTACAGTAAACCAATTTCTTTGTATTTCAGAGCTTAAGGATACTATTCCAAAACACAATCCTTAGATTCTCCACACATCAGAAGACTAGTTTATGAGCATGACAAAAGAAATACAGCTTCAGAGACTTAGACTTCACTGAACCATCTGCTGGCTCCTGTCATATTCTTGTACGATTCCCCACAGCTTTGTGGCATTCCAAATTCAGGATTACATAAAGTATTTTCAGTTGAAAGCTATACCACAATTCTCTTATCTACGAGGTGGCTATACTAATTTTCTCATCCCCCTGTACCTATGTCAAACTCTTACACCTTAATGAATGATAAATTTTCATGTTTTACATTCTAAAATTGGAGACATTAGCTTAAAAACCAGGTATCTCTTCACAAAGTACATCTCTTCTGCTTTTCAAAGAATTGTTTAACTGCAATATTCTGTAGTATGCCTTGGTGAGTCTTAAAATTATGCTTTTAAACTCCAGACAAAAGTGCTACATATTCAGCTGAAATAATGAAAAAAAGACAAGTCAGTTAGCAAAAACCTAACTTTCATGCAAAAATGCCTGATAAGTCATTAAAGGGAGAAAACCAGCTTGTAGTAGATTTTTTAGGTAGTTTTGTCTTTTTTTTTTAACTGAAAAAATACAAATTGCAATAGATATAAAGCAGTACTTTATTACATTCAGATACCACACCTGTGTGAAGTATTTCCCATCTTGTTTCAGGACCTTCATTGAGAGGTCAAGAATCAACCGTAGAAATTCCCATGTGGAATCTGCATATGGGGAGTGATGGAAAAACAACAGCACATTATTGGCTTGTTTACTTATTACATATTCAAGACTTCCAAGTCTTAAAAAAAATTTCAAAATAAAGCCTGGATTAAAAAAAAAAAACACATGCAAACCATACACAATGGCAATGATGGCAGGAGTATTGTTGGTTTTCTTCACAGGAATTTTCCAGAAGTTTCCAATAAACTATAAAGTGAGGAAAATTTACTGGAGTACGAACTCCAAATACTTCTCAGGAACTACATGAGTTCATATTATTCTGGAATTTGAGATTTAAGAGTGCTAGGCACTTGCTAGCCTTTTCTAATAATAAAAAAAAATTTTCAAAAAACCAGATGTCTTACTCTCTTTCTTTTCCTCTTAGATTTGCTTTTTAAATGGAAAAAATGAAAGCATTTATGCTGCAAACTATTATGCAGCAGCAGAACAAATGTTGAATATTCTCAGAAGCGTAAGAAAATAAATTACAAGATTTACCTTCTTCTGGAGATGTGGAGATTGGAACAGCTGTCAGATCATTAATTACATAATCAAACATTCTTCCTTCTTTGGCATACCTCTTCAGCACAGGAATACAGTCTTCAATTAGAACCTGTAAGAATGAAATACTGTACCTAGTCCTCAAAATACCCTAAAACTCACCAGGTAAAAGGAACAAATGTGGATTCACAGAAATTAAGAGGGAAAAAATACAAAATTAAATATATGTTTAATTTTAGGCTCCACTTTCAATTTTTTACATCATATAGAAAGGAGGAACTTTGTAGGAATTATGACAATGACAACACAGGCACTCCAGGACTAAAGTTCCTACACCTGCGACCACTGTTCTTCCTACCAAATGCTGGCAACAGTTAGCAGTTCCAACATATGAGTAAAATAAGGTATTTGTATGAAGGGCCCCTGATTTCCACAGAGCAGCATGTGACTTTTCTGTTAATTTTTTGTGTGTTTTTATTAGCTCACTCCTGTAAGTAGTATCTGTCACAGCATCTAAAGACCAGTAAAGAAAACAAAAACATGTCAGATTACACCTGGGCTCATTTGTAAGTGCTGTCAGATGCAGCAAAAAGACCTCAACTTCAGGAATGCATTACATTTGTTGGGGTTTTTATTTTTAATATAATAGCAGTGTAATACTAAGATTTTGCCTGCAAATTAAAAATAATTGTTAAATGTGTATTACAAATTCAGATATTTCCAACAGTATAGAACAACTAAGAAATGCACATTTCTATCTTGTTAACAGTTTAAGGAATGATGTTAAACACTACATTCTTACTGCTACTTCCTCTTTATTTCTAAGTTATAGCAAACATTCTCCTATTTCACATTCCTTAAAAGCTACATATGCAATTAGTTTTAGAAGTCTGAAGACAGAGAGTTAAAATACTTCCAACATGAATCCCAGCTATTAAAACACACAAGTGTCATACAAAAGGAAAAAATGCTTCCCAAACTTGAGTCAGAAGACTTGTCCCCAAAACTCTGCCACAGCAGTCTTCCAGACTAGGTCTGTAGGTATTTGAACTACTACTTGTAATGAAAGAAAAACAAAACATTACCTGGTAGCACTCTCCTTTCAGATTGTCTAAGACATCTCCGCACGTTTTACGCATGTGTTTTTTACACCCGTCAATCACCATTTGGTCAATGTTTGAAGCTTGTCAAGGCATAATACATTCCAGAAATAATAGAGGTAACAGTTTCTACTTCTTCAGAAACAAGTTCTCAAAGAGGTGGCATTCACAAAGGAATAATAGGATGTGTCTATTGGTGTATATACTGCAATAGCCAACCTTACATACCGGCCTCCAGATTCAATTAGATGATTAGGAAGTGCTTATTTCTGGTTTTGACCAGTATTTTTGATACCTTAGGTTATCATTACTGTGAAAGCCTGAAACATAAACTGTAAAACTATTAAAAACTCCATAAAGTTAAACTAGGTTCAGATTTGAACCTACATTTTTTAAAACAATTATTTTTAGTCTTAGCAAAGGGATCCCAGAACCTAGGATGATCAACATTTCATATGGCTAACAGCAGTTTACATTACAAACTAAATGAACTCCAGAATGTTGAAAACTTGATTTGTATTGGTATTTCTAAAACAGGGTTGGTCAATTCATCAATACAGTTCATCAAGTCCTGACATTCCTATTGATTAAATTTTTTTGCTTCTAGGCACTATTTTTTTACAGCTTTCTTTAGGAAAACAGAAGAACTCAAAATGGGAGAACCAGAACCACAAACATGACAGATCTGTCTTCTGTTATGAGAGAAAGCCTCAGTCTGATGACAGAAGCATTCCTTTCTAGCCTTATGTAAACTGCTACTTGGAGTTATTGTATGGATATATTGTATACATATATACAATATGTATATATTATATATATGTATGTATTTTATATATGTATACAATACAGTATTGTATGGGAACCTGAAAGCAGGTGTTGCATAATGATCCACAAATATGCAGTCACTGGGTCTCTCTAAGCTGACAAAAAGAAAGTGCAGTTTAGACCCTATCTCCTCATGCAAATCAGGACCTGACAGGTAACTGTGCTCAGTGCTAAGGTATCAGCAGAAAGCTCAGGTTGATATGAATGATGGGCCATTTGTCAAAGGATATCTCTACCATAGTAACCATCTTTGGCTTCAGTTTGACTATCTCATAGAGTATACCTCCATCACCACCTCCTAGGATTAGCACTTCTTTCCCAGCGTAGTCTTCCTTTCCACTGCCCATTATGGCTTGAGTATATGCCAGGTCGCTTTCTGCCAGATCTGAATGGAAGGAAGAGAGATTTGGACAGAAACATTACATCTTCAGTTGTTCTCATTAACTGGAATTAATCCAGAGGTGATACAATACAGACCAAAGCAAGAGCATCTACAGAAACAACCTGGCTCTCACAGACAGTCCAAGTAATGAGATTTTTCTCAGAATCCCACACAGGATTTCTCCAGTTCTCCATGTGAACCCAACAATGGCCACCTCAGCATTGGGAAGTACTGTGTGCCAATAGAAGCAAAGTAGTAGAGCAAGTCTTTGTAACTTGATACTTCAGTGGGTTTTTATCTCAGACTCATCCTGCAAGAGACAGATCTGGAAATTTTTGAAAATACATTGTGGACCCCAGCTAAAAAGAGCAACCTAGATGCACACCAGTGGATCCCTGCACAGAAACAAACACGACCATTAACACCCAGGTGCTGAAGGGCCCTGCAGCTTGCCTTCTGCCAGCATTACCTTCAAAGCAGGCAGTAACACTCCCAAGCTGCAACAACAGATCTGCACTACAAGGGCCAAGCTTTGTGCAGCAGCACATCGTGGCATATCCTATCACTCTGCCTAGCAATCACCACCTCACTTATGAGTGCACAATAACAAAATGAGACAAAGCATTATTTTAAAATCCCATGGAAGGGAAATGAGTAATGGCATACTTCCCTTTCTACAAGGCACATTGTCACAATGTTCAAGCAAAACCTCATCTCCATATTAAACTCTGATGAAAATTTCTGGCTAGAAGTATTGAATACTACATTTGATGATTTCTAATACAATTTTATCTGGATTAGAAAATACCTTGCTAATGAATGCAACAACAGTGCTTTTCAGCTGCCATCTGCACAGAAGCCCTCTTGACAGTTGCAGAAAGCTAATTGAATTGTTAGAGGCACTTCCAATGATTTCAAAAAGCTGTAGTTCAATTTCTTAATTACTCTACCATCAGAGTGAAGATAGGTATACTATCCCTGGGCAGCAACATCCCTCATTTACCACAGTCAATCCTTTTCAACATAAGAACTAAGATTTTACAAAGCATAAGCCTTTTGTTGCCTACATTTTCTAGCAAACAGCAGTCTCTAGCTTTAAAGAACAGTAGCCCACTTTCTCCTAAGTTCACTTTCAAAAATACAAAGGTCAGCAGGCACAAAGTACAACATATAAAACCCTCACATAAAGGTTGGGTCACTATTTTGATTAACTTAAGAGTTCAGTTCTATTATTTTGAAGAAGAGTCAAAAGATGTTCACCAATAAAGCAGTTAAATGATTCGAGATAGAGCTGTCCTGTACCTCACCAAGCAGGAAACTCCCTTAGAGAATTAAGGGAGCAGCAGGATTATACACATACACACATGCCAGCTCCCATTTCTTTAGAACTCCACTGTGTTTTGAAGACTGACAAAGTAGCTTGTTTACTGTCAAAGAGAAGCTCTCAGAAGGCTGGACTGGCAACAAGAGGGAAAAGCTCATATGAAAGAACGGAGTAGAGCAAGCTCTGCTGTAGAACACCACCTTCTATTCTCCTCGGCTGCTTTCTGTGGCAAAGATACTAACTCTGGAAAAATAAGTCTTATTTTTTTTAACTCTAGGTTTTACACTGGTCAACCTGATTAACATCCTTAATATACAGGAGCAGATATATGAGAACAGGCATAAACAATTTCCAGCATCAGAGCCATGACCCTTAGACATCTATTAAGCCTGCCACATCAGGACAGAAAACAACACTTCCAACATTTTCACACCAGAGATCCTTAAATGAGATGATACTTACTAACATCCCCACTGAGAATAAGAATATTCCCAAATTGTTTTGAATGCAGAATTTTAATATTCTGAAAAGGTGAATCTTCATCATAAACAACTTCATCTATGTCATACTCCACCAGGCGCCCATCAGCTGTGGGCCAGTATCTATCAATGACACCTCCTCTCAAAATGGCTGGCAACCTAGAAAGAAATAATATGAGAAAAAGATTACAAAAATTTGGAATGTTTATTTTAAAAAAAAATCCACTTTAAAGATCCTATGGATTCACCACAATAAATAATACTTACAAGAGGCATCCAAGAAAACTTGCTACATTTAACACTCAACAGATATAAGAAACCTACCAGTCATATGTTAAATATACGTAACTTGCTAAGGCACAGCTAATAAAAATGATTCTTCTTTATGTACAACTTGTACAATGTACCTGTGAATTTCTTTCTATTCAAAGAGATGGAATTTACATAACATACAAGCCTCTGTAGAAGAATCAGCTCATGACTAGAAATTAATACAAAAGCAGAATGCAGGCAAAAAAACATGACAAAACCTCTTCTCATCTTCAGTTCAATTAAGAATGCCATTTCTTTGAGATTAAGTGGTTCTCACTCTGAAGCTGTACTGAGAGACATTTTAATACATAGAGAAACAAAAAGTGAACTATGACAGTGTTTCAAACTGAGCTGGGTCACCCTGCAGCTCATCATCAGTCTGTAGTACTTTTTAAAAGTGGTTCAAGCATCTGCAAAGATTGTTTTGGATTTGTTGTTTGTGGGTTTTAGGGTATTTTTTTAATTCCATAAAGATGTATCTTGGTTCAAATCAGTATTTCACCTGTAAAGACAAACTATCTTTGAAATGATAGCAAATGATCAAAGGGATTGTGTTTATACAAAATGTGCAGACACAGAGTTCATCAGATCTCCCACACACACTTGAAAGAATTAAGAGGGTTTTTTTTTCCAGAGGAGGGTGTAGCAGAAGACCAGACACAGACAAGCTTCTTCTAAATTCCCCAGTGATTCCCAATCAACATTCCAGAAACGCTTCCTGCCTCCAGCAAGCCGCCAGATGGCAGCACACAGTGGGAGGAAGAGCAACCCTTCCTTACCTCAGAACAACAAAAAGGCACGAAAAACTCCAGCTACATTCATCCTACTGCAGCTGCGTGTGTGCAGCTCACACCAAAACGATGCAAAACAAGTTTTAAAAAAAAAAGCACAGACCAAAAACAAGCAAAAAAAGACGTTGAGGAGCATGTGACAAGATCCATGCCAGATATGCTGTTCTAAGAGGTTCATCTTCCTGTACTAAGGTAACCAAAAGATCTAGGTCACTTTAGGCAGATGTTTTCCTGACCTGTTTTTAAGAAATTCCTATCACAGGGATTCCACATATTCCCTATATCATTTCAGCATCAAAATAGCCTCAAAGCTTCTCCTCAATAAGCAGAGATTGAGGAGATCAATCTGTGAGATCATCTATGTTCATATACTGTGCACCTTGTGAGCCTTTACCAGGTTGAAGTAAAGCAAAGTAACTACTCTCTGTTTTACACAGATCTGTAAAACAGAAATAACAATATTCAAGTATAATACCACTTTTCAGATTACTACCACTTTACTTGTGGTCTCTCATAAACTTCAGATCTACTTTCTGCCATAATACTGCTTAGCTGTTTTCCTATTTTGTAGTTTGTTCCTTGGCTTTACTGAGCCTTGTTGATTTTACACTTGCTTTTTACTTTTCTTAACCCAATTTCACTTCTATGGCCCTTCAAGCCCCCACTGCACCTTCCACCACGTGCATGCCTACAGTAAGTGTTCCCTGGCTTCAAGGTATCAGTCACTGCCAGACAGCCACCACAAAGACAACAAGAAGCCATGTCCAGCAGGCCATGAGCTGCAATTTGGGTCCTTAAAGTTTAATATACAGCCCTGAATTTAAATAATCCAAACTGACAGAGGGCTTGCGAAGCCTCAATCCTTAAGTTTTATTATAAAAATTTGCTACAAAATATATCTATCTTCTTGGCAGGTCCCTAAACCACACATGCCCACAGCGAGCACCATGAGGCACAGCAGAGGCAGAGATGTGAGAGAAAGAGCTGCAGGAAACCTTGTTAAGGCAGGGTCTCATCTGTGGGCTTGAGCTCCATTTTAGCTCTAATCCTCACCCGTGGTCCCTGTGCCAGAGCTGCACTGCAGCTCTATCCCACCTGCCCAAGTCTTTTGCCAATCCTTGACACCCAGCTCGCCCTCAGAGCTGCCTCAGTACTACAGCCCCAGCCCAGTAGCCACAGGGATGGGGCTCACCCTGGTCACCATCACCAGCTCACCTTCTCCATGAGCTGTGGGATGTAGCCCATAGGGTACAGTTTATGCCTATTCCCCTGCCACCCTTGGCTGCTCAGCCCTTCCAGGACAGTCTGCTCCTGCTTCCAGGCTGCATTTTCTCTCACTCTTTCATGCAGTCATCACAAGAAACTAAAAAAAATATCCCATCTGTACCTTCATACTCCAGGCTATTCATGCATTACAGCAAAGCATAACCTGCTTATTATCTTTAGTAACTATGCAGACAAGCCACATACAGAAGTAGAGGTACAAACTTACCGTTTCACCCTTTTTATGTTACCATGAAACAATTCTTTCATTCTTTCTTCTACTTTGTTCAGAAGCTGCAAAAAATGGCAAACATGAGGTAGAATTTATAGATCATCACTTAATGCAAAGTATCTGTTAAATTAGTCTACCTGGAAGGCAATAAAACATAGCACCTGCTATGAAAAGGCTTTGAAATGTAACACCAGAAGCCCATGAGTAACTAGCTGGCCTCCTCAGCCTGGTTACAAGCAAGAATGTGCATATTACAGCAGCTGTCATCACTGCATTTAGCTGTTCTCCAGGACAACACAGCCAAAAAAGGAACATGAGAACACTTTAAAGCTCCATTCCTGCTACACAGTGGCCTCTTCCCCTGCAATATCCAATGTCTAAAGCCTTCATACCAGGGAAGATAAAGTTCATTTTCTCCATGGGGAACAAGATTGAGCATGGAGGCTCCCCATCTCTCAGAACAGAGAAGAAAAAGAAGTCTGACACTAATACACCAGGTTGCAGACTGAGCATCTCATGCCCTCCCTCACTTCCCTGGGTAGCTGAAGAGTCCCAAGCCCTAACCAAGGCTGCTGTATCTTTACAACTTTTACACGAGGCCCAGTACTTGCAGAAGAGTGTGTACATTCACATACTCATGTGTATGCAACTTCAACAGGTGTTACTGTTCTTCATCTGTGAGCATCCAGGTTTGAACTGACTTTAATGTTTTTAATCTTTTACCGAGATAGACTTTGATAGACCTGAAAAAAAATAGGGGCTCCCCATGCAGTTAGGTAATCCTAATAAGCAGCACTCATACCTGATCAACTTCCTCTCTTCCTTTCATGTGATCATTGTAGCTCTGCAGATCCACCAACACTAATCCATGAGGGTGAATTCTCAAATTGGCAAAACTACAACAGAGAGACAGTAATGACAAATTCATTATCAAAAACCAGAGAAAGGAAAGAAAATCTGAAACAAGTTATATTAAAATTCAGAATGGATATATTTTTCTCCAGCATCTGTAACTGTTGGCAGTGCCAGCTCAAGTCTTCCTCTGCACATCCCAAAGCGCAAATGAAGTTGCAAGACCTTGCCTATCACTACACAACTTATAAAACCAGTAGGCAAGGCAGCGAAACAGGGTGTTTAAGCCACAACAACCATGGTACAATGAGAATATGCTGCTTTCTAGTTTCAGTTCTTTAAATAAGGCCTGCTGGAACAGCTGTGTTGGTTTGGGGTTTTTAATTGAAAACAAGCCCTAAGAAAACAACCGGACACCTTCCTTCCCCTATATTTTCCTTTTCACTTCTGGGTGTGTGTTTCTGTTTCATTTTGCAGGGAGGGCAGTTGGGGTTGGTTGGTTTTTTGTTGATTTTTTTTTTAATTTTTTATAGTAACTATTCAGAGACACTGATCACATTCAAAACTGAGTAAAAATCTGTAAGTGAGAAACAATATGCATCCTGCAGCAAACCACAGCTTTGACTGGCAAAGAAATTGCAGCAGCAAACTCTCATTGATGAATAGAGATGCAAAGTCAACATAACTCCTACTGTATATTTACTACAGGAACATTTAAAGACCAAAGAGCAAGGCTTCACCATGCTACGCACATGAGGTGAGCAAACAGGGAATCTTGGAGAACTTGCAAGAAACAAAGCAAGAGCTAAGGGCAGTGGGGAAGGACACAAGAAAACAGCGTAATAGAGGCAATATCCTTCCCATTCTAGGGAGGAAAGAATACAAAAAGAAAAAGGAAGGCTACAAGAGGATTACATAAAAGAAGTGGAGGGGAAAAACCATACACTGGAAAAAAAGAGCCAAAAAGGGGATGAGAACAGGAATGGCTGAACAAAGAAAGAACAGTATTCAGGAACAGAAATGCACTATTACAACACGGAAACCTCAGATAAAGCTGTATCATTCTCTGAATGCTCCTTTCTTTGCCTGTCTGCTCTTATCACCCCACTCAGCCCCAAAGCAAAACACAAAACAGCTCCTGTTGTGACAAAAAGTTTAGATGACCTCTCATCTTCCCACCACTCCCACCTTTTTTTGTCCCTTCCAGAGCTCCTTTTGCAAACTGTCAGTCTCAATACGAACACCACCTCTCCCATGGTGCTGGGAACTTCAGCCCTTGGCTGCAGTCAGAGATAAAACCCTGAATATTCTATGTTATCTGAAGATACCTTTTGGTAACTGTAAAACGATCAAATTATGAAACTGATGCAATTTAAGAACAAAAACACCCTTGCTGGCTTTGGAACAGCAGTGATCTGCAGCTCTCATGTGTTACTACTGTCACCCAGTATTCTCTTCAGAGGATAGGCCTGGGAAGTCTGAGGCTTTCCTCAAGACTCTGCACACAGCTCTTGCCTCCAGGAAGGAAAGGTGTTTCTATTTAACACACACATGCACACCCAGAGCCCACAGACTGTCACCAGCTTGGAGCAACCCTCCCTCCATCCCAGAGCTTCCCCACTAGGTGTCCTCTGACACAGGTTTTTGGTTAGGGAACACAAAAGCCTACCAGGGTTCTGTTTAAGTGACGGGTTGGGTTTTTTTAAAGGAGAGAAAGACAAAAGAGCAGAACTCAGAAGATGGAAGTACTGGTCACTCCAGCAGGTTTTGGACACAACCATTTACAGTGAAAAGGGTAAAGTCCATGGCCCTCAGAGCTGTGCCACTACAGAAAGAAATATGTATATGCAGTTCATAAGACAGCTCTGTAATTTGATTCCTTGAAAACTGGCACAGTGTCAGAAGCATTTTCACTGTCAGAAAAACTTTTTATCAGTTTATTTCCATATTCCAGGAGTTGTTGTTGGCACAGATAAGCAACAGATTCGTTGTCCCATGACTCGAGTTCTCTTTTAATTTCCTCCAAGAATCACGAAGCTGTCATAAGATTTGACAGCTGACATCTTCACTTCCCCTGTGACTCCATGACAGATGTTCCTGCCTCTGCTTTGAGGGAGGAGGCAAGGAGAGGCAGAGGGGCGAGTTGCTCTGGAAGTACAGCCACACAACTTCAGATTTGTAAGTGATATGATGGCATTAGAATACAGAGATGATAGCACTGCAGAACCATCACTCATTTTATCAAACTGTCACCTCTACCAGAACAGCAGGGTCCTGACACCTGGGGCAAGGGGGAAGAGATAAAAGGCAGGCAGCAGGCTGTGTAATGGGACAAAAATTCAAGTTCCAAGTTTTTGGCTGATATTCTCCACTAGTTTATGGTAAAAAAAAACTTGAATGAAATTCATAATTCTCAACAGTAATACAGGTCCAGGTTGGTTACACCTTGGCTATAAGTTATCTGGATGAAAACAGACACCTAAAATAAGCTAAGATGCCTGTAAAGATATAAACATGCAGCCAACAATATAAGTGTACTCAAAAAAGTGAACAGTGCAGTATTAAGTAGTATTAAGGCAGTAGTGGTGGGCCAAAGCTGAACTCACAAAAGACTTACTAGCTTCCATCAGCACGCAGCAAAGGCTATGCTGGCTTTTGTCACTTTACATTTGTCTGCGCAGCAGAACATATGTGAATGCAAGTTTTTATCAGCAGCAGCTCTTTTAATATGTGGAGGAGGTTTCTTTAAAACAATGATAACATTTTCCATTTTATACCTATGCAAATACAGGAAAGATTACTTTAGAATCCAAATGAGGGGAAAAAAGTTTGCTTCAAAATTAGCCCCCCATCTCATCTTTCTGAAAAATATAATTCCTGTTTTAAAATTAAACCACCTGCCACACTTTTGGTGTGTGTTTGCATGTAATTTCATAAAAGTAGTGAGGGAAAAAAAAGGCTCAGTGAGGAGGTATCCTCTTCCTTTCCATCTGGCAAGGAAATCTGCATCTGAAAGCAGCCCCCACTGTAACAAGGCTCCACTTGTTGCTGCACCTGCCTATCTGTCACATCCTCCAAGGCAGTACTCAAGCTTTTTGTGCTTGTATGCAAA
This sequence comes from Pachycephala philippinensis, assembly GCA_013397055.1. Taxonomy (NCBI): domain Eukaryota; kingdom Metazoa; phylum Chordata; class Aves; order Passeriformes; genus Pachycephala; species Pachycephala philippinensis. Next base: position 799,601 of record VWZT01013650.1, on the reverse strand, counting down.
CAAGTGTCAACTACAGAAGCTATTCTATTGAGTGCTGCATCTTACCACCTGAACATCAGGAAACATCAGATGTCAACAAATAATTTCAAACTGCACAAATCCAGAAGTAACTGCTGGAAACAGAACTAGGAAACAAAGATCAAACCCAAAATGTGTATTATCCTACCTTATTATCTTGGATACATGGGATTGCAATGTTTCTTCCTCCTCAGTACAAGTAACTATTTCCCAACACCACACACTCAGAGAATAAAAGCTGGATAGACAGACAGGTACCTACAAACTCCTATTTATCCATCAAAGCTCTTATCTGCTGACTAACTTTGAGTCACTATAAAACAGAATAATTCAAGTATTTCAAAAACAGCTTGCCACTAAAAGCATCTCCTGTCAAACTACTCAAAGAGAAAGGAGATAAAAATCAGTTTATACTAGGAAAATGTAAAATTTTTAAAAATGGCACAATACTGTTTCCCTAAAACATAGTCTTTTTTTAAGTGTTCTTCATTTAATTACAAAGTACTTGAGGGACCTTAAGGAACTAGGCAATCACATTTCTTCATTATCCCATTACTCCAGTTCTCTTTTTACAGAATAGGAAAATTAAACAAATGACACAGTAGCTGTTGCTGATTCCTATCAACTGCTTCCTATTCTTCAGTCCATTTTTATACTCTGGGTAACTCCACAGGCAACTACAACATTTTAGCCTGTAACAAAGGGCTGAGGAATGTTCATCCTGCTCCTTTAAAATATGCTGACTAGCACACAGAGTGGTTAGCAAAAGCCTAACAAAGAAAAGAAAAAAGTAAACACACTCCCCTCTCCCTTCACAGAGTTAACATATTCATCAGCATCTCTGTGACATACAAACCAAATTCAACTGGGTAAACCCTGCACTGTTGTGAACAGTGAAGTCAAATGCCAGTAGGATTATACTTCTCTAAACAAGAATTCAGACACTGAAGTTAAAAATGGATATGTGTATAGGGGAGGTCAAAGCTTTTCTAAAAGACACTCTTCTACTGTAGAAACAATGACTCATGTTTCAGGTTTTGGGGGTTTTTGAAGAACTTCCAGGTGGAACATGACAAAAGAGGGAGCATAGATGCACAAAGGGGGAAAAAAACCCCTCAAAGCTCTATGGAGTATAACAAAAGACTACTTGCACACAAGCAGTAATGACATTAAAACAAAGTATTAGTTGAGAAGATATTAATTGCCAAAGATTAGCTTCACCAATTTTTCTCCTTAACCTAGAATTAACACTCTTCTCCATCTGTAGAAATATACTGGGCACTGTACAAAGTACCACACACATTAAATGAGATAAAAACTTCACGTTTTTTAAACCTAACTTTTAACAGTTTAGTCCAAGACAGTGACATTTCAGTAAAAGCATGCTGCTTAGTGTGGCCCTAAAACCAATCTGGAAGGAATCTAAAAACACACAGCTCAGAAAAATGAGACAGCTGGGGCCCCAAAACTCAGAGACAGAGCTCCACTCTGGCACAAGCTACTGTTTCCCAAGCAGTGGGCAAGGGGGCTGGCAAAGCAGAGAGGAATGCATCTGTCCCCACCACTTCAGAGGAGAACTTGAGTGGCTCAAGTGAGCCATTTCCTGCCCCACTCTAGAGCCTTGTGTTGACAACCTCATAAACAAATGTTTTCAGCTGAACCTCCCTCAATTAGGTTCTTTGTCAGAACAAATCACAAAGTAAACGGACCAGGTAGAGTTGCCACATATGACTTTTGCTTGCTTAGCTTTGGACAAAGGAGAACAGGGATCTGTTGCTTTGGTAATGACAACAGGAAAGCATGTCTTAATCCCCAAATCAGCTCCAATTTGTTCAGCCAGTGCAGCCCTCCATGGGGCTGTTCACATGCTATCTTCATCAGAGATGAAGTTTTGTCAAGAGCAGTGCCCACAATTCCACCATCTGCAGCACGGGGCACCCTATAGGCTATGGTGGTTATCTCAGCAAACTCTGGAGTGTAGACACTGTTTAGCAACATATTACTATCTCATCTCAAATATTTTTCCCAGGGATTAGTACCCAGCTTGTTACATCAACTGCACATCTTTGTCTTGCAATGGCTCAGTCACCTTTGGCTGGCTAAAAACATGTTTGTGTGCACATGCTCCCAAAACCCTTACTCACATACAGCACCCACTCCATCACTCACTCTTGGGAACTTGTGACAAGTTGCAGCCAGCCATCCTTACAAGAGCTGCTCATGACATACCTACCCGTCCATCACAATTCTTTCTTTCCATGTTTTATTACAAGCTGCAGCTGGAAATGAAGTACACTGTTTTGCAGGGAAAGAGGAAGAATCAGGATGCCCTGGCTACTTTCTCCCTAGTTGTGTCAGGTAATATTTTTACGCTAACTAAAAAGGCATGATGTTTTAGGGCACTAAGATAAAGTGCAGACAAACTTGCTGGTATTAAAATAAAGCCTATTTAGTTAGTGTGCAATCCTCCACATGCTCATCAGTTCATTCTTACAACTTGTGAAACGTGTTTGTTTTGCAAGGTTTTTTAACTGTCCAGTCTGTTGGGTTTTATGGGTTTACAACCTCATTTGTTTAAGTTAACTGAAACTACATCAAACAGAAATACAAACAAACTACACTAACAGAAATACACTGTTCAGGGCTACCTTAAAAAAGGTATTCAGGCTTTTTCTATAACCAGAGGAAACAAAACTGCTGAGGTCCCAAAACTCACAAAGTTCTCCTGCGCACGTGTTCCCTAACTGAGAGTTTAAGGGGGCTGGCAATGCACAGAAAATACTTTACAGACAGTAAGTTGTCAAACTGAAGTGAGCAGTTTTCAAGGAAGATAAATCCAGTATGCACCACAGTTCAGACAGCAATGAATACACCAAGAGAGCAATAACCAATCTCTATTAATTTTCATTTAACACTGCACCATTAAAAAAAATTGTTCACTTTTCAAGTGCCACATTTGAAAACATAACTGAAATATATAAAAACTTCATAGAGCACAATTGAGAATGATAAACATAGAACTACTCACATCCTCTTACTTGTTACCTTAGTTTAGATCCCAAGAAACCCCCCACAAAAAAATCCCAATCAAACAAACAAACAGAAACAAACCACCAAACAAAACAAATCCAACCAGCAAAAAACAAAAAACAAGCAACCCCAAAGCAGCAACTGCCACAATGATGTCCAGAACAGGCAACTGAATAACTGCAAAGAAATGAAGTGAAATAAAATCATGGTAGTTACTCATAAATAGACCAGATTAATGTATACCATAATCAACTAACCCTCACACTGTGAGGCAGCATCAGGAAATAAAGTGAATGTAGTTTTGTTTTTCAGTTTGTCCCAGCAGACTCAGTTTTTGTGTCACTAATGACACCAACCACCCTTATCATGCTGTTAATCACTTCAGAAGCTGCTTGACAATTTGAAACATATAACAGCTTGTAAATACAGAGACACAAAGCTGTCATTGTTCACATGCTAAGGTTAGACTCCAACATGTTTAGACATACTTAATGGTCAGAAAAATTACAAATACATTGAACTGACTTGAGCTGTCCTGCATCTGGAAGGACTAGTGCTGAGACCAAGGCACCATTCTATGGTACAGACCAGACTGACCAGTTCAACCTTCTGATATCCAAACTGCAAGATGACATAGTCCAGATTATAAACAGTATTCTGCTTTATCATAGCTACTTCATAGACAAGGCTGATAAAAGGATAGCTTACCCTGCCAACACTACAGGAGGTCCAACAGCGGGAGAAATAAATATTTGAAGGAAGGACAGTGGGGTCATAATCTAGAGGAAGAAAATCCACTCACCTGCCATTTTTTTTGATGTAGGTTACTAAATAACCATGGTCTTCCCAGTTATGAACTGTTTCTGTCATTCCCTGCTCCTGAAAAATGGGCTGTAGAGCTTTAAGAACGGCATTACAATCAGCTGCAAGATTAAGAGAGAAAAAATAATCAGTGAGGATTTTCCACTCAAGTTACTTCTGCCCTTTTTTAGAGGCTGAAAAGTTTCTCCTGACAGATTGTATCAATTTTTGTTTAAGTACCATTTGAACAATCTTTCATGTATCTCCACTTCTGCCCACCCTCATCTCCCTAGAGGTACCTCTCAGTGCATGGGTATCCAAACAATTTTCTTTTAAACCAGTTTTCACACCTGAGCAAAAATGATTATCTACCATGGATGGAATGAGAGTATTTTAACTATGGCTGCTATTGGTCATCTACTGTATCACAATCCACACAAGTCTTTACTCACATAATTACTTTTAAGATCACTTAACACACAAACAGCAATCCCAAAAAAACCACAGCACTGACAAGAAACTTCAAAAAAATGTTGAGCTGTAGTACTGGCAAACTACAAAGGCACTGAAGACTAACCTATCTACTCCACCCCTACACAAACATCCTTTTTTCTAACATCCAGGTCAAAGCAAGTTCCCAGTTGAAATCTTCATGATGCTATGGAAAAAAATCTCTCAGAAGAGCACACAAAAACTCACTTGGAAATAACTGACATTACTCTGGTACAATTACCTTCAAAAGCAAGCTGATAATTTGTCCATAAAGGTATTTCTTCAGTCAGAATATACTGAGTTCAGAAGCCTTAAGTTTGCTGTACAGTTTTGTGGGTTTTTTGTTACCCACAACACAGCTTAAATGAACAATTTTAGTTTCTTCAAACAAGTGTCTCAAAAAACAAGTTGCAAGTTTTACCCATTTATTTTGGAATTGACAAAGTGAATTAGTGGAGGATGTTCCTAAAGCTACACTTAGCAGAACAGGAACAAAACTGGAAAGGCTATCCACCAGTGTCAGTGAGGAAACCTAACAAAACATTAATCTACAGGCTGCCCCACTAGGGCAAGTAGCATCATTTCTGCTTCACAAAACACAGAACTAAGCCACTATGGTCATGCAATATGTCAGCAATGTAACCAGGATTTAGAGTATCTCTAGCAGAGAAATCATCTTGCACAACCACATTATGGAGGCACAGCTTACAACCAAATGCTTCAGCACAGACACAATCTTCCTCATCATGACTTTCCTAAAGAGTTATTCCCAAGGCACTTATTTTGTTTTACCCCCTGCTCCCAAAATGCATATATATATATTGGAAACCAGTAAAGGCAGGCTGCAGACATAATCAGCAATAGTTTCCAGGATAAAATGGAGTTGTACTAGCTACAAAGAACTGAAAAAAAATCCATACCAAATAAATCAAAGTTCAGCTCATCTATCATCTCTATGCAACTCCACAGTAGGCTAAGCTAAAAATCTGATTACCTGAAACTTATGTTTGCCCATCTATAAACTCTGAACTCAATTACCCCTGAATGTTTTAACCAGACAGACTGAAGTAACTGAGAGTATTTACTTTTCTTCAAACACAAAGTCAAGAGCAAGCCAATTCTCCAACAGCCATGGATATTTAATAAAAGTTGAAAGGCTTTGCTTATTGCTCATATTATCTGATCTTGATGCATGTTCTGAGATAAATTTGTTTTTCACCTTCTACATCTCACTCATTAACTCCATGTTGCAAACTAAAGGAAAATAGAACCAACAAGACTAAATTCTGTTAGATCACAGTTAATTATTTAACTGCTGGCTACTTCTTAGTCAGTAGCACCACTGGTAAACACCACAGTCCACTCCCACCATGAAACTTCTTCCTTCCCCTACCTTCCTGTAAAACTCTGCATCATCTGTACCCGTATGATTTTAGGCTTCCTATCCCGTGTCAGGTTCTACCATAGCACAGGCAATAATTAAGGCTCAGAGTACACAGCTTGTCTGCCCAGTAACCATGGTTACAGTAGTAATAAGTGGGCCAGCAATCAAACCAGCATGTTTTTCAGCCATCAAAAGAATAGATAAATGGGGCCATAACTATGAGCCACAGTTCTTAAACTGGTTTTAATCTCTGCAGCCTTGCACTGGGAAGGGAACTTTGCAATGCTCACTTTAAACTTGCAGCTTCTGGCAGGCACCAGCACTTTCTGGAGAAGGTAGGAGCAGCTGCTCCAATTCCAGTACATTCACAAAGAATTTGTCACTTCAGACATGCGGTTCCCACTTCTTCAGTAGCATTTGCTTCCTTGCCCCAACCCCTTTACCTTCTCCATCTTTTTCAAAACAAATGCCCATTCCCATCCTTTAAGTCACCACCACAAAAACATTAAAGAACTGTTTACTAATGCATGCCATACCCTCCTAGGGCCAAAAGCAAAATTACATGAAAGCCAAGTTGAATTAACTAGTGTCCAACCAACCCCCAAACCACTTCACTTCTGCAGCTCCTGCAAGATAGCAGCAAGATGGTAAACTGACAAGGAACTGAAGTGCTCATACCACATTCAGCCTGTTTTCAACAGCTTCAAGGAATCCTGCTAGGTGCATCTTGGCAGACACTGAAGGACAAATCATCACTGGTATTTTTCTGCTCCATGAACATACCAACCCCTTGCATACGGCTCATCACTCAGCAATAGAGTTCTTTGCTAAGAACCCAGGCACAAGCTTGATTAAGCTCTTCCTATTAAGCTATTAACTTTAGGAAATTAAAACAACATGCTCTTTCATCAGGCATCCTTTTAGTTATACCACACAAGATTTGCCTTGGAGGGCTAATTAATTCTCCAAAGTTGGAGATTCCTTTATAAAATGTTTGAGGCGTAAGTGGTTGCTTGAAGGCATCAGGAAGTTTCAGCAATCTCAGAATCTCTCACAAATCCACTTGTCACCACCTCACTCCAAGTTCCGATATGCTCTTATCAAGCACTGATAAGCAAAAAGGACAATGGTGATTAGAACAACAAGAACACCTTTGAATTTACATCTAAATGTTTATTCAGGTAGCCATTACTTTTTTTTTGTTATTTGGGAACAAAGGAAACAAACTCTGAATACCAAGTATAAAATACTGGTTTAGGCACTTGATAATTATTTGCAAGAAGGAATGAAAAATGCCCAGAGTTTCACCTTTAGAAAACAGGAACAAAACCCACTGTGTATAGGATTTGAGATATATGTATTTTTCAGGAGAGTTAATGCCCACTTCAGCCAGAAAGTTTTTGAGCCCCACCACATTTGAAGAGAAGACTTGCAGCAGGTGCAGGTGTTCCTCTGAATCTGAGCAGCAAAGCAATCAGTACTTGACAGTACTCTGTGAATATGAGAGCAAAGTCCAGAGCCACTGTAAGCATCAAGTCTGGGCTCCAGCATAACACTGGCTAGTTCCACCCTGATACTGGAGCCCAGTGCTGGAGTGATCTGCTAATCCTCCAGACTATCTCTAAAAATATTCCAGATTTAAGACTTCGTCATGCTCTATGACTAACAAAATTTAGTAAGCTATGGGAACAGATTATTTCTCATTTGAAAATATTCACCCCATTTCCAACTTCAAATTTTTCTTACCCCGATTTTAAATCATTTCTTCTAACATAACTAAAACAATAGAACACATCATAGTGCTTATACATTATTCTGCATCTGATGTATTGTAGCTAAATATTCAATAGAGAAAGGTGAAGAGAACAAATCAAATTAAGTGCTTCATTAAGAATACATCAAAGAATTAGCATACATTAGGAATCAAGATGCAGAATATGCTAATAGTAAACAGCAACTGAGCTGCTGGCATATTGTTTCAGTTCAGAGCTGTTTAAGTTGTTTCAACATAATAAATCCTTGTGTTTTGCAAGTCTGATATTCTTGCACACAGGCACTCTACCTATCCACTCCAATTCTTCAAAAATCTTCCAGGAAAAGGAAATACAGAGAGAGGGTGGGAGGGCACCACATACAAGTGACGAAGGAAACACATCTGATAGAAGAAACTCATTTCTAGGCAGCTGAGGTCCAGGGGCAGCTCAAAGAAGAGCAGCAGGAGAGGGTGCCTTCAACCTGCCACAGCTGCACACCTGACTGCTCTGGCACTGAGACCACCACAGTCAAACTGGAGCCCCCTCCATCACCACCTCTTACTGGAAATAGTGTCCTCAGGCTCATAGGTGTACCGGGAATCTCTCATTCACAGACTAATCCAAGGCATTTTTCCAATGCCAATATTATATCTCAACCTTAACCACAAAAATACTGCAAAATTAAGAGGTGTGCAGCAGAAGTGTTTAGCGAGCAAATGGTTCATACATTTTAAAATCCAGAGCCAAGGAGAAGCTTCAGGCTCTCATGTATTATCCATGTCCTAGATTTCCTTTAGCACTAGAGAAAATAGAAATAAAAAACCCAAAAAAGCTAAAAGTCACAACAGTTTATGGAAAGTCAACAGCCACCTCCTCCTCCTAGGTCCCCCTCTCTATTGTACATGAGAGGATAGAGCAGTACATAATAATTTGCAGATAACTTGCTATCACTTAGTCATCAACTCCTGTGTGGAACTTGCTATCACTTAGTCCTCAACTCCTGTGTGGCAATCTTTTTCTTAGAAAGAACTAGAAAACTTAAGAATTGTACTTCTTTTGTCCTAGTTAAAAGGATCTGCCTGCATGGAAAGTGAGTGAGCAGAGCACACTGGTGTTTGAAACAGACTGTCTAGAGAAGTTTCCACAGCAGTATCACAGGCTCAACTAAAGTCAGAATGCCAACAAGTTGCCTAAGCTGAGCCTTGTCCTCCAACAACAAAATAACCCCACACCTCACAAGAATGAAGTACCCCCTCCAAGCATACTCGAAGACCCCTGTTTCATCACTGTCCAGAACAAAGCAGGTAGCTTTTTCAGCTTTTTCCTGACATGTTAACAGATGCAAAAGAATAACAACTGGCTTTAGCAACCTATACCTTCTGGGTATTAAGTTTCAAAGTCTCCCATCAGAACACACACACAGGAAAAATCCTTTGTTTTGTCCTTGCTAGCTCTGCAAAAGAAGAAAACAGCAGGAAGCAGAAAATTATACTAAAATTACTCCTTTCAATCAATTTGCACCCATGAGGATCATCCTCATTATGCTTAGATGCAGAAGTCAACATATCATGTATGGCATGAGGCTCAAGGGGGCAGAAGGTAGAAATAGTCATCTACTACTCATTCATCCATGAGAAAAGAGATCATCAAGTTTCCTAGCGCACTCACTCTATCGCATTATGTATTATACAAGGTTAAGAGTAGAAGGCTGCTTTTCCAAAAGTTTCCACAGAACACCTCCCACACTCCTACTTTAAAGGATTTCTAGCTACACAGTGAATACAGGCAAATCCAGCTACACTGTGTCACATCAGCGAGTGCATGAATTTGGCAGCACTTCCATGTGATCACCACAGCCAATAGGAGCCACTCCGTGCATCCAAGGGTCCTTCAGGAAATTATGGGTAAACCAACCATGAATCACAATGAGCTCTCCAAGTATTACAGATACCCAGTTACAAGCAGGAGAATTCAACACTCTCCTCCCCTGCACTACCACCACCTTTGTATTAGCTCCCTAATCACCTTCAAGGGAGAAGTCCACAGAAGATCTCAAATTTTCAGCAAATATAGGTCTATGAGATCCATCCACTTCCATAATGGAATAAATACATCAAAAAGAAGTTACTCCTTCACCCTTCCTCTACTCAATTTCTTGTATTAGGGCTATCAAAAATCTAATTTACTGTACACAAAACCAAAACTGATCTTGTGTACTGAATAACCCATGTTGTTTTGTGAATCTAAAGTTCCTGAAGTTTTCTGTAAACTCAGCCTCAATAAAAATACATTCCAATATCAGTGAGGTTTAGGCCTTGCTGTTGCCCCTTGAGACATAAAATTCTAGTTACTGGATTACAATATTAAAAACCTCTATTATCAAGCCATAGAATAAACCAAGCAACACCAGTAAGCACATAAACAGAGTAAGACTAATCTGAAACAGTGTTACACACAACAGCCATGACTAAGCCAACTTTGTAAGGGGCCTTAGCACTTGAAATTCATTGCATGAAAAGAGGAGGTTTGGCTCCAAATCCTAGTAGAAGTGATGTAGCAAAATGCCTTCATTGGTAGCAATATTCCATTTCCATCTAGTATTTTAGGCAAGAACTTCTTTTTGAAAAGGTTAAATAGTGAATTTCTGCTACAAGGATAGATAATGCAGTAACAAGAATTATTTCTGTACTTTCAATCAAAAAACACCACAACATGGAGCTTAATTAAATCTGGGGGAGCGAAACACAAGGTTTACTAGACTATGCCACAGCATTCCCAATCTTTATCTGTATCCCATGAATTTTCAGTCAAACACATTTTAATGGAGAAGATTGCTAATAAGGTTGTGTAGTTTTATTCCTCATCACGTGGGATCTCTGATACAAATGCTTTCTCAGAGATAAGAATCCTTGTATCAAGGAGCTTTTATTACTCTATCATCGCCTCTGCTGCTTATACTTGCAGCAAAAGGTGAGTACCTTCACTAGAAAGGAAAGAAAGCATATAACAACTTTTTTTGGTCATTCTCTCTGAGCAAATGCCAGTTACCTGGCAGCCACAGTCATTTGACAACTATTCTATAGTTTGGTGTAAAATAACCATGCTGTTCAGTGCTTCTGAAACACGGCACAGGCAGGCAACCTAGGTAGAGAGTACAGCAGAGACCAGAACAGAGTAAAGGGGCAGAATTAAGTACCCAAGAAACAGAGTGTAACAGCTCCACAAAACACTTTTTTGTTTTGCCCTCCTCTTACCAGGACAGCAACCCATCACATGAGCCAGACTGAAAAGTAAAACATCAAAATAAAACTATGTTCTCATGCTTTCATGTAAAGTCACTAAGTCAATGTAAGTGTTACCTAAACAAATAATTTTGATGTTTGCATAAAACACAAGCACATTGCACGTGAAGTTAAGTAGGCTAACAAAGTCTTTTCAAGCACAAATGAGGACCTGCCACTGCAACATACATACTGAAAGAACAAGAAGAAAGCACTTGCTACCAATTCAGAGCTCATTCACACTTGGAAGACCGATTTAACATTAGCTGTGAAAACGAAAGCACTTATTAATAAATTTTATAAACAGAGGCTATTTCTCCCCCCATCAACCCACAGACTGATTTCCTAATACATGGTTTACTCGTGGGAAAAAATCAGAGCCTTACTGAAGGCATTTTGCATTTTAGGATCACCCAGGATGGATAAATCCTACTGACCAGTTGATGAGTCTATGCAGAGAAATGGTAACACGTACCGCCACACCTGTATGCAGATTATTTTATTAAGTCATGTGCACATTGACTCAAAGAAGACTTCAAACAGATCAGTTAAATGAAGTAGCTCAGCTTTTTTATTCAACTTTTGCTACTAGTAGTAGGAAATATATTTACTAGTCTCCAAAATTCTGCCACCCAGAATTTGTACCCATGCATTGGACAATGCACACTGGCCAGAGATCAGGACAACAACAGGGCCTCTGCGTTATGCCATGGTCCTGCAGAGACACCTGCAGCAACCAGGATGCATCCTTTACAGGAGTCTCTCTGAAAATCTGTACCAGGGCAAATAGATAAGTAATCAGAGGCAGTGACCACCAGGAGAGCTCAATTATGATGAGCATCATCTCTCTCCTTCACTCTGACATTTACACATTATTTCTCTCCATTTTTGAGAAAACATACAAAAAAAATAGTTTTCCTATATGTGGCATCTAATTGCAGCTAGTTATGGATGTGCCATCCTATTACAGTTAACTTTTTAAACGCCCATCTTCTGAAAATGTGCACAACATATCACAGAAAGTGATTCTCTGGTAACTCTGGAAAAAAAACCCAAAACAGCGCAACAACTTATGCCTCCACTTGAGCCTTAATATCAACAAATGTGATTATAATGCCTCAACTCCACTAACTACATTTGTCTCCCAGTAACACAGAATCAAAGTCTATCAACTGGCATATAAACCTCATTTTACTGTTCACATTTTAAACTTTAACACCTTTTGGAATACCTGCAGCCCTTCCACCCAAAAAAAACGTAAAAGAGAAAACATGCTTGGTAACAGAACTTCAGCATGTCCAAATAGTATCAGCTCTCCTGATCACTTACATCTTTCAAGCCACTTTAATCACCTATGACCAGACCATCTTCTAGAAATATATTAAGCAAAGTGATTAGTATTTGTCCTACATACTTTCCTTTCAAGGACTTTGATATTTAAAAGGTTCAGTCAGAGAAATGTATCTGAAATGGGAAATACTAATGTGTCAAAAGCAGTCTTCATTTCCTACAGGAATTTGCTCTACACCCTCAAATCAGAGCCTCACAAAAAACATCTCCCACATTGTTAACCTTCACCTTTGCAGGTGACAGTTCCTTCATGTCTGAGCAGGCAGCCATTGAGAACTTGACATCATGATGGAGAATCAGATAATTATATTTTCAGAGTTCCACTCATAATGCATTTTAATCTTCAAAACTAGAAACCAACAAAAGCAGGGAATGAGTTCATAGCAGTCCTTAGTGCTAAAAATGGAAAGCTATTAATTCCTGTATTAACACCTCCTGACAAGCCCCATTTGTGCTCTGACACTCCGCAGGCCAGTTCTCGGTCCAGGCCTGTCAGAACTAGACGGGGGAGACCTGCAGGGCTCAGCTCACAACAGCCCAGACAAAAACACAGGCTGAGCCCACACCACTCACAGAGGCTGCCAAGGAAACACAACTAAAACAGACCCATTCCTGAAGTGTCAGTTGCAAACACACCTTTAGCCAAGGTTGATAACACAGTTGCAAGCTCCAGAGACATCTGAGTCTTGTTTAATCCTTATTTACATAGTCTTCACATACAGATCATAGCTAAGGAGTCAGCAAATTTTGTTCACATACCATAAATCAATAAGGTAAGGAGATAAGCCTATCATCTGCATGTTATCACTGCAATCAGATGTTTCAGCACTTCAGACAATCCAACGCTTGACAGAACCAGTCAAATTTAGCTACAAGGATCAGAGATGCCATTCCCTCACAAGAAGTTCAAAAATACTTAATGTGTTTTTACAGCTAACTGCAGCCAGCTCCAGCCACAAAAGCAGAATCCATCTCACAGGAAAAAACAAAGCCCTAGCATCTCTAGCACATCAGGCAACAAAAGCACCCACCAGAGAACATCAAATTAAAAATAACTCTCTACATAGGTAAATGCTCAAAGGTTTTATTGATGAGTTTCATTTATAATCATAGGCTTAAAGTAATACTGAACTTGACAGTTTCTTGTTCTTTCATACACAAGATTGACTTACTTGAGAAAGAAACCACAAGTTTTCAAGAAAAATATCAAATTTTCAAAGCCAGTCATCTCTTCCTGCATTCTCTGCTATTTCCACACTTAGTATGGGATGAACAATGACTCAACGTCTAGAACTGCTGATTATCTGCTAAATAAACCAAGGCACCACCAGTTCCAAATTGTCTTTACTACTGCAAGACACAGCTCAAAACACCAAAGCAACTGAACTCAATGCAGCATTTTCCCAGGTAGAAATGCAGGTAGAGATTTCAGAGATGGTAGCAAGAAAGAGCCAAAACAGCACCCCCTCCTCAGCATTTAGCTCTCTTAAACACTCCCCTTCCTAGGAGATTATCCCTTCAGAAAGCCATTTTCTTTATTAATTCTTAAAGTAACGAAACTCAACAACAAGGCTTTAAAAAGCTGCAAAATTCAAAACGTTGTCAGCTCTTCCCCCCCTTCAAAAGTTTAGATCAGCACAGCCAAAAATAAGCACATAAAACTGTAGTACTGCTCTATGAAGAACATTAAGACTTCCAATCCAAACAAAGACAAGAATGAAAGTATTAACTACATGCAGTTCAAATATTTAACAATTTGACAGCCTAAGTAAAAACTTCAATACTGAAAGAATATTTATCAGAACATCTGACAATTAAGATTTTCCCCCCTGCAGTGTCAGAATTGAGCAGTGGACCCAACCTTGCAGACAGGACCAAAGCTACTGACAGAGGATGCTCAGCCCTCAAAGGTCATTCCCTTCTTTCTCTCTCCATGAAAACATTAATTTGAGGAAAACGAGATCACGTGCACACACACGTTCACTCACAATTTTTCTTAAAAGTTTAAGCATTGCCCTACCTGCACTTAACTCCAACCCCAGCATTCCCAGAATGCGTAAATCATCCAAGAGCTTCCTAAGCATTTGTTTAAGTAATTGTGCCAGCTCAGGTAATCACTGCTCTCCTCCACCAACTCACTCCTCTATGCCCTGGTCCTGAGTATTACGGGCACCACTGTTTCTGCCACTGTACCATGAACTGTATATAATCCCCCCAGCAATAATCCCAAACAGCAAACATGGAGACAGTTCAAAATTATTTCCAACTAATTTGCCTTTTCAAGTAACCTTCTGAAGCAAATAGAAGAACCCAAACCTCACGAAGTTTCCATATAATCTCTCCTCCCACCCTTAAGAGAAATCTTAAGAACATTAATCAGTTCCATGAAACCAAGAAAACTAAGCTTATATGACACATTCATGCATGGATGGAAACACTCCCATGTGCAAGCAGATTTACAACATACAGTAAATCTAAAATCAATTCTGTAAAGGTGTAAGGCATCAAATATCTATATACTTTCATAATAAAGTCATCAAGCTAAATAACTTGAGTTTAAAATTTGTATCTTCTGACTGACTAACAAAAAGACACAACTAGAGCCTTCTATGCCCCAATTAAGGAAGGCCAGTGACCTATGTCCATTTTTATAAATGATAATGTCTTCTTGTATTTTAGGATAGGGAACACTATGCTGTTTGCCTGCTAAAGCTGTCTGTTTATCTCCAGGGTCACAGATAAGCAAAACACTTCTGTTCAAAGGGCTGAGCTCTACAGTTGCTAATTTAATCTGCTCTTGAGAAGACCATCATTGAAAGTCATTGATAGCTATGCTATCCAGCTATCAGAGATTCAACCCTGCTTATAATTAACTGACTATTATTATTTCTAAAAAACTAATGAGACAACTAATTAGAGGAGATAGTTATAAGGACAGGGAAAAGGACCTTTTTTCTTTCGACTAGTATATAGATTTTTGTAGTAAATGAAAAATTTATTGAAAAGTTTGAAAAAAACTGGCAGCTTTCAGCAGAAGTACACGGCTTCATTCATCTCACACAACCCCATCCCCAAGGCAGAACTGTGTTCCCCCATCTCAAACCAATACAAGAGGACCTGTTTTCTCTAATTCCCCAGAGCACGTTTTTATTGACATTGCTGGCATTTCCAACAACCTTACAGAAGTGATGACTGCAAACACTAAGAAATGGCTACATAACAGTTATCATTCTCAAGATCCTTGCTGAGTACATTTGAGTCCTGAAGAATGTACATGACAAGCTCCAGAGTCCAATACCCCAAGACCACTGGGCTGCCTGAAGAAACCAGGGCTGTTATTGAAAGGGTTTGTAACATGCCAAGTAAGTCAGCCAGTGAGAACAGCCCACCAGAACCCACACCACTCTACAGCACAAGCAGTTGCTAAGAGCTGCACAGATACTAACACATGACAAAGTCCCATCTTCCTCATGCAGAGCTGTGTCCTGTGGATCTTCTCCCTGCTGGCAACAAAGGCAGCCTCCATCCTTTACTCACAGAGAACCTCAGAAGACTGAGGATAAAAACGAGTCACACATACCAGAGAACAAAGTAATAAACAGATCCCAGAGAACTACTAACATCTCAAATACTATATCAGCCTTTATAATCATCTTCAGTCTTGATGGTAGACAATTAGAATTATGCCTTTGGATAGCTGCTATGTTAAAAGTGAACAGTTAGAAACATATGCAGATTATTTCAACCATGTATAATGACTCTCAGACAAGCAGATTCTTAAAAAAACCCCACCATCACCGTGTACAGTTATTGTACAAGGCATTGCGACGAAACAAACTATTGTACAACAAACTACTTCTACAAAGTACCGATGTGATTTATCTGGACTTCTGTAAAGCCTTGGACACAGTCCCCCGCAACATCCTGGTCCCTAAATTGGTGAGAGCTGGACTCAGTGGGTGGACTGTTTGGTGTATAAGGAAGTGGTTGGACCATTGTGGTGGTGTGGTAAAAGAGAAAATAAAAGAAGAAAAAACCACACCACCAACATCTGAGTGGGAATTTTCCCCCAGCTAGGGTGACTTCCATTCTAGGTCCTGCGTTGATGGAAAAAATCCCTTACCGTACCCTATTGGTCCCCTGTTCCTTTGTCCCTCCCTATTGTTCCCTTATTGGTTTGTACCCCATCACCCCACCTGCTGATCCTCCCC
>VWZT01013650.1:718172-778524 GCA_013397055.1 Pachycephala philippinensis | reverse complement strand
GTCTTCTTTGTGCTTCCTTTAATCCTTTTTCTTTTTTTTTTTTTTTTTTTTTTTCTGACATGCAGCTGCCACAAGACAGCCAGTAAAATCCCTGCACTTTACAATCTCTTACATCTCTCACCTTTGCTTGTGGCTGCTGCAGTTTCAGTTACCTCATTCCATAAAGGAGCTTACTGGATTGATTTTGACTCTCTTCAGTGGGAGCAACACCTTGTGTTCCATTCAACTTATTACATTATCTTTCCACTGTGGAATAATTGGAAGAAGGTAATAGCAATGCTGCCACCTAAGTACCTTCAAAAGTAGTTGTTCATATGTGCCAAGTGCCTTGCTAAATTATGCCCTTTACATACACACAAACAGCTTTCCTGGGTTTACAGGGAAAAATAAAAAAAAAGAACATCAATATGTCATCCAAATCTTTTCCTGGCATTAGTTTTGCAATTTAAGGCCGACTGTTTCAGACTGGCACTTAGAGAAAGTTGAAACATCATCTTTTAATTGAATTTGCTGTGGAAAAAAGAACAGTGGTCTTACTGTGTCCGTTTTTACATGGATGAGAATTTTATGGTTTTGTAGTGGGCTGAAGAGCTGAAAAGGGGAATGAATTATTGCAAAGAACAATATGAAGTCTTTCTTTCTTAAACTTTGACTTAAAGGACAGTTATTAGCCATAAATGGCTTTTGCAGCTGTTGATTGCGTTAGGTGGAACTGGCAAAACAGCATGGACAAATTCAATAAAGGGTGGAAAAGAAGAGGATCATCTTGGAAACTTTGGTAGAGCTGTAGGAAAACATCAACAAGAGGAAGAAACCTGCAATATCAACATGTAGGAGTGGAAGCAACCAGTAAATTACATATGGTTTTACAGAAGAGCATAATAACAAAGCCCACAGAATTTAAGCCTCCGTGTGAAGAATCCCATCACTGAGGAAGGAACTAACAGAATTCTCTTCCACTGCTTTGGCATGACTACTCTGTGCATACTACTTAACTAGGTCACGCCTGGGATATTTTTGGGAATCTTCCTGTTAGAAAATTACACCGAAGGGAATTTAAAAAAGAGCAATTAAAATAATTAAAGAGATGAAGGGATTGATTTATGAGACAAGATCAAAAGATCTGGAATATTAAAACATGTTTCACAAATGCTGTGGAGTTTGGATGACATCATGTTGTTAAGATTAGCACAGACTGTTTGGAAAGAGTTTATTCAGTGTGAGATTACGTACATATTTTGAAACTAGTAGAAACTGAAAAAGTGGGAGAAAAAAGGTTGAGGCACTGGTGTTTGAAAAGCTTTGTGCTGAAAATCAAGGGCAGAGACCATACCCTCTACAGGTAGATTGGACAGATTAGATAAAAGACACCAGCTGATGGGAACAATCTTGCACTGGCAAATGGCTGGGACAAAGGCCTTGCACAGTATGCAATAACCTGCACTAGATGTGTGTTTTAGGCTGCACAACCTCTGTTCTTCATACAGGACCACAGCAGGCTGAAATACCAAGTGTTTCAAGTCTCAAGGGGTTTTTTTAAGCAGAGTGTAATAGCATTTTCAACCACAGGTTCCCTGTTCATCCTCTCTGACTACATCCACCTCTGTTCAATGTTCTAAAAATACTTCACTTACAACTGCCACAATCCAAAGTTCACCTCGGGAATGAAAGTTAAACCCAACTTCTTCTCATATACAGCTAAGAAATATCCTTTAAGAAAAAGATTCTTTTCCTCATGTTTACAACCTGTTCAGAAATTCATTAACTTCAGGTCCTTCTGAGTCCAACCTAGGGTCCACTAGAGTTGCTTAACAATAGTAGGCTTTTTTTCCTGAATAGCTAAAAAGTTTCTAAAGTGATGACACATTTAAGACAGGAGTTCACAAAGGTTGTGTTAGCCCTTGTTTAGGAATACTTGTATATCTCACAGCTTTATCATTCAGGAATAATGTGGCCATCTCACAATGCTAATTGAAACCTTGAAATGGAACATATATATTTAAAATATACATACACATGAGTTCTCTCTCCATGCCTGGTTCTGTATATTCGAAGTATTGTTAAACATTAGTGCAACACAATTAAAGAAGCAGAATAACATGTGCAAACATGTAACCCCATGCTGAAGTGCCTGCTAGAAGATAGTACCAAAATGGGAAAAGCAGGGGCTGCAAACGGAAGAGGGATAGAACTTGATGCAAACCCCTGAAAGTGCCTTCATCATCTTCACTGTTTGTGCATCTGGATCAGTTTTTCCCTAGGAATTTTCCTTTTTTGAACACGGCTCTAGTCCTTAAGTATTTGCTTATCATTGACAGAAGTCATGGTAAATTTTGAGGGGTAGGAGAGGGAAGATAATATTTTATTTTAGAAAAAATATTGATAGGGTGGGATGGGAAAAGGTCTTGTAAGTTAATGGTTGTTCTAGAAATTCTCCGAGGTAACAATGTGGTATCACAATTATGACCAGACATGAAATTCACCACTTTGCAAAACAGCATTATCTTATTATGTAAGATGAAATTCATGTTTTCTAGAGGTGAACAACTGCATACATACAGCTAAGAAAACTAGAACTGATTATTGTAATGAATTTACTTCTTTAATTCTTATTTCTACTTTTGTGCCTGAGCATGTTTCTGTTTACTAAAACAAATACAGTTTATCTCCCCTCTCTTGGATGCTTTCAATCTAATATGTAGGCTTGCTGGGGCATAGCTTTAGAGGCTTAAAAAAAAAAGATAGAAAACTGTCTGTTTCAAATTAAATTTAGGCAGTGTGGAGGCTACATCATATTGATAATTATGAGAAAAATCTCTAACTTTAAAAACAAGCATATTGAGTTCAACAGGAAACTTACTCAGGTAGATTACAAGATGAATACTCTTCTTTTTTCTTTTTTTTTTTTCAAATTCTGCAAAGAAAGACCCTAGAGAGTCAAATTATATCATAGGATGTAAGACTTCTCACAGAACAAGAGAACAATTTCAGGAAGTTAGCAAACTCAGATAAGAGTTAATTACTTAAATAAGTGCTACCATAAATTATAGCAGCTATTATATTCCCTGCTTCTTGAGAACCCTCTGCTGGATTCCAGCCAGAGTGCTGTGTGTGAACCCTTGGGATTTCCTTTGGTCCAGATAGACTCCAGTCTGTTCCCTTGGTGCAGAGGTTTATTTACTGCAGACGTGAGACCTCATGTCCAGTCATCCCAGGATCCTGGTCATCCTGCACATCTTCTTCAGGGACACCTTACTTGTGTTAAAACACTCACTAATCAGGTTTTAATCTTGACAGAAACACACGAATTATTTTGATAACACTTAGAAGTAGCCACGGAAACCACTGACAGACCCTTCCTTACCTTTGCCTTCCCAGCAGTATCCTCTTAACTTAGCCCGGGTCATACCTCTAACGTGCACATAATGGGAGCTTTGAGGTTGAGTTTTTCCTAACTGCCAAAATGCCATAGACCTGACAGAGTTTCTTTCTGTATTTCTCTATAGATGTTTGACCATTTGACAGAATTCCCCAGAATCCCAGTGAGTATTTCCTCACCCCCAAACCAAATACAAGGAAAGGCTAGGTAAACTCTGCTTTTCCATCCCAACCACAGTCTTGCCTGTGAACTCACCACATGATGCAGCAAAATTTGATCAAGCTTTTGCTTAACATGCGTGTCATTTCTCAGAACAATTAAATCCTGTAAGAAGTCACTCTTGGTGTTTGAAAATAGCCTTTGAGGACCCTTTTTTATAACTCCCATCAGATGATCTCCCCTATTCACTCTTTGTCCCCAGTCATCATCTGATCCCATGGGCAGCTCATCAGGTGATTCCCAGTACCACATCAGATGATCATGAACTTGGATAGCAACCAAAAGACTTGCCTGGCTTGTCAACCTTCTATCATGCCTGTCACATTGTCTGGAGGCACCTCCTCAGGCATCGATAGGGCTTGCCAGTACTAGTCTTCCTTTATGACCTAAGCTATAGAAGTTACATCTGATGGCTGCATCAGCTTGTTAGAATACCTAAACCACTCCCAAGTGGTGACTTACAGAGTACAGGACAGGACCTGTGGTTCACAATCAAACAGAACGTAACAGAAAAAATTGGATTCTGTTGCCTCATTTCCCTTCACACAAAGCAGAATGATGGCAAGCTCAGGTGAGGTCAGAAAACCAGCGCTGTGGGTGGCTGTGTGTGACAAGGTTGGGACTTTAGGATAGCCCTCATTTCCACCAGCAATACAACAGAATCATTTTTCTATTACATTAAGCTGGGTTTGGTTGTTTGTTTGGTCTTTTTCTGTTTTCCTTCTGTTTTGTCTCTATTTCCTAATAATTACTGTCACAAAACCAGTAGTGCACAGGTTTCCCCCACCCCTTCAAGTTACAGCATCTTGTCTATTGATTATAATTTCTCATGGTATGCAGGTGACTTCAGGAAGAGGTTACTCCTAGATATCAAAAAACACACTGAACAGGTAAATTCCCTCTTTTTCATCACAGCACTATGTATCCAGTGGACACCATTCTCCTTTCTTTTGACCAGCATCAGTAGCTACAGTTGAAATAATGTAAATATTATAGCAAACCAAAAACAACCTGATCAGGGCAAAAGAATTTCTTTTATACTTTGTAAAAGTCTTTATATTAGGGAAAAATATACATGGTGTGATAATGTGTAATCCTAGCCTCTCACAACATGAAGAAAATAATATTCTTTCTGATCAAAGTGTTTTTTTGGAGGGAGGGAATCCCTGCACAGAGAAGAATGGATGGTAAATTGATTAAAATTAGAGTAATGAATTCATCCAGACAGCATGGAGGCAGAACAGATGAGCAAAAGAGAAGCAGTGTGAAAAAAAAAAAAACAACACAATAGAAAAGATGTTTTAGCTTAACTAGACATCAGTAATATGTACTTTATATGCATGTTTTACAATATTATTTCTCATAAAATTGTTCCTTTTAATTACCTTTTCCAATTCTGTTTTGAGTGATGATGCCTCAGTATGAACTCTCTGAGAAATGCTGACAAATTATAGAGTGAATTTTATTCTCATATCTGTATTATATATTGGATTCAGGGCTTCTTGCATGAAATTCTGTTGCCACTGAAGTCAAAGACAGACTTAATGCTGACTTCAAGGGAGCCAGCATGTCAGTATTTGTCTGGTGCACTACAGAAAAGGTTAGAACAATACTCTTTGTTACCTGGTCATTTGACTTTCCAGGCAGAATTGTATGCAACAGCATTCAAAATATAAAACCAAGGAAAATGAACAAAATGCTTAAACACATGCCAATAACTCATACTAGCTACAATTAAGTCATAAACTCAAGTTAACCCTTCAGAACTCTGTAAGGGGTATTACTTTATTGATGAGTTCAGCTTTCTTATTATGAGACGAGGTATTACCATTGTGCCTGTCACGAGTGAACTTTTTGATTGCAAGTGCAATACAAATTCCAAATCAGAAAATGGTCTCTTCCACTAAGGGATTTCCAGATTAAGGAAAGGTGCCTGTCTGAACAGGCCAAGGTGCCAGTGCATAACAGCTGCTGCACATCAGGCTCTCCTGTGAGCCCTGCGCATGGAGCTCATCTCCTCTAACTCAGATATCTACAATCCAGAAGCCTGTATTTGATCTGGTTGTCCTCACTGCATTCAGAACCAGCAGAGAGCCAGCTTTAAGATGTAGTTCATCACATCTGCCGTTTAAACTAAAGCAGATAAAATGTGTTCTGCTTCTATCTGTTGCCTATGGACAGTTCAGGTGAATTCCACATTCGTGGAGTGCTTTGAACAGATTGAATTAATTTCCTTCTCTTCAGAGATACTCTCAACATGAAATAAGAATTGCCATGTGGGGATGAGAGCCGTGATTTTTTTTTTTAAGTTTTCTCCTTAGGAGAAACTTTTGCACAAACTTCTCCATTTTCTATTGTAAATAAGAAACAGCATGTGCTTAGGAAAGAGAGATGAGTTTTCCAAGGGAAAAAACAATACAGTAATATAATACTGATCAACTCAGCTGGCCATGATCTCATTTTATTGGCTGTCAGACCATCTTTGAGTTCATTAAATAACATCACAGAAAAAAGCTGAAAGGACTTTGTGAAAGACTTTGTGCTTTTTCACAGCCAGTTCCTCTAAGAAGTTGTCACATAACATCTAATTATAAATTTGTATGGTTTTTAAAGGCAACATAAATCAAAATGTAGAGTCAGGAATATAATCCAAAGTGATTGGATTACAGCTCGATTAAGTACTTTCACAATTAGAGCTAAAATGGATAAAACAAATTTGGAGAAATAGACAAAAGTCTAGTAGTTAATCCTCCAAAACCTATGTAAAAATACTGACCCTATTGACAAGGTAATACAATAATAGTGTATTGCAATCTGTTACCAAAACTTCACCAGAACTCAATAAAGTAATAATTGGCAGTAATTACAGCAAAGTGCCTTTTGGAATTGATATAAAAATTTTCAGCCTGAAACAGCCTGTTGTAAATATCAGAAAACTTATGTGTCCTTGCAACCCAGAAGATTGTCAGATAACATATACTGATCGTAGAAGTTAGTCCTCACTGGTACCAGCTCAGTCTTTAGTAAAGTGTCTCAGCTGATGCTTTGAGAGAAACTAGAGCAGTAGGTTAGGAGTCAGGAGATCAGTGTTTTAATTCTTCCGTTGCTAATGATTATTCCATCCAAAATCTGATGATAACAGTACTTTCTTTCTCTATTAGTTTGTACACCCATGAGGATGAAAACTGTTTCAGCTGTGACATTTTTAAAAGTACAAATTCAACAGGTAGTGCTAAATTCCTCTTGTGAATAATGTATATGGTCTTCACAAATTTTCCATAATGGTTCTTTATTACTTGCCTTATATTATCTGAGCAATTCCTTGCACAGTCTTTAATATATTCTCCAGTTATTTAATAGGTTGGTTTAGGTTTCTTTTTTAGGATTTTGTCTTTACTCTGTTAATTTTAAACTGAAAGAGCTTCTGATGAACACAAAATGGCATGTAAAGATATTGTCAATGAGCAAGCAGTTGTTCAAAAGATAACAAGTAGTTTGCTTAGAGGTTTTGGCTGCAACACTGATATAATGACTATTATTGCCAGCAACATTAACCTAGAATACAAGAAAATCAGAAAAGTAATCAGATAGGAATACTTACCATATGCAAAGTTCAAATGTAGGTGGTTTTTTTCTTCCCAGCATCAGAATTCTGGAAGGTTTCCTTCAAACAGGTGAGAGGTGAAAATCTTGAGAGGGAAGATTTTCAAAATTTTAAGGGGATTTCCAATAGAACCTGCAGCTACTGGTAACACCTGAGGATAATTTTCAAAGGTAGAACTTTTGAGTACTGTATCTATTTTGACTTTTGGGCTGAAAATTGTGAAAGAAATGCAGACTTGGTAAAAGAGACAGAGCAAAAGGATTTCTCATACAAAATTCAAATTGTCATTAATTTCCTCTGTCTGGACAAAACTCCCTTGATGAGAGTTATGTCAAAGCACAGGCACTGAAGATGCCAGTTGCTTCAAGAGACAAAGATTGTTCAGCTACACAAAGGAAGGCTATTCATACAGGGTTCTGTAATCTTAGGACTTCAAGTATCTTATGGAATAACATGCAATTGTATTTTCTTTATTTTAAAGTTTATCAATTCAGTGTCTTACTTTTGTGAGTGCATGAATCCTGAAAAAAGGCAAGTAGCTGTTTTGTTTCCTGTAATTTCCCAATCCCAACTTCACTAGCATGACATGCAAAATTAAAAACGTCAGTGAATAGGTAATGTCATTAAAATTTCTGGTGTGGAAACATTTTAATTTTTCAATTAAATCTTGATAGAAAGGTTTGTTTTATGACCTAAAGCAAATGGTGGGTAATTTAGTTTGGTCTGGCTCCTATGCTTTCGGTGTTTTGGGATTGCTACTATGCAGGGGTTAAGCTGTAAGAAGAAAAGAATGTATTGTTGTACCTGCAGGGTACGAGAAATCCTGGTTAGGTTTCTCTTCTGATCTAGGCAGTGATATGGTGGCCTTGTTTTTGTACTCTGATGAATTCAAGCTGCTGTGGTCCGAGTGCTCACTGCTTCCTGACCTTTTTTCTATGCCCTGTTTTCAAGGGCTACATCTGTCATAATCAATGATACTGTGTTGCATTGTGCCAAAAGAGCTCAGGTTGGTGTCTTGCCAATGCCAAAAGACACTGACTCAAAAAGATATTTGAGAATGCTGAAATGAAACTCTTGGATTATATTTTCTTCCTGATTCCTGTTTTAAATTGTGCACTATTGTATTTCTGTTCATCACATACTCAAACTGACAGAGCCCCATGTAACAATAAACAATACTGGACTGCCAGCCTTTAACTTTTACTGTTTGCTTAGGAAGTGTGTAGGAACTAATGAGAAAGTGTATGAATTCATTTTTTGACCAACGAATGCTGAATAACAGATTTTGCAATAAAAATGGTTCAGGAAAAGACAAGATACATTTTCTGTGTGACAGCGACTTTTGGGTATGTCAAACAAAGCTGTAAAACTTAACCAATATGTCATGCAGACTTCTTGGAACAAATGATGCAGTTGCCTGACTCCATTCTTTCAGAAAACTTTTCCACAGATTTTATTGCACTCTGACAGGGTTTCTCTATGGCACTGAGAGCCACTGACACAAGGAGCCCAGGGCTCTCCTGGTGGATGGGACCAGTTATCCTTTTTGTTATGGGCAGCTCGGTGCAGCCAGACTCAGCGTGGAGCCTTTGCTGGCTGCAGCACTGCAGGAGTGTAGAAGCAGCACCCAGCTCTGCTTTCCCACACACTGTCCTGCACTGAAACTATGTAGATGGATTTAAAGACTCGGCCCTAAGAGATAACAGCTTTTCCTGTCATAAGCCAGGCTTGAGTATTGATGTCGGGGTCCCTCTGATCTGCAGGCACGGTGCTTGCTGTAGTGCTTCCCAGTGGTATGGAAACAAGTCCCATGGGATCACGCGGGAGGGGCGGCAACAGCTGCAGGAGGCAGCCAAGGTGGTCAGAGGAAATACTAGCGAGCACCTTATTCTTTGAGTATTCTGCTTCCCTGGAAATAGGTTCTTGTCAGCATTTCTAATTTTGGATCCCTTCTAGTTATGAGACCACATGATTGTGGTTTTGCCGGGTAAACCCAAGGGACTCTGAAAAATATCTTTGATTTCTGGACAAGACAGCAAGCCCATTATTACTCTGCATATAGGACTGTTTAGACTACTGACCGCTTGGCAACAAATTGGCTTTACTTTCAATTAGATTTATTTGAGATGCTGGAGTGAGTCCAGAGACAGGAAACAGAGCTGGTGGAGGGTCTGGAGCACAAGTCTTATGATGAGCATCTGAGGGAGTTGGTGTTTTTTAGCCAGGAGAAAAAGAGGCTCAGGGGAGACCTTATCGCTCTCTTCAACTACCTGAAAGGAGGTTGTAGCCAGGTGGGGGTCCATCTCTTCTCCCAAGTAGCAAGTGACAGGACAAGAAGAAATGGTTTTGACTTGCACCAGGGGTGGTTTAGATCGGATATTAGAAAACATTTCTCCACTGAAAGCATTGTAAGGCATTGGAACAGGCTAGCCAGGGAAGCACTGGAGTCACTGTCCCTGGAAGCGTTCATAAAACATGTGGATAGGGCACTGGAGGGCATGAATGCTGAACTTGGTGGTGGCACTAGGTTGATGGTTGGACTTGATGGTCTCAAAGGTCTTTTCCAGCCTTAACTATTCTATGGTTTTCCTATTGTTTTTCTTTCTCATTCATGAATAATATCAAGCTAAAAACTCAACAATTTTTTTTCCCTGTGTGTTGTTCAAAATATAAATGGTACTTTTTGATGGGAAAGACACCATAGTTTTCTGCTTGTAGGTAATCTTTCTGGTCAAATTATGTGTTGTGAGTAGCATTAGCTTTATGCTTACTTCTGTTAGTAAGCCTCACTTCTACCTTTATAATAATTAATGGAGCTCAGCTTTAAGGGACAGTGCATGTGTTATTGCCAGAGTAGTCCTATTCATATGACATCCATCATGCATGGCATATTCCATTGTCTGTCTGAATGGTAGCCTCCAGTAACACATTTACAGTATATCCTTCTGTTGAAAACAACACAGAGCTCTATTTATAAACTGTTTAGGAGTTAAATGTCTCATAAATGTTCCAGCCCTCAAAAGCAAGCATTCCCACTTCCAATGTATTAGTGAAATGCACACATTTATTCACAAATCATTCTGTGGGCTAGTTTTATCAATCCTAAACCACAGCTGAATCGATGACATTTTCTCCCTTCATCTGGCTTTCAGTCAAGTCCACAATCACTTTCCCTGTGTGCCTTGAATGTTTAACTGGTAAACACTGCCGGATAATATTTAACTACAAATAAAAATCTATCGTTACTGCCATGTCATAAACACATAGGGAAATTCCAGTTTAATTTTCTGAAATTGCTTGCTTGCAGCACTAAATATGTGAGATTAAACTGACTTTGAGAGAATGCTAACTGAGAAGCAATAAGATGCTTTTGGCCCTGTGCTGTTTCTGAAGGCTTTGCAAAGATGCTATCATGCAGCATTTCAGTCATGGCAGGAATGAACTGGAAATTTCCTGAGAAGAGGTGGTGGGTAGGTAAAAGGTTGCTATAAAACCTTAAACCTCCCCTAAGGTCATATTGCAAGCTGCTTGGAATAACAAATATTAAAAACATGTAATGCAACTGTGGTGTAAATACAAGAAGTGCTGCATGACTAAGACAAGGAAATAAAGAACCCCCAAAATATGAGATATCTCTGAATGAAGGAGAAGCAATGGCTATCTAAATGACCCCTCTTTAATCCTTACACTCTTTCTGCAGTTTCAAGCCCGTCATCTCTCTCATTCCCTCTTTCAACTTCCTGTCTCCTCAGTTCATTCTCTCTTCTTTCTTTCCTGTGATCATCACTTTAAATCTTCGCTTGTTCTTCAGTGCTCTCCCAATGATTTCCCCCCTTTTAACTTGTTTTTTCTTTTGCTGCATGCTACTCCAGACCTGCTTGTGTCTAAAACCCTTTGATACTTAATTTACCTTATTATCTTTCATTTATCTTAGCATCTTTATCTGTTATTTAGAAATCAGCAGAGCTTTCTCCACCTTCCCATTCAAACTGCACTTTTGCCCAACCTGTTCTGAATGTGGCACTGTTTGTTCTCAGTGCTTCTTCCTTTCTTCTTCTCCTAAACCATACTGTATTCTGTTTGATACTGGTCATTTGCATCCCCTCCTGCTGTGAGTCCTTTGTATGATGTTCATTCCATCAGTTTCTGATTTCTCTGCTGTTTACAACTGCCTTTTCTTGCTCTGCCTGCACTGTTGCTTACTTCTTGACTGAATTAATTTTCAAAATGCATGCTGGTGTCGGAGTTCAGACTGCATGACAGAGATCATGTTTAAGACCTAGTATCTCTTTTCTAAAAACCAGTTTTTCCAGTACACACTACTTTCAAACCATACTTCTATCAGTACAAATCTCTCCAAGGAGAGTTATATCTTCACATCACTGCACTCAGAAAAGGGAGTTTCTACACAGAGAATTTATGGTCCAAACACTGAAAATAAAAGGAATCAGCAAAACACCAAAACATTATTGCTTCTGTTTTGCATGGGCTGAGCTGAAAGCTTAATTCAGACCTTGTAAAACTTAGTCCAGTTTGTTAATGGTGGAAATATTCTGTTACTCGAACCATCATCTTCCTGGTTCTCCAAGAAGCAAACCCAAGCCTTGGCAGATGTGGAGATCTTATCAGCACCTGCTGAAGTTACTCAGCATCACATTTAAGGTGCTGTCAATTTTCATGACAGATGTATTGCAGGCTTTACTGTGAAGTGCGGTCACCCCGTAGAAACCGGTCCAAGGCACTAAACCAGGCTGCTATTATTTCAGCTGTCCAGGAAACTAGTGTGATTGTGTGTGATAATATGGTTAGTGCCACTACTAGCACCTGTCTTCAGTTTTTCCAACCATTTTCTCTTTTCTTTCAGTGGGAAGTAAATCAGAGTCATGGATACAAAGACAAATGTTAGTGTGCGGTAAGCAATGGTTCTGGTGTGCAAGTTGGCTCTTTTTAAAATACTTCATTTTCTCTTCTCTTGCATTGGAAAAATAAATCCTTTAGATTGAGGATTCTAAAAATGTACCCAGATTCAGTCGTCACTTTCCAAATCTTGGCTGCATCCTTACATGATGCATGTAATGCTTATTCACTGTAAAAACATCTTTCTTCCTAAAGCAAATCATCCTTCAATGTGAATCCAGGTTTTTCCCTAATATCTCTAATGCCCTCAAGGGAGATAAAGCATTAAGCAACAGATTGTATGAAAGTATGTAACCTGGTATATATATAAGCTAATAATCTCTGGCCAGAAGTGCAGCCTTTCAAATAGTTGCCACAGCTGGCAAACTGAACATAATTACACAGGGAGTCATCATTCTCTAAGCAGTCCTTGTCAATCATATCACCACAGCCATTTCTTTTAAAGACATGTAAAAACCAGAAAGTCTGACAAATATATTTGCTAATTAAGTCCCCAGCTAAATAAGGAGTAAAACACAGATGCCATGCTCCTCCTTTGCTTCCTCCTGACTGCATAGGAACGGCTTGTTGAGAAATTATCACTTTTTCGTTTAAAAATCATGTATTACTGACAAAACAAAGGCAGGCAAATACTAATAACTCTGCAATGTGGTTCTGGATTTGTTAGTGAGAAGCTGAAGTCAAAGTGAGGAGGTGGGAGAGGTGCTGGGAAAGGCAGGAGGTAGAAGAAATAAAGGTTGTGAATTCAGGGTCTAACTGGTAATCATAGAATCATAGAATGGTTTGGGTTGGAAGAGACCTTAAAGATAATCTCATTCCAACCCCCCTGCCATAGACAGAGACAGCTCCCACTAGACCAGGTTGCTCAAAGCCCCATCCAGTCTGGCCTGGAACACTTCCAGAGACATCCCCAACCTGGACAACCTGTTCCAGTGCCTCACCACCCTCACAGTAAGGAATTCCTTCCTAATACACAATATAAATATGCCCATTTGCGACTCAAACCCTTTTCCCCTTGTCCTGTCACTGCGTGCCCTTGTGAAAAGTCCCTCTCCAATGAATGAATGTGGCAGCCAGCTGTGACAGAGAGTTGTATCTCTAATTGGCTTTCCAGCCTTCAGGCTTGATCTTGGCAGAAAGACAGAAAAGGCTAGTGAACAGTTCTGAAAGGAAAAAGTGATTATTTACAACTGCAGCAAAGGTGTACGGTGTGGGAGGTGGACAGGGATGATGTGAGGCCACATGTAATTGATAATGCCTGTCTTCAGGCATGCATTTGGCTTATTTCTAAGCCTGTTCTAGACAGGTTGATTTCTAAATCACTATCTTCATCATTAGTACTTTTAAGCATTATTGTTTACTCAATAAATTGAAACTCTTGGAAGAGTTTTGGAACTCTTTTTATTGTAATTGTTACTTTAAAAAATAACAAGAGATTGATAGTTCCAGATACCTAGCAATTACAAATTATTCAAGTTTCAGTGATTTTAATGACACACACGTATATAAGAAGAGCTATTGTGTTACTAGACTAAAATATTTTAAAGTTGTGAATGATTAAGACCAATACTTACAGTTTTTTGAACACGTTCTAAAACATTCTCTAGAGGAATATGGTGCACATGAATAAAGATCTTTTGAGTACGGTAATCAGCCACAAACCAGTGTTTATTCACACAAAGCTTTTTATTCCTAAATGTGCTGTGGAACAAAGAAAGAAAGAGGAAATAAGGCAGTGTAGAAACCAACACTCATTATTCTGTTTGACTCCATACTGCCTGTGTAGGTGCTCTGAGCAATCCTATCTATTAATGTAGCCCTTCTGCAACATGGCTGTGGAGCAGGCTGTGCCCAGGCTGCTCACCCAGGCTGGCTCTGTAGTGTGTTGGGTGAGAAGCAGCCCCAGCGCCTGGTGCTCCTCAGATGGCTCATCTGTGGTGGTGTATCTATCTTTATTAACTCTAGAAAGAGGCTAGGGTGGCTTTGCAAATGCCTAAAGCAAGTGACTCAAGCTAGGTGGGGTTCAATTCCTGAATTCCTCTCCTCATAGCAGCAGACTGTTCAATCAACAAGCAGCCTTGAAAGCTTGTTACAGCCCAAAGCAAAAAAAACCCATCCAAATTCCATTTGATTGCTACATCCTTATGCTTCAATACAAAGTAACTTTTACAAGATGTGCTTGAAAAATAGGGCTATGTCTTACACTACAGAAATAAAGAGCCTTGCAAAATGCATTAACTACAACAAGAGAAATCCCTTGCTTCATTCTGTAGTTTGAAGCAACTGTTTTCCTCCTTCAGTAGGTCCAATTCTGACACTGTTCTTTAGCCCATGCCACCTTATCCTGCTCTTACTTTAACACTTTATGCTGCCCTCCATATAGGGCCAGGATGTTTCCCACTAATGTCAGCGTAGCCAGATCATGTCTGCGGTAAATGAGGATGGAAGAAAGGAGTCCTTTACATTTTCATATTGATAACAGCCCTATTGCTCGTGCATAACTTAGCTCTGTTTTCACCTGCATATCATATTCAGGGTCTACTTCAAGGACTCCATTCAATTTGGACCTACAATTTGCTGGTATCAGGTCTAATTGTCTGGCTGCAGTGTTAGATTTCACAGGACAGCATTCCAAAGCCTGGGATGCACAAGCCAAAATTTCTAATTTCAGATGCCTGACTGACTAATAATTTAAGCTGTTCTTAAGACAGCTGACTTTCCTCACAGACACACAACAGCAAGCTTTTATCAGCACCAAACTGGTGCTGATACAGCAAGGTCAAACATTTGGAGCAGCTGAAGAGGAGACAGCCCATTTCAAAGCTCCTTTGTTCATAGGCTTCCATGGCCGACGCTGCACACTTCTTAGACTTGGAAGAAAGTTAAAATGTTTTTAAACATTGAAAACATATTTCAGCAAATTCTGTAGAAAAGCAGAATAGCTTTTCAAACATAAAAGCATTTTTATTCTTTAAAATAAAAGCATTTTCCCCCAAAGCTTAAAATTGGCAGCATCTCTTTAACATTCCTCTCCAGCAAGAAAACACCTCACTCTTACATGATCTGTATGCATCTGCAGATGTAGCAAAGATTAAAAAAACACCAACAACCAAGACACAATTTAAAACATTCCTGGAAACTTCGTGACACTGTCCTGGAGATTTTAAGTAGGTCCTGGCCAAGACCTGGAACTCACCTATAGTATTACATAAACTGTTCAGTGGTTCACTAAACAGACACTGGATTTTACCCAGGCTGTTTCCCATCTGCTGTATCCTGCTCCCACCCCTGCACACAGCATTTTCAAAGACAGAACTAATGGGATGCTGGATTTAAAAACTCCTCACTGAGACCGAGTGCCATTGCCAGACCCCAGCCTGGATGTTGTACCTGAGCTCTTCTGCTGCCAGGGCTGGGCACTTGCAGAAGAGCTTGGGGCTATTTCGGGTAAAAATGTGAGCTTGTTCTGGAGGGCTCTTGACCTCAGGGCAAGAAAGGTCTTAATGGTAGAGCTTGGTGAGCCCTACTGGCCCAAGTCCCTGCTAAGGACTGCAGGTGCCTTTCTGGGGCTGGCCCTGATGGGTGCTGCAGGTCACACAGGGGAGCGCAGTGGGATGGATTCCTGTCCTGTGGGGTGGCCTCACAGCCCAGGCCCACACAGAGCTGCTCAGCCACTTTTCTTCACTGCAAGCTGTGTTTTATGGATCTGACAGTGCCACTGCACTGCAGCTACAGCCTGTATGGTTCACAGCCTTCTAAGGCCGCTAACAATCATTATTTTTATGTAAACTGATGCTAGTGCAGGCCAGCAGAAGTTAACCAAGTGCTTATCAAATTCATATCTCTGTGTATACACAAACCTATGGCAGAAGACAAGAGGTTTATTTTTCCTTTTAACTCCTTTTTGATCTAGAAGAGTGCCTTCATTTAAGGGGCTTTCCCTCCCAATTTATTTGCTTACTTGTAATTAATAATAAAAATTATTATTTTTTAAACTTGCATGACCATTAATTTTCTGGATTATTTTTGCATTTTACATCAGAATATGACAGGTTTGTTTTCATGACCACATATATGAGAACAGAGTGATGTATACATTTAGTATCACATTTAGTATCACTTTATTAAACGATGCAGTTTTATTTTCACACCATCATTTGCACATGCTAAGAGAACCCCTCCAAGTAACCCTGTAAGTGAAAGCTATGTTCTCTTCAGAATGGCTTTTGGTATTTTCAGTCAAAATGACAAAAGAAGTTTAAAAAGTGCAGTTCCAGTTAGTTAAAATCTCAAGTGAACAATAGGTTTCTGCATGTTTATGAAAAACTACCATTTGATAATATGCTGAAGTTTTCACAATGACAGTAATATTTTAACTTCTGGTCCAACTTCTGGTTCAGCTACACTTAATTGCAGAGGTCAGTGGTACACAGAGGCCAGTTAGTTTTACTACTGAAGTGCTCTCCTTAGGAGTACCTTTAAATAAAAATGCTGGAAAAATAACTAGAGCCTTCATCTATGACAAAATAATCTTATCTGTCTTGGTTCACTAAAAGAAACAGTGACTTTTGTTGTAAAAAGCACACTATGCAAGTTTTGTGTTGCCCACTTTTTCCTTCCTTCAGCACTGCAGCACGTTGAGCACTGCAAGTGCCTCACAGAACATTTCCAGGGAATAAATTCAAGCATCTAATAAAGAGCAGTGAACAGTCAAAGTGAAGAAAAAAACCCTAAATTTGTTGGTATAACCAGTGGCAAGTGCCCACTGGTTTATAATTTGTGGTTTATAATGCACGTTCATAATCTGTCTCTGTTGATTTTGCAGCAATGATAGAGATACAGGTGGTTTGGCCAAGTACCTGCCAGTTATTCAAATAGCTGCAGGAATGAAAACAAAGCCAAAGGGCAAAACATTGAAAAAAATTATTTTCTTAATAATTGCATGTGTAAGGCTAACTTATGCTGAAGGGGGAATGTGGAAACAGGAGGAGAAAAGTTCTGACTTTGAATCCAGACTAACTAAAAGTCAGATTGATCCTGGTCCTCAGTCAGGGAGAGGGACACAACTCCAAAGTCTGACCATCCTGAACTGCTGTCTAAGAGGACGGGCTTTTATTGCCCCTCTGATCTTACTACCAATGTGTTTCTACCAGTGATGGAACTTTGTTAGTTCTAGTTGCAGGTCAGCTTCATAAATGCTTCAACAACAAAAAAAAAGTGGTAAAAATGCTTATTGTGGAGTTATTAATGATTCTGTAAATGAACAAACCACCACTCTCTATCACTCCCTTCTTCCCTGATTTTATCCCGTTCTTAACCGTAAGTCTCATAATTTCTTTTCTCCTGCAAGTTAAAAACCAGTCAAATACACGTTTGTGGCACTTGGCTGAGATGATCACAGTCCCCTCACACAGCCTTGTCTCTACCTGGTGCCTCCACAGCTTGAGACTGATGGGATTTTCCCTGTAAGATCAGCCTTCCTTTTCCTTGCTGTAGGTAAGGCAGCAGCACTAATTTCGGCTGCTTCCAGGCCTAAGGTCAGTGCAGGAGGAGAAACGCATGTATCCTGCCAGCCTGACTTTTTTACAACAGTCTGGATCACACTATTCTGCATAAACAGAAAAGTTTAGATGAATTTTATGTCAAATATACTCACTCAAAAAGCCTCAGTCTACTGTAACTCATGAGCCAAAAAGAAAAAAATGCAAGGAAGAAAAGGAGTCTGCTTGGCTTGATTTGTTGCCCACGTGTAAGCATCTGGGGTGATACAAAATGCCCTCAGGTACCTTTCCAAGTATCCAGCAGCTGGTCCAGAATGTCTTTGATCTCCAATAGGGCCTCACCCACATCTGCCAGCCCCATGTGCAGGTCTTAGAAACCCTAAGACTGATCCACCAGGAGACAAAAGGAGACAAGTGGGGGATGAGTTTCAAAACGTTGTTTCAAGTCAGATTTTTAACCTAAGAACACCTTAGGATATCTCAGACCACACCAGATGCCTGCGTGGGCAACTGAATCAAATTCAGTTGGTTTGGGGAAATTTAAAAAAATATAAAGAGAAAAGGGCAGGAACTTGTGTAAGGCAATGGCAAATAAAAAGGATGACATTAAAAAAAAAAAAAAGGAAAAAAGTATTTCTTTTCAGTTTGAAAGATTCCTTTGAGGGGGAAATAAAAAAGGATGTATGACCATGTGCTTTCAAGACAGGAAGAAGTGGCAGTGACATAGTATTCAGCCACTAATATACTTGCAAAGAACTGAAAAGAGGTAGAACTAATCATAAATGTAAAGATTATGATACATAATTGGTAAGAATACCCAATTTTATTTCAACAACACCAGAGCCTTAAAAGTATGAAAGTAAATACCAGACGCACATCTATCTGAGGTAAAAAAAAGGGGAAAATTTTAGTCTAGCTACACTAGTCTGTGTGCTTAGTCCTCATAAATGTTGTGAATTCTCAGTTCACCACCGTAAGATTAGAATCAAACCTTAAACTGTATTTTGGTGTGTAGGTCCCATCAAAAGATCATAAAAATACTTTAAAAAATACTTACGTGAGTTCTGTGCATACAAATCTACTGCAGATGTTTAGGAATGCTTCTGCTTGGTGGTACAAACTCGTCTGATCAGAGGAAGAACTACATTTGGCTTTCTATATAAAAGTTACCAGCAATAAGACTCATAGATACAGGATTTATTTTTAAATCTTACCCTGAAATTACATTAGTGAAGAAGGCAACATTCCTCAGGATGACATTAGGATATAATTGATTGTTTTTTTCAGACTACAAGAGGAACATACCTAAGCACAGTAAAGGACAGTATTTTCAAAACCAACTGAAAAGCCTCAGAACTCTCCTAAAAGCTTACATGCTTCAGCAAAAAAAATATGCTATCACCTCCACCTTTAACATGGTTAAGAGGAAAAAAAAAGGCATTTCCTCATGCCAGAAAAATGCAATTCAGAAAATTGCAAAAACTGCATAGCAACCTATCTGGGAAATCCTACCAATGTGTCCAATCTGTGCTTTGTGCCCATTTCACATGGTAATCTTTTATCTGGGAACAAAGGCACAATTGCTGAAACAGCTCTGCTTGTATAAAGTAACAGCGTGTCCAATAAGCAACAAAGGACAATTTAGTTCTCAGAACAAATAACCTGGCTGGCTCCAGATGAGCTTGCTCAAGAAACAGAGCAACAACGCTTCCCTCCCAAACAAAGCTGAGGAACCCAGTTACGCTGGGCTAGCGCAGCCCAGACACCACCTGGATACCAAAGGAAACCTGTCCAGAACCAGCCAGCGAATGTGCCCAGCTCTGGGCTGGCCTGGAGAAACAAATCAAACGTTGTGAGATGTAAGTTCACCTGTGAAGATCTGACATTTTAAGTTCTTCACACAGGACAGGCCAGAGCAGCAGTTTTGCTTACCTTGACCATGATATCCTGTGTCAAATACTTCGACTATTACTGTGATAAACTGATAGATAAGGGGAAGTAAAGTGATAGTTATTATTATTTTTAGGAGGTGGTCAGATACCAAAAAGGATGGTGTATCTTGTTGGTACCCAGAAGGAGAACATGAATCACGTATGAAGAGAACGAGAGTATATGAGAGAATATGGCAATTGCCACTAATAAGGAATTATGTCACTCTACCTTATTTTTAAAAACAGACTTAAGCACATCAGCAATCAGACAATGAATTTATTTGCAGGATACATTTATCATACATAGAAAACAATACTTATTGTTTGGCTAATTAAATAGAGAAAAAAAGCAAAACAAAACCACAATACATTATTCAGTGTTCCATATATTTGTTAGCTGACATTTTCAAAATGAAGCTTTCTTTTTTTCTCTTCCTTTTTTTAAAAAAAAACATGATCATGAACAATGCATAGTGGGAACAAAGGGTCTAGAAATCTAACATTCCGCAGCTGTGAGTCAGTGTGAAAAATAAGGCCATGTAGAGGAAAAAAAACCCCACAGTGAATTTCTAAACAATACATATTCCATTGACAGGCTTCAGATAAGATCAACTGAGTATACAAAATCTAAAAACAATGTTACGTAAGGAAAAGATGAATTTAAAATATTAACAAACAACTTGGAAATAGATTTTTCCAGTGGTTGCTTGGAAATAGCCTCCAAACTTTCAACCTGGTATCAAGGAAGATCAATTATACTGTGATGCTGCAAAAACCATCCCAGGATGAACACCTAGAGGTGAGAAATATCCAAGTCCATTTTACAAAATAAGCTACAAATACCCATGCTACTTATTCAGCACATATTTATTGAACGAATGAAAACGGTTAAGAAAAAATTTGATCACCAGTCACTGAATGATTCAGTGAAGGGCTGGAAAATCTATCTTCCTGCTCTGAAATGTTAATTACAAGTTCTTTTCAGGTCTCGTGACAATGTAAACGGAATGAATGGAATTGCAGTGTCATATCCTGCTCTTTGTTCCTGTCCTTTCACACCGGGTCAGCAGTGTGAAAGTTTCATAAAGCTGCCATAAACTGAAGTTCTTCACTGCCCCTGAACGCTGCCATCTGCTCTTCACATGATGGAGTGGATGAGCCCAAGGACCAGGAGTCACAGAGCTGCCATTTTCTGGCAGTCCCCAGTGCAATGTTCCCAAATGCTGCATTGATGCAGGGTGTGCACCCCAAGTAACTCAGCCACATTAAATAACTAATCAATAGAAAGCATTACACAAAATTCAGGATAAAGAGGATATAAAATATGTGCCAATTTTGGATCTTACCTGTGTTAAGATTCAAGATTCCTTACTCACAAGATTACAAGAACAAAGCTGAGGAAAGACTGGTTGTGGAAATTGGTCTGAATGCAGGTGTACAGAATGCATATTTTACAAATAACTACTTATATCTAGAGTTTAAGTGACATATTTTTAAAACAATTAAATACAGACTAGGCAATATAAAACTTTATAAGCCTTCTTCATCTGTCATCAGTGATATCCAGATCGGTATGAAAGCTCTGAATTTGTATGACATACATAATTTATTTTAAAAATATTCCTACAGGTTACCCTTTGACATAATATAAAATGTATGGGAAGCTATGGGAATGCTGGGATTGCTGATGTGCTAAACTGAACAAAATATATCCTTATTAAAAGAAAGCTAAAACACCCTGCCTGCCACGGAGAGTTCTGTTCTGAAAGCTATTGCTTCAGTATGCTCTACACAGTCTTGTTAATCCCAGTTAATCAGAACAGCACAAACAGCAGCACTAAGAGAGTGATGCATTCCAAGGCTGACCTCTTTTAGTGGCCCTGAAAAAACTGTGTTTACCATGTTTGTAGCTGAGGCTTCACAGAAAGTAAGAACCATATTTTAAACATCAGCTGAACAAAACTCATGCAGCTGTGGTTCCATCATGTCCCCATCACTTGTCTTCTCTTAATACAGAAGTTAAGAATTGCTTACGGGGTAAAAACATAAGTTTCTATTTTCAAATCCAGACAAAACCATAGAGAGAATTCACAGAGAGAAGGAAAAACAAAAGCCTACATTGTAGAATATGGAGGACTGCTCTAAGTTATCCCTAAAGAAGCACAAATACATCCTACGGCTATGTATGTATCTGTTATACAAATGTATGTATACACACATATCCACAAATGCAGAAGTATCACTGAAAGAAACGATCAATATAGTTGGTTGTTTCCTTCTAGATAAAAAGGATGAATTAACAAAATTTCCACTGTGGTTAATAATTTGGGATGACTAATCTGCAAGTTTGTCTGCACTTTTTCTAGTGAAGCCTCTTTCATTTAACTTGTACAGAAGCAAGCTGGTTTTCATTTCCTAAATTAGCAAAGAGCATGTAACATCCCCCATGCTGAGGAGTTTGCCATGTTCATGTGATATCATGCATTATCAGAACATGCTATGTAAATATTTGCTGATATAAAAAACAATTTCATAAAAAACAAAGTGGAACAGTGATTATAATTATGGAATTCTTCTGGAAATTTTCAAACAAAAGCTAAGTATAACATTTCTGAATATTAGACATTACTTTTTCCATCTGATACAGATTTAAAATGCATAGTATATACATAAATAGTAGCAGCCATCCAATCTTTAAGAGTGCTGCGTTTTATAGTCCAGTCATTATGCCCTAAAATTATATTGATGGATTCTGTATTAAAGATTCTGAGGGGATAATTAGACTAAGATGTAGAGGGATTTAATTTTAAGGGAAGACTTCCCTTCTGTTTTTACAAAAACAAAAGACACATCACAAATATTCCAGTAAAAATCCAACACACAAAAATTACTCCGTACTTTTGTGTTTCCTCTTGCTAAATAAATTATCAAATCCCCAGGAAAAATCCTCCCAGTAAGGGTATGTATGGCCCATGCTTATCAGAATGTAATCTACGTTAGGATTATGGAGAATGAAATGAACAACTTCTTTTTCAGAGAGTGGTCCAACCTAACTATTACCTTTGTCCACACTAATCTAAGATGTGCTGGGTAACCATTCATACCCAGTTTGCTTAAAGTCTTGATTCAAAGCACCTGCACATACCTAAATTAACCCTTACTCAGTAGAATTTTAGCATGTGGAGAAATGGACTCATGAATTACTTCTAAGCACTTCTAGTACTCTCTCTTCCATACAAGATATCTAGGGTCTTTACAGTGCACTAGTGTGTCTGTTTTGCTAAAGCCATGACCAATGTCTTCCTTGCTTATGAGGTCAGACACAGACTGAAGTTCTTCTTAGTAAAACTGTGGCCTTCAGTGACTGTGTAAAGTAAACTGGCTTTAGCTTTGTTTGATAAAGCTTCATGTTTTGGTAGCATAATAAATAACCAGGAACAGCCTGCCAGCCTCATTATAGCAGGTTAAATCTGTGCATATCAATTCAGAAGCTTTGGGTTTTTCTAAATGTTGCCTACATCTCCATGAGAGGCACTATGCTAAAGGACTGTTCCAAGCCATTGTAGTCAACATGAATAAATAAATATCAAACTTGACATGTTTTGAAAGTAAATATCCTGTCTTACTAAATTACATTAAAACTTCCAAGTGCAAATTAATTTTTTGCACTGTAGATTGGATGAGACAGAGGAAAGTGTCACAGAGCCATTGAAAGGAAGAGCTCAGATCAGTCAACAGCCACTGAGGTGAGAGAGCAGTCTGGAAGAGAGCCTTAGAGGCAGGCCTTGTGCAAGGACCAGGCTGCTCCTGCCCTCCTGTCCACAGAGGGATGGCAGAGTGGCCCATCAGAACTGCTACTCTGAAACCTCTGGATGTTTCCAGGAGTGATGACAAGTTAGACTTACAAGGTGTAGTTTCTTTCTTGCACTTTGTGTGACTTTTAATGGTCCCCAAAGGGACGAGCTGGACACACTGGATTGGAGGATTTACTCTCTCCTACCAGGACCTGTCCCAATTTGCCTGGGTTGAAACGACTGAAAAGGAGAGGCACAGGCCAGCCACTCCACAGAGGTGAACTTCAAGGTCCCACTCAGCCTGTGGCAGCATTGGAAACGGATGTAAACCAGCCAACAAATAAATAAACATGGTCTCTCATTACTGTTTGCATCATCTTAAGAACGGAGTGCATCCTAAGTGTGAAAGCTTCTGTACAAAAGTACACATCAGTGGGCAAATGCAAACATCAGTTATTAATCTGTGCAGTAGCACCAGGAATTGGGCTCAGCCCCACTTTGAAATTCCCCAGGCTTTCACCTCAAGTGCCGAAAGAATCTATTTTACCTGGTCATGGATGTTTCAGTACTCCCTGCAGGCCAGGATCCATGAGCTTAGGTTCCGCTTCAGTTCCTGATGGGAAGGCCATTTCTGTAAAGGAACTCTGAGCTGCGGCAGCTCCTATGGGGAGCACTGTATGAGGCAGAAGTTGCAGGGTATTTTTCTGAAGTTTCCTATTTCAAATATTGAGGCTCCCGAACTAAAACATTTTTGTTTAAATATCAGCCTGTATTGAGGCAAGGCTCTGATTGAACCTGATTTATATAAACTAGGCAATATATCACAGGAGGACAAAACATTCAATATACAATCCTACTGGGTACAAAATACTACACACTTAAAGGGCTTCAAAGCATGTCAGACATACTTCAGTCAATAAAATACTGACTGTTCTTCCACTGTTCATTTAAGAACAAGGATATGGTCTGTATTCATCTCAGAAAGCAAAGCCAAATGTTTAAATAGCTCAAGTCACAATCATATTCTTCTTCTAAATAATTCATATGTAAGACCAGCTTCAGCTAAATATCTTTGTTAGCTACCTTTGAACAGAATGAGCCCTAGCAAAGGAAAACAACCCTTTGAAATACAGAAAACCATCAGTGAGTTACTGTACATATTACATGCATAGCATCAGAAGATAGACACCATGAAAACAACAGGTTTCACTTTCAACTGTGAACAGGTAGAATACAGTATTATTTTCTGAGTAAAACACCACAAACATTACATATCACTTAGGGGAACTGTGCACAGCATACTTCAGCACTCAGAAACTAAATTTCAGTTATCTTGTAGCTATTGCTGACAAATATTGCCTTTAAAAAAACTTCAGCTGCGTATGATAATATACAACTGAAAGGGTAAGCAACACAAACATGTGGGCTTTGTTATCCTCCCACATGCTTCCTTTTTAGCAGACATTGGCACTTCTCATCTACATCCTGAGGATGACATTCCTCCAGTCATTTTGGCCAGGTGAAAAGGAAAGCCACTAACCCATACAGCTGCTTTCTCCCCATTAACACATGGTATGCATTTAGCTGGCTTTTCCCCATTTTGAGACCAGACTTTAGGACTTCTTAGAATCCAGTTTGGTAGAATACCAGACTAAAAAAACCTAAACAAGTCACTGAAGACTATGCTGATTGAGAAATGATCAGAACCCACATAGATATTCTGACAATTATTTAAATTATAAAATAAAACTGGTTTTTTTCCTCCCACTTTACAAATGTTTGAGGCAAAATAATTCCCTTATCTTGAGATCCAAATTAATGAAGTCTGATTTTTTCCTATGAAATCTTAAAATGCGATTTCTCCAAAATTAATACAGTGCTTAAAAGGGTAAATAAAAAGGCTCCTACTTTTTCCTAGTAGATTTCCCATGACCATGGGCATGGTGTTGTAAAGTTTTAAATTTAAACAGCAACTACCAGTTGATTGTCTTTTCGGTGTCATTTTAAGGGAATTATTTCAATCTCAGTACTGGACAAATTTTAAAAGGCAATGGATTCATTATTTCTGTGTACTTTGAGAACTGATAGAAGAATATCCAATGTTCTATCGCGCTGTCACCATCCAAAGTCCCAGTGCAACATTGGCAGCCAAAAGTGCGCTACCAGCAAGCAAAATTAAAAAGCCAACAAGCTCTCTGTTTTGTTTTTCTACAATTAGGGAGCTCAGCGTGGCTTCTAGGAAGGAATTTAATATCCACTGACCATCCAAAGCGAAGCAGGGTACAGCATTGATAACTGCCAGTGCTCCTGATAGTGAGATGAGGTACCTGGTTGAATTTAGTTAAGGTTCATTACGAGTATCTGAGAAAATGTAAAAAAAATGTAAAAAAAAAATAAAGACATGTTTTATTTCTAGTATGCGGAGAGAGACATATGAAGGTTATTTTTCTAGCTGCCGTTCCATTCCACAGAATTTATATGAGTAAAATTAGTTCTACACCGTAACATATCTGCTCAGAGAATTGCCTTTATACATTTTTATTTTTTTAAGAGCTAAGTTTGGATACTTAAACCTGCACTCTTCACAGCTTGACTGAAAGCAGGAGACAGCAAAACCACCATCTTCTTTCCTTGCTTTGTGTGGTTTTGTAGGAAGGTTATAGCTCTGACACCCTGCCTGAACTAAAAAGGTATTCTATACCCAAGTATGAAATCATGATTAGCAGTATTTTCCAAAACACTCCCTAGTAAATGACTAGAACATAATCAGAAATCTGACCTATCTCTCCTAATTACTTGTCAGCCAGCAGAGCTGGGTGGATTTCTGTACATGTGTGTGCACGTGAGA
Source organism: Pachycephala philippinensis (assembly GCA_013397055.1). Lineage (NCBI taxonomy): Eukaryota > Metazoa > Chordata > Aves > Passeriformes > Pachycephala > Pachycephala philippinensis. The sequence continues at coordinate 752,331 of VWZT01013650.1, read as the reverse complement.
ATGAGGCACGGGTAGATAATTTTTACTGTTGGTAAAGGTTGCTAACTGCAGTACCTACCTCCATCCTCAATGGCCTGGCAAGAAGACACGAGTCAGAAAGCAGCTGGGGCAGTGTGAACCTTGATGTGTTCCCAGAACATGGGAGCTTATGTGGTACCTTTACTCTGCTTCTATGGCCTAGTTATTAAACTGAACTACACAGTTTAATTCTTCTATAGCCACGCATAAACATTTCAGTTTCTAAGGCTAAGGGTTCCTAGATTAGCCACATCGAAGTCTGCTAATCCATATGTATGTGTATATATATAATCTTGTTCATTAATAAGCAAGTGTTAACCAAATTATCCTGTTTTTTGAATAGCTATTTTCTTTTCTTTTGAAGAAAAAAAAAAGAAACCCCAACCATATCCTGTTATTTAGTTCATAATAATAACACAAAAATAATAAAACTCTGACATTGCAATGCTAGCAAGAAGATCTCATTTTTCCTGACTTAAATTCAGGCTTACTTTGGCTTTCCTGTCACATCTGTTAAGGCTCACCCTCAAGAATTAAAAAAGAACTGACCAAAAATATGCTCTTAAGCACAAGAAAGTTAGAGATTTCATTTTTAGCTTGACACATGGACAATAATCAATGCAGAGATGGGATAAAGATGTCAAATCTCTACAGAAATATTTCACGGCATCCTGTCTAAAATGATATCCAATTGAAATTTTGCTAGGTCACTAAATTCTAAACAGTTCCCTTCTTACCTTAAAAGAACAAACATACTTCAAAGGATACTTGCAAAATGTCTCTATCACCACAGGCAGATCGATACTTAGAAAATTTTGTCGTGGTACAAAACTGCTGAGACTTACTGAAATGAAAATATAAAGATGCACAAAGCATGAAAAGTCATTCCAGGGTTATAACATCATGAATATTAGATTATAATTCTGCAGAAAAATCTCACATGAGATGACCTTCTTGAGGGACAAATCAACAATCTCAATAAGGGTTTGCTTGGTTTTTTTTTTTTTTTACAAGAGTGCAGCTGTTATATTTTTCTTAAACATGGCCACTATTATAGTAAAGTCACTACACAAAGCACAATTAGCATTTCAGTAAAACTAGATCTAAAATACATATTTTCAGAGGCATTTTTAGTCATAAAGACCCCAGTGTGTGATTCCAGTACTTTTCAAAGAAAACAGATTATAAAAGTTACCAGACTTTTTCAACATATGCAGTCCACATGTGTACTGTGGTTGCACACACGTATTTTGTCTGAAGGCCAGAAAAATCTTCCCTTGCAGTACCTGCAGAAGATCCCCCTAACCTGAGGCCGAGCTCATGGTGTACAGGAGTGGGGGAGATGGGGAGCAGAACTGTGGAGTCCCCCTGAGAAAGCAAAGGCTACGAGGGGATGCACAGCTGCATCACACAACACCAGCTAGCCAATATGTAAGTGGCTTCTCTTCTGTGCTCAGATGGTAAGTGACTTCAAGATAGAACTCAGTGCAATTTAAAAACCTGGGAGGGGGGACTTGCCATCCTTCTTAAAAATAGTGACTGGAAAATTGCAGTGTCAAGGACCACATGATGTTGAAATACTTTATTACTGTACACACTGTTCTTTGAAGGTGTACATGAACGTTCAATTGACTGCATGTCAAATGTTTCTGAGAGATCCTTCAAGGGAAGTGTGGTAGGCACTTCGTCAGTACAGGGCTGTTCCATCTGGGTATCAGCCTGAGTCTGCCAGCACCAAGGACCTTTTGAAAACCTCTGTGACAGCTGCAAGAAAGACACCTTTCCTACTAAAAGGAAGGCACAGAGGAGTCTTACCCCCGGAAGGAAGAGGTTAGGGTAAATTGACGCAGAATTAGAAAATCACCTTCAGGATAAACTTGCATAGTACCACCAATACTCTGTCTTTAAAGTACAACTTTAGATGTGAGTTGCCAGCCACAATGGCCTGAATTTTCCCTACCTGTGTGGAGAAAAGTTATAGCCATAAGAAATACATACCTCCACAGAGATACTTGAAGGCAAGAGATCAAACCCCACTCAATACAAACATCCCTTGGGAAAGGAACAGTTCAACCCACCCTTAGAGAAATTTTAACCATAGGCTAAGAGAACACTGGGAACATAATGTACCAAAAGTGCTGCTAAGTGTATCTTAACAGTGAGATCAGATTTCTTCAGGTTCGATAAAGAATTCAAGGACACAGCAAGAAAGGTGAGGGAAAGTAGTTCTAAAGTCACGTAAGGCAGAGAACTGTCCATTCAGTCACATAAAGACATTTTCTTCGGTTAATAGATGCCCTTCTGATAAGTCCAGCCAGCAAACATGCCATGGGTTGGAAAGATGGATAGCAAGGAGAACGAAAAAAAGAATGGCTTTGGTGTGAAAACAAGCAGAGAACTTTCCAGTATCAAAACTGCCAGTGTGCTTGAAAGTCAAGTTTTTTCTTAAAGCTTAAGACTGAGCTTTGATTTAGGGGAACTGAGAGAAAATAAATCGGTTGGAGTGAAGAACACAACTGACAGAAATCCTGGACACCACCCAGATCAGAAAGTCAGAGGTATCCAAGTCGAATCACAGAATCATAGAATGATTTCGGTAGGAAGGGACATCATCTTGTTCCAACCTCCCTGGCACAGGCAGGAACATATTCCACTAGACCAGGTTGGTCAAAGCCCCATCTAGCCTTGCCTTGAACACTGCCAGGGATGGGGCATCCACCATTTCTATGGGCAATGTGTTTCAGCACCTCACCATATTTAGTGGATTTCTTCATTGTATCTAATCTCTTTCTAGAAAGCCTGTATGATAAGCCACTGATTATCAGAGATACAACTGGGAAGTTCTTTGAAACATTCTATGTGTTTGTCTAGCAGTATTTAGTACCAAGCTATGACAGTAAAAATATAGGTGAACCACAAAAAAAGCCCCAAAGATACAGTATTTTTTCCCCTTATATCTATTCTACACACAAAATTACTCAACTAAATGCAATATTTTATTAAAATACTCATTTAGCCTTATTTTAAAAATTACACTGGTTAACCAAGCAGACACCACAGCCTTCTGCAGCTTGATACTGGCTTGCCCCAGTGCAGGTGCAGGACCTGGTGCTTGGTCTTATTGAACCTCATGAGGGTTCTTTTCAAGCTTGTTCAGGTCCCTCTGGATGGCTTCCCATCCTTTGGGTGTGCCAACCACACCACTCAACTTGGCATTGTCTGCAAACTTGTAGAAGGTGTACTTGATTCTGCTGTGGGGAAGCTGTGTCCCAGCCCGTGGGTGGAGCTGCCCTATGGGATGTGCTCCCCCACCTGGGAGGGCAGCTTCCCAGGAGCACCCCGAGTTCCATCCCTACACAGCCCCACCCTAGCTGCCCGCTCATTCCAGGGCCATGAGGTCACACAGCCCCACAGCAGCTGTCCATGAGCACCCTGAGTGCCATCCCCACACAGCCCTGCCCCGAGTGCCATCCCCACACAGCCCTGCCCTGGCTGCACGGGGCCATGAGGTCACAGAGCTCCATGGCACTGCACGGGCCGTAAGAACCAACTGCTCAGCCCCCATCCCTGACTGCAGCAGCAGCAGCAGTGTGGTGGAAGGGGAACCATGGCCCTTGTCCATCGTTTTTTCCTCTCCCTCCTCATCCTCCTGATGGTCCTGCATCCCGGCACTGCCAACTATGCTCCACAGAAATCACAGGAAGCAGGTAAGCTGCCAGCACTGGTGCAGCCTGTCATGGGCTAGTGGGGTCTTCTCACCAAGAAGATGGGTTTTCCTCCAGTGCTTTACTGAGGGTTTCCTCTGTGTGAGCGCTCTCCTGTTAAGAGAGTCCCAAGGGTCCATCTCTCCTCCAGGGGTGTTGCACATAGTGTTTAAAGAGTGCTGAGCTGCCAGCTCAGAGGTCCCCAGGTCCTCTGCAGCTCTGGCAATCCACTGACATCTGGCTCCCACGTTGTTACCTGACCCCCGTCCAGTGCTTCTGTACACGAAAGCAGAAGATCCCAACACGAAATGGAAACATTTCTCTGTGCTTGCTTCTAGCTGACTCTCTAGCTGATTCTCTGGCAGCTTGGCAGAAAGATGGTTTAGAGCCCTTGGGCAAGCCTGAAGCAGGTAAGTTCTCAATGTCCCTTCCTTTCAAAGAATAATTATCACCTATGTGTCAATAGCTTATTAATGAGCAATTTTCTTTAAGCTGTCAAGGCTGATGACTTGCTGAAATCTCCAGTCGTCAAACAGATGCGTAATCCCACAGGTAAGTTAGTTGGAGGAAGGTACATTTACCTTTTAATCTTCCTTCCATGTGAAATGCAAGTTGCTCATCCCAAGGGTGATGCCAGCCACTGGCAAGGCCAGGTAATTGCTGTCCTGTGGTCAGCACAGGATGGCTGTGTGGCAGCAGGCTCCTTCCCCAGTGCCTACTCTTGCATGTCACATAGCAACTAAGCTGAAAGTGTATTGGGTTCAAGACATCTGGATCCCATTCCAGAGACAATGAAAAACAGGACTCTTGCACAAATGTAGCTCCCTCTGTAGCTTCATCCCAGAGCTTGCCCTGAGTACCTAGACGGCCAAAGAACAAAAGCAGCCCCCAGCAGGATCCCTCTCATGAGCTGAGGTCCAGATCAGTGTTCTGACTTGCATATTGGGCAGGGAAGCAGGGAACTTCCCCATCCTCCTGCATCCTCCATGCCTGAGCCATGCTGAGGCTTTACCTGTCTCTGCTTTTTGGCAGTGCTGCCAAAGTCTGGAGAAAAACAGAATGAGAAAGCTGCTGAATCTCCTCAAGCAGACTCGAAGCAGTCAGGTACTGAGCAGTCCTGCTGGGATCCCTTATGGGGAGACACATCCTGAAACCTGGGAGTGGCTGCAAGGGGTGCCCATGCTGGAGAAAAGGCAGACAAGGGAGAGCAAGCCTCAGCTGCCTTCTGTGAGGGCCTGACTCCATCCCCTTGGGGTGTGGGAGCTGGGCCAGAGAGGGAGAATTGCAGGTGGAACTGCCTGATGTGTTTTTGTCCAAGGGGTGACAGGCCAAGCAGCAGTTCTCCCCACTGTGCTCTCCTCCCGTTCTGTTCGAGGGACAGCCTGTCCCCAGGGAGTGGGAGTGTATCCCCACACCCAGCACTGGGGAGAAAACAGAGAACATTCTGGTGATATCAAACATGCTGCAAGTTCACCAGTGGTTAACTGGCAGACAACAGGCTGACATTTTGAATTGCTCTTGCAGAAAAGGCTGCAGAACCAACCAAACAAGTCCCTAAAGCCCGTGAGCACATCGAAAGTATTTTCTGTCATGGAGCAGGCTGTATGATAGGCATAGTGATAGTCCTGGTTGCTGTGCCAGCTGGGATACTGATGTGTTCTCTCGCAATCTGCTGGTGGTGTGAGAGAAAACGGTGAGTCATCGGTCCCCCCACAGCTCCTGCTTCCTTCAAAGGCAGCTCACAGCCACGAAGCATTTCTAGTCAGGGTGCTGTGCAGCAGCAAGTTAGTGGTTGGTCGAAAAACTCTGCGGAGGCTTCTGCAGCTGTCAGCAGCTTTAACTGGCCTCTTAATTTCTGGGTCTTCTGTTGGGGAGCCTGCTTGGACTGGAGCCAGTGTTTGCTCAAACTGAGCCTCCCTGGACAAGAGTAGCTTGCATGAGTGACAGGCAGAGGCAAAACAAAGTCAGGATCAAAAAGAGTGAGGGGTGATATTGCTCTAGAAAGCAAGAGATACATTGGCACCGGCAGCTGACCAGTGAACCTGCCCAGAGGAATCCCCCTGCTTGGTGGTGCCTCAGCCAAGGTGTGGCAGCAGCTCTGCTTGCAGTGGTGAGCCCTGCCAGCTGTGGGCCCTGCTGTGGAGGAGAGTCCCTGTGTCTCACCTGCAGCTTAGCCACCTTCTCTCTCCACAGGCGTCTCTCTGGAGACCAGCAGGAACGCACCGGCCTGATCGCACACTCAGACAGCCAGACCAGTTCACCCGAACCTGGCCTGCCACTGCAGTAGCCCTAAGAAACCCACACATCTGATCCCTGAGCTGTTGTTCTTCCCCTGCCCCTCCTCAGCTGCCCTTCAGCAGCTGTGGAAACGGTCCAGCCCCAGACTTAACAGAAACAGCCCCCTCCACCCCCAAACCTGCTGGCCCAGCCCTCCAGAAAAAGCTGAAGGTGGGCCTGCCAGGGTAGGGGTTGGGCTGACAGGAACAGGACCAACAGCTTCAGGGATTGGCTCTTTTCGTCTGAATAAAAGGGACAGTTTTCACACAAGTATTTGCATAGTATCAGAATATCCAGAGTTGGAAGGGACTCACAAGGATCATGAAATCTGTTGGACGACTGAGTGAAGAACACAACAGACAGAAATCCTGGACACCACCCAGATCAGAAATTCAGAGGTATCCAAGTCAATCACAGAATCACAGAATGATTTGGGTAGGAACGGACCTTAAACATCATCTTGTTCCAACCTCCCTGGCACAGGCAGGACTCCCGGCCCTACACAGGACATCCCCAAGAGTCACACCATGTTCCTAAGAACATTGTCCAAATGCTGCCTGAACTCTGTCAAGCTTGGTGCTGTGACCACTTCCCTAGGGAGCCTGTTCCACTGCCTGACCACCCTCGGGGTGAAGAACCTTTTCCCGATATCTGACCTAAACCTCCCCGGCACAGTTTCAGGCCATTTTCTGGGGTCCTGTCACTGGTCACCAGAGAGAAGTGGCCTGCCCCTCCACTTCCCTTCATGAGGTTGTAGACCATGATGAGGTTTCCTCCAGGCTGAGGAAGCCAAGTGACCTCAGCCGCTCCTCAAATAGTTTCCTGTCTAGACCTTTCACCACCTTCATAGCCCTCCTTTGGATGGTCTCTAATGGCTTTGTATCTCTCTTATACTGCAGCAGCCAAAACTGCCCCCAGCACTCGAGGTGAGGCTGCCCCAGTGCAGAGCAGAGTGGGACAATCCCCTCCCTGGCCCGGCTGGCGATGCTGTGCCTGATGCCCACCAGGACACGGCTGACCCTCCTGGCTGCCAGGGCACTGCTGGCTCATGTTCAACTTGCTGCTTACCAAGACACTCAGGTGTCTTTCTGTGGGGCTGCTCTCCAGCCTCACATTACCCAGTTTGTCTGTGTGCACAGGTCAAGTGATATCCAAAGCAAACTTGTCAAGTTGAAGGCTGATATTAGAACATCTGATCTAAACTCCTGTTCATGAGCCAAAATAGCAAAACGGCTGAGACATTCAAAGGTGTATTCAAAGGTTTCAAAAGACACACACTGCAAAATACTGTAGTTTCAAAGCTTTACTGCCTCTTGACAAACACCTAATGGCCACTACCAAGTCACCATCCTGAACCTGAAGTTATGCCTACATTGAGAATGGATCACTGATCTTCTTCCCACTTTGTTACAATAAACCGACAGCGACTAGACATGGATCTAAACTCCAAACCTTGCTGCTGAAGCAAGCTCCAAACACAAAGAAACTCTTCAGGAGGTTGCTGGACTGAGCTCTAGAGACTGTAACATGAGGCAATGAATTTAGTGGTTGTAATGGACCAAACCTAATGGCAGTAGGTGAATTTGTCCTCTGAAGAATAACAAAAGAATTACAGAAATTATGTTCTCCAGGCTTGCCTTCAAAAAGACACTGCTGGGAAGAGGTGAACAGCAATGAGCCCGGGTGAGAGAAAACAGTCATTGTTTTCCCACTCTAATTAAACAATTCTTTGACCTGGAAATAACATTTCTTTTGTTGGCTAATGCTAGATGGTGTTGGCAAATATTGAGAAGAATTCACAAAAGAGACAATTGTAATTAGAAGTGACTTGAAGATGAGGTTGACCAAAGAGCTTTTCAAAACTTCTTTGTGGGGGAAAGCACATGTATGCTATGGAAGAGACAGACAGCACGGCATGAGTTATTTCTGTGTGGTCTCCAGAAGAACTATATGTGTAATCCTTTAAAGATGGGTTAAAAGCAAAGAAGGACCATCCTCAGCAATAATAAACAAGCATGGAAATGCTGAGAGAACAGGCTGTACCAGAAAGACCTTCACCATGGATTATGGCTGTTGTTGCTCATAAACATCCCCAAAGCCAAGAAGTGGATTTTTTTTTTTTTTTTAGAAGACTCGGATACAACAGAAGTAGGAGACTGGTCCAGCTTGAGGAAATTATCTTCTAGGTAAATTCTGTCTTCTTTTAATGAAGGAAATCTTACAGGTTTTGGTCCATGATGGACAAGAGTAACATTCAGGGATAATATGTTTCCTCAAGTAGTGTGAATTCCCAATACAAATCTTAGTCACCAGATTCTTCCCAACCAACAAGGGCTGGAGAAGGAAGCAAAAATGTTGCACAATTAGAAATGAGAAGAGGGAATAAAACCCCTCGTACATAACAAAGAAGAAACACTGCAAATTTGTGTGGCAGTACTGACAGGGCCCTCCATTTCAACCTTACATATCAACTGTCCAACACAGGAAGAGATCTAGAGCATAACTGGCCTGCAATAAGAAAAGTTTAAAAGACTTAATACCATGTGTATTAAACCGCCAGCATGAATTTATATTGGATAACATTAGATACTTTTTACAGAAAGAATGCTAATTTAAAGCATTAATCAATGTGTCTGTCCCAAACAACATGCATTCCTAATCATTCTTCTGTTTTAGTTTTGGCCAAATCTCTGTCACTGTAAGTTCATTTAGGATTATAATTCTTTACAGTTCTGCTATTTTTTTAAATACTGGAAACAAGTGCTATATATAGCCTCCATATAAAAAAAAATATTTTTGCTAGCATATTTTAATTTGAGATGAGAAAGATTTAATAGAAATAAACTGTAGAGACTATTTCTTCTAAGTAGCTAATATAGATATACATTTTTTTTAAAATATGTTATCTGGAAGTTATCTTCAAATGCAAATATGAAATAATTACTGTTTCTCCATAAATCAGGACTACCATGACAACAATACAAGCCTAAGCAGAAAATAATACATGCATAATCTTAGAATGTTATTCAAACATTACTTTAGTGACATTTCTAGAGAAAACAAAGTCATTTATTTTCTGTACACACTAGTACTACAACTCCCATATCATGTTGAGTGTTAAATGTAGCACTACTCTAAAAAGTAATGTTTCCAGCAGGCTGAAAGATCGCTCTAAAGAATAAGGCATTTCATTTCACTACAAAACATATTCCTATTTCAAAGCTCACACAGTAGAGGAAGAAATTATTTTCTTTAACTGTAAAGAACAGTTACCACATTCTGATCAGNGGGGGGGGGGGAAAAAAAAGCACACCAAACCTGTTGGCCTCAGTCAGTATCGTGCAGTGCAAAGCTAAGTCTGAAATGTTTAGTTGTTTCACTGGAATCCATGAAACTCTATGATGGTACAGCAACTGCCTGCTACCCAAGCCAAATGATCCTATCATTTTAGGTCTGGTGTTTTTCCAAAGGGAACATAGAGCATAGATCGCATTTGCAGCGAAGTCGGTAATAAAATCAAGCTTTTCGCTTTCAAATGAATACATTCAGTGCAGAATTCCAAGGGTAAATCATTTTGCAATTATATTCCTACATGTGTATGCAAACAATATATTCACTAAGTAACTTCCTCAAGAAAAACTACCACTTTAAATGTAATAACATTCTTTTTTGACTTCTGAAAGACTGGCAGGTTCAATTATTTTGCAGAATTACTGTTCAGTAGGACACACCAATGAAAACTCCATTGCTCCAATGTATTAGAAAAGAGAACAACATCAATTGTTCTTCAGTACCAATAGTTTGTATTGTTAAAGACGAAGAAAAGGAATTCTGAATAATTATTAAACTCTATTCTTAAAACATGTTGCTGCATTTGAAATAAAAATCATCAGATATAGTACTGTGTGTTGGTAACAAGTGAACAATGTTTTCCTCTTAAATGGCATGAAGCCAGAAGTAACAAATGAAAAAAATCATCTTTTGGCCTTAAATGAGGGTATATTGTAAAAAAGCTGAAATAAGTAACTCCTCAGAGAGTATCAAATTACCAGCATGGAAAGATAAAGACTGACAGATTAACTAAAAATATGATATGCAAGAATGGATTTACACCACCAGATTTCATCACTGTTTCTAACGTTTTCTACATCTCTTTTGTACCTAATTCCAGTGCTTATTCAGACAAGTACAATGCCTTGCTAAGGAGATAATTCCAAGGTGTTTGAGGCAGAATCACCCTGAGAATTTCAGCTGTCTGTGAGGAACAGATATGTTCTTCACAGGAAGGGATAGTAATTTAACACTTCAAACTTCTTAAAGCCCATCTGAAGCTAATTTTTACCATGCCACTCAAGCTACCAAGTAGGATGCTGATGAGTTTGTTCATTCTTTTCATACTCACTTCAGGAGCAGAATTACTTTTTATTTATATACCTGGCTCAAGTACGTAAGTCTGCTCAAAGGAGAGCCACAGTGAACTTTAAAGTGAGGAACTAAAATGTTTTATGTTATTTAATCTAGGGCAGTCAAATGAAAAAATAAATCAGGAAAAGACTCTGTTGTGATAACACTTGTGGCTCAGTAGTCACAGCAATCTGTCACAGATACTTGGATATTAGGTATGATTTAAGCAGTCATGCTAATATTCCAGGCCAGGTGTTGGAGCAAGGTGCCCTACAGATTTTACAAGACTATTTTGAGACATTTATGTGTTAGGAAAATGCGGGTACCTGGTTCCTGTGACTAACCTGAATAAGATCTATGCTAGAAAGAGCCTTTTCCTACTTTTCTGAAAAAACAACCATCTCATATCACACACGGTTTCTATTACCTTCGTAACTCATTGCACTGTGCACATTTCATTTTAGGCCTGAGTAGTCCATGGCTCTCCACTGGCTGTAACAAGAAATGGATTCTGCTTTAAACAAATTAACTAAGAAGCACTCCAAGACCTTGTTTAAGCAGCCAGGCAAAGGAAACCGTATTAGAGATTGTTTTTGCTAAACTTTCAATAAATAATACCAACCTGTGTACTGAAGATGCATGGGGTGTCCTACATACAGCATGTCAATATGGGGTGGATGCTTTACCCTGATTAGCCTTGTTTGGTTCTCCAAAGAAGGAGTCACACAAAAGCTTGGAACAAAGTCCTTATGGCAGTCCATGTTGGTTCGACAAACTTTGCTGGCTTCAATAACTTTTCGTGCTGGCAGACAGGCATACTGCAAAGGGCATTTAAAAGGATTATGAAAGGTAAAGATATTTTCCAACAGCTCAAAATAAAAGGAACTATATATGCCTTTTTAAAGCAAAGACATGCCTCACTGATATAAGCCCATGAAGTGCTGAAACCTGATTTTTTCCTAGTTTTTTGTTGTCAGATCCTGAAGAGTCTCTACCTGATACATATTCAACCTGTCATTCCATATTTTGTGGAATGTGGAAGGGAGGGTGTATACATATACCAAAATAAAAGCAAACTATTTCTGGAAAGGTACACACACATGCACAACAAAAAATCATGGCATCTAAACATAGGTCAGTGATTTCTAACGGACAGAGCCTATAACAACATCGTAGTGACTTACCTGTTCAAGCTGAAGTTTCAGCAAATAAACCAACAAACCACTGGGTGTGTGGTAGCTAAGAAACTGTTCTCAACTAAGATAAACACAGGACTCATTGCAGTGCTGTGCCCCAACCCCTGCCTATAGCACTCTCACTCTGTAAGTCTGACAGACCAGATCTTGCTCCCCACAGGCCAAAGACAGTACAGCAGAAGGGAACAGGAAATTAGTTTTCCCCTTTGTGTCTCTTGTAAAATCTCAGTGACTCTTTTTCTTTTGTTCTAAAAACAGAAGCAAGGAATCCTAATCTACTGTTTGCCTTAGGGGGAAAAAAAAGTAATGTCTACCTTCTCGGCCTGCTCATTGCACTCCCCATAAATGCCTGAGTGTCAGACCCTCACCATTAACCTCGACACAAACTCCTTCTAATCTAGTGAGAGGGAGAAGACACACTTCAAAAACTGCTGCACAGCATTGCAAAGACCATTTAAAATAATTTTTCAAAAACTCACAGCCAGTCTAAGGACACTTGAAAGTCACAAGGTCTCAGGCTTCTGGATGTTTTTATTTCTTCTCTGTTCATAAGTAGCAGCTATGAGCTTAAGAATGTCAAGGCTCAAAAGGATAGTGATTTATCAAATCTTGCTGCCACTGCCATATTTCATATGAACTGCTGGAATGTGTTCAATTCTTAGTGGTTAAATACCACAAAACCACCCTGGAGTGGGAAGTTTACCACTGTAGAAACTGTACACATAGCAGATTTGGAACAAATTTATTTGAATTTCTTTGGGTATTTATCACTAGAGGTCAGAACAATAACAAATGGTATGTGTAGAAAAGTTTACACAGTTGATTCTTGTGCTTTTTTGCTTGTAAAGAGAATGAACAGAAATATTCCATCGCTGTCAGTATGGAACACATATTTTAACAAACATTTCTGTGTTTTCATAGACTCATAGAATGGCTTGGGTAGGAAGGTACCTTAAAGATATCTCATTCCAACCCCAGTCATGGGCAGGGACACCTTTCCCTAGACCATGCTGCTCAGAGCTCCATCCAGCCTGGCCTCAAACGCTTCCAGGGATGGGGCATCCACAGCTTCTGTGGGCAGCCCATGCCAGTGCCTCACCACCTCACAGTAAAGAATTTCTTCCTAGTATCCAATCTAAACCTGCCCTCTTTCAGTTTAAAACCATTCCCCCTTGTCCTGTCACTACACGCCCCTGTGAAAAGTCCCTCTCCAGCTTTCTTGTAGCCCCTTTAGGCACTGGAAAGCTGCTACACCCTTTTATAAGTGAATAAGTCAAAATCCTACTAAGAAACTTCATGTTTCTATGTGACAAGAAAACCAACATGGTGAAAAAATATTCAAGTATGGGCCCTTACTTTGAGAAACTGGGCAATCTCTAGGACCTTCTCCTCCATGTTTTTATTTTAACTTAGGGAGTAGCACTGCTGGCTTCAGACAAAATAACTGAACAGATAGTCCGGGGCTTTGCTTTCCCTGTAGTGCTCAACACCTTTAAAGACTGAAACACCAAAATAAGCAATTTCGCGTTCTTCTCCAAAGTTGTTTTTTCTCACCAGTACTGTGCATCCAGAACACTGAAAATGTCTGAGGTGTCTTTCTGCCTGAGGGAATGAGGTGTCTAAGATTTTTTTATGATTCTTCCAGAGACCCCCTGTTTGATTACGGAAAAAAATCATAACTAATATTTTGTGGTTTTTTAAGCTGTAATTGGGAGAATAGTATACACGTGTACCTTTATTACAAACTGTAGATATTCTTAAACACTTGAGTATGCTGCATAAGTGTTGGTAAATATTACTACTTTAATATAAAAAAATTTAGATTTACCAAAGAGAATTAGCAGTTTAAGTAACTTACCAGGCTGTCCAACTTATTGCTGTATGAAAAGCAAATGTCTGTGAGGCTGTTGTTACTACAACATTCAACTGTGCCATCAAGCCTTCTGTAGACTAAAGGACACAAGCATAGAGCAAATAATCAATATTATAGTAACTTCCTGAAAAAAATTAGTCTCTGAATGAAGTAAAACAATCATCCTGTGGCCTTCAGGAATTACAGTAATTCATACCGCCTAGCTGAGGCTCAGTCACAACTAAAAATAAAGCTTCACCACCAATATGTGTGAATGTCACATGATTTCAATCATGTCACATACTGATTTTTTCACCTTAATAAGTCTCCTTGAAATACTGGGGATCTACCACTGCAATGTTTTGAGCACTACAAGTTGCAAAACACTTTTATATCCATTGCCCCTAACCTGCACCAACAGGTTTGGCAGAGAAATTTGTTAGCTACTACTGTCCTGATTTCACTGGCTGGCTATGGAACTGGCCAAGACTCAAAACATACTTTTTAAATCATAAAAGCCTTTACAAGACTCAGATTCTGAAAGCTTTCCAAGCCTTGAAGGCTGCAGAAGTGAATAAATGATGTTTTAAACCATGATTTGACTTGGTAAAGAACCTCTGTACATGTGCTCTTTAAATGAATTAAGCCTAACTTACTGTCCAACAACAGCTTAAACACACACACACACACAGAGAAGAATGGTCACAGTAAGGATCTCCAACCCCTTCCTCAGGCAGATCAAGCCTGTGATACTGGTTGCTGATTTACCACTGCATAACCTGTAGTCCACTGACATGAAGCTTTATGCCTGGGGCTTACAGGTGCAAGCACTGTACCATACAAACCTTTTTTCAAGTACCCTGAGGCTAAGAAATCACATGTATTTTTGAATAGTGAATGACCATGATATTAGTTTCCTTATAAACTACATTGGAAACACTTTTTTTTTTTTTTTTTTTTTTTTTTTTTTAAAGAAGATCCTTGGGGCTTTTTTTTTTTTTAATTTCAAGAAGATCCTTAGGGCATTGTTTTTTCTCTAGCTTCATACTCAGACAGTTCACTCTCCATTTGTTTTACGGTCAACTAGATGGAGTCCATTTGCTATATACATTTTTATCAATACTCTGTATTTATGTCAAGTTGTGAACTGTCAAGATTTTGACAAACGACAACTGCTGGAGATCAAACAGAGTTCATTTAATTTCAGAGGAATATTTCTCACTGCTGGAGGCTTATGACTCCGAAAATGCAGACAGACTGGTCTGATTAGAAGGCAGCAGTGGGGACAATGGGCTGCTAACACGATACAGCAACCAGGCTTGGAAGCAATATTGAGTCTCCGGCATTAAGCCTCTGGTATTTCAATCTAAATAGGACTGGTTCATCTGCAGAATATGCAGTTTTATTACCCATGACTCTGAAATTGCACTTCAGAGAAAAGCAGAAACTGAGGATATATACACCTATAGCATCTGAGAATTGGTTCTTGCCATCCCTGCCCAGCTGCAAGCAGGTGCCAAAGCTGCCCTCCTCTCCAGAGGCATAATCCAAACTGTCAGATCTCTAAAAGCAGGTTCTTACCCATACTCCACTAGTTTCCAGTTTAAATATTTATCTTAGTACCAGCTATAAGATCACTTTCTTGACATACTAAAAAAAAAAAAAAAAACAAACTACATTTTGAGCCTCACAGAAGTACTACAGTGCATCAAAACCATGGACAGTCGAGTTGCCTGGCCTGCTGTTTATTTCCAGTATGATGGAAAAAAGCAGTGACAATTCTAAAGCTCTGAAGAGCATCATATAGGTTTTGCTCAGCAGCAGCCCCTTACCTTTGGAATTCAGTTTCCATGAATGCTTGCATGAAAGAAACTTTACAGAGCTTCAGGGCATGTCACAAGATGCTCAGACAATTTAACTAGACTGTTCTTTTTTGTTCTACTCGATTTTTGTTTATTGTTCTAGTTTAGTTCAGTTCTTTTACTTTTTTCTTTTCTTTTTGGTTTCTTGGGGGTAAGCCCTTACAGCAACAAGCACTCTAATGTATAAATGGAAACAGAAGGAAGTAGACTTCCAGAAGCAGTATGTTCAATCCAGACAAAACTGAGTTTATGGGCAATGACATAAAACCCTACAGGGAGACATATCCAAAGAAGTGACCATAATAAAGCACATCATTGGGTTAAACCATACAATTTTCAATGTCATGCTGATCAAAGCTGTGAGATGACGTGCGGAATTTACATCTGCAAAAGATCACTGAATTGATCCATTTAACAGAACTTAAAATAGAGAAGATAATCGTACTACTGCTAAGAACCAAGTTCTGCAGTATCATGAAGAACCAAATTTTATTGTTCAGATCATACGGAATATCTGTACAGGATGACTGAAAGACAAGGGAAACTCCACTATCTAGCCCTCCCTCACTTTCAGGTTTCACAAAACAGCATGGTACATTGGTAACTGCTTAAGACAGGACAGCAGACATGACTTATGAGAAATCTGACCCCAACAACAAATTCTAAATCCAAAATAGTCTTTAAGACATGATAAAATTAAAATATAAATTAAGAAATATATAAAATAATGAGGAGAGCACCTTAAGTCATACCTCTAGCTGGAAAGCTTAATTGCTGTAGGGTGGCTGCACTTACACAGTAGCCGACCTGTGACTTCTCTGAAATGTCTCCAAGACAGGAATTCCAGTCTTCCACATTATAAACTGGGCAATCTTGTAGGTTAGTGACAAGGTCTCCCACAAAAAGACCTCTCGGTCCGTTGGCAGGAGAATCCTGAGAAGAACAGTGAAGTCAGTCATATTACTATAGTTAAAACCACAAGGATTAGTTCACAGTTCTACTGAATACTATCAAATCTTTAGGTCGAGACACTAAAAAATGTCAGGAAATAGGGGGAAAGGGGAGGCAAAGGGAAGTCTCCAAGTATCTTGGAGACATCTTCAAATTTGAGTAATTATTTTCATACAGGTTAAAATGGTCAGAAAAACCACAACATATTAAGTTCAAGTAACTTAAATTAATACTCTGAACTTTTCAAGAAAGCAGGTGTACCAATGCTTTCAAAGGTAATAATACGTAATAAATGTCACTTTCTCCTGAGTTTTATCAGTTGACTTTCAGATCCAAGAAGGATTGGATCATTTCAGCTCTGCTATTCAACTGTGCTGTATTTGATTAAGTCAGAAAAAAATAATTCCTTTCCAGAATCCCAGAAGTCTATCTCTACTTTGCTTCCAGCTGACCAAACAAGGAAATCAGCTCAAAATAATCTTTAACATTAAAACCAGATAACAGTAAGTGGAGTGATAACGCAGTTTCCAGTAGATTTGTTTTGTGCCAATACTGAAAAACAGATTAAAAAACCCCAGAAATAAACCTGCAAACTCATCTCAAATGTCTCAACAGTTTTACAGTATGCTGATTAGTCTATCATTATTCACACCATGTTCCTTTACTTACTAATACATGAGACTGAGAAGAAAACTTTAAGCAAGAAGTTCAATATATTAGACTCTGCAAAGTGCTGCACTGACCAAATCTGATTGTGACATTAAGAGATACAGGTACATTTCAGGTCACAAAGCATATAATATGGAAACAGCAAATATCTTTCTTACCTCTGTGACCTCAGTGACAAGTGCCCCAACACCCGTGTAATAGAAAGGGAAAAGAATGGCTGGCAGCAGAAACAAAACCATGAAACTTGCAACACCAAGAACAAAATTATGCCACACCCCTAAAGAGAAGGCAAAAAAAAAGTTTCTAAATAAACACTAATAACAAAAAGCTGGTTTTGAAATGATCCTACAGCTGCCTTCTAATTAACTTTCCTGAAATAATTAGTGTAAGAATGAATGAAAAGTTAATTTGTTAACACAGGCATAAAGGCAGAGTACACAGATTACTGTACAATCTTTAGCTTCTATGATGGCACTTCGTAAGGGAGTTTTAGAGAAATTGCTAAGCCCCTGAGAATTATACTATCAAAAAAGACAGGGGAGCAGTAAGTCCATTTCTAAGGTGCCATTCCACCAGGATGAGATTTCATGTACCACTACGTTTCTGAGAGGGCAGTGGTCCCAGAAGAAAAACTGGGCTTCTGAATCAATTATTAAAGCACAGTTTCTATCTACAGAATTGTCTTCAACCATGAATACTAAAAAAATAGTGGAATGAAATGTATTACGTGTTACCTTCTACCATAAAAAACTCTTGAATTTAAGAATCTCAATAAATGGGCCTATTTTTGAATACATACTATTTGTCCTAGACAGCAAGATGTCTGAAATTTACTTGTAATTTAGTATTTGTGATGGTAATCTACACTATTTCAATTAAAATTATTACATGCATATGTGCCAGACAAATTTAGAAAATTATTTGAAAAAAAGGCTTCTTCTACAAGAAAATATGGAGCTAAAACCCCATCAAGAAACTAAATTGTACAATCAGCATTTCCTGACACATTATTCTGGGGAACATACTTGCAATTGCCATCTCTATAGTATGTGGTTCTCCATAGGAAGCAACGAGCCACTATCATAAGGCACAGCTGGCGTTCACCATCAAAGCTTCATGGCTTTCCACATTCTGCACTACCCAAATTCTCTCATTTAGTCTGTGTTCTCAGACAAACAGTTTTGTATGAACAATGCAGGAATACTTTTCAATGCTGAAGAGTCTTTATTTCCTTCTTACGGAGCTTCATCATGTTATGAGGAGTTTGATTCAATTCTATACTTACAGTGCAATTACAGGGCAGGAATTGAAGTAAATATATTTAAAAATACATTAAATCTATCTTTCTTGCAGTATATATAACACAGAAATCATAGCATATGGCAGGCTTATCTCCCCTATCTGTATATCTCACCTGGTCTTCTTTTACACTTCTAATGCTGCAGAAATGAGAGACATTTTTGGAGTTCTTGAAGTAAGGATTTGTTGCCATTTCCACAGTAGATACTTCTTAAAGTAATTCCTTTCTATAGTCTTAATTGTATCTCATGGAAAGAACTCAGACAGAGGAAATGTTTTTGTAATCAGTTCTCCTTATCTCACATAGACACATTTATGTGCAACAAATCCAGAAGTAGTGAGTAAATATTTTAACTTTATTGTTTTAACCTTTTTACCTTAAAAATATTTTTTCAGCTTAACAAAAGACAAAAATGTAAAATGGAAACAAAATTCTTTTCATCAGTGTGGCTGCTACACAGAGTAAACTGAAAAAATCCCAACCCTTAAAATAATAATAAAAAAGAGGTGATAGAACTGCTAGAGAGTAACAAGGAATACATTCAAACATCTAGGAAACATGAGCCTTGCTACCAAAATCGACACCATTTGCTGTGTGGAATACAGCAAAACGTCTAAGATAGAAAGGTTTCAAACTCATCCCAGGTAATCCACAGAAAAATAAATATGCTCAAAATGAGAATACCTGTAGAGGCATACTTCTCAGTTTACCTTCAACTTCATCTTGCTAAAACAGCCTCATCCTTGGATACCTAATTCCTTACATTTAAAAAGGGACACTTTACACAACCCTAAAACATCTTAAAATAATTAACTATTAATTAATTTTAAAAAAAACTCAAAAATATTTAACTCCTGTTAAAGACAAGATGAAGTGTACTAAAAATTATCTCAGAAAGTTAACACAAATATTTGAACTAATTACAAGATAGTGCTGCACAGATTCAATTTTCATCTACCTACTAGGCATGGAATTATGCTATAAATAGCACAAGTCTTACAGGAACACTCATTTCCTATTCTTGAACTCATGATGCCACCTGCTGTACAATAAATATATTTTTTAATCTCTAGACTATAGCTGGACTGCAAAAAGAGTCTTTGGTATTGGCCTCTAGTCTAGCTGTTACTTAGCTGCCATACAAAAATCCGACAGCATGTCTCTCTAAATTCCAATTTCTGAACACCAGGAATAGGCTCATTGAACTGTTCTGACAAGTAAAACAAATTGGTCGTTTACTGAATATCACATTTTATCACTACCAAACCTTCTAGTTTTGAAACATATCTATCATGAACTGTAAAACAATGGCTTTATTTGTTATACCTAACTTAAACCATTCATGCTTACCAGTCTTGCAACACGTTTGCTCCTGCCTTGTATTCCCCTATTTCAGGTTTCCCAAGAAACATGAAAAATTATTACAGGTGTTTGCTTGTCATCAAGCATGCAAGCAATTATTTTCTATTCCAGCTTAGAATTTTATTTTTCCAGATAATGTCTCAGGAATCTATTGAAGCAACCTGTTTTGAAATTCAGTATGCTTTTTCTTTCAGTTCTGTTCACAGTAGATGGAAATGGAAATAAAAGGGCTTCATAAAAGTTAGCCTATTGTAGAGAATGATTTTTGTTGATTAGGGTATTTGTAATACAGATACATTTACTTACCTAACGTTTGTAATTATTTACATGATTTATGAAAGCTTGAAAACATGCTTGCTAAAGGTTTCTGTATGTCCACCCTCGATATGATGTTTTAGATACAATACTCAAGAAACAATGTTAGTAACTAAACATTACAGGAGGCTGGCTGCCAGCCTACTGTGCCCTGCAACAGAAAAACACCAGTATCAAGAACTAAACCAAGATGATAACTTTTCTATCTCTACTTCAGTTCTTTGGGAACCACCTTTATCTCTACAAATAATCATACAAGTGGTTCAGGCAGAACAACACAGTCTCAGTTTGACTTTTTACAGCAACCAGGCTCTACTTCCCAGCAGCCAGAGACTTCAAAAAACATCAATTCAAAAACATCTGGAGGTTATCTGGAGCCATAAGCTATGATTCTTTTTGGATGTTTGTGTTTTAACCTTTATTTCCTCCTGATGGCAACAGCAAAACACAGTGACCTGTATAATAACACAGCTCACAGGTCAGTGAAAATCACTCACAACACTACTGAAAAACAGATTGCTCCTATTGCAGAAAATGGCAGTGAATTGCTCAAAGATGTTGATCTGTGACAGGAAGTCCTGTTCTCACACCACCAGTCTGACTGAGTATTTCCCAGCTTGTGTGCTCCAAGGTTTTGCTACTTAGGCCATATACTATGCAGAAATATCCCAAGCAAAAACAAATAAAAAAAGACAGAGGAACTTCTGCACCTGGTGTAAGAGCTCTTTCTAATGAGAGGAAGATCAGAAACCACACCTTTTCCCCAACCACATAACTGGAATTTCTTATGCATGACTATTCTGAATTGGATCTAGAATATATTAATGTTTTTCATGACAAGAAATTGGTACTCATTTAAGACCCTAGAAACTGACATCTCTAGCCTAGAAAGCAGCTCAAAAAGGACAGTAATGATTAAAAGATTTTCTGAGATGCCAACATAGGTTCAGAAAAGAAGGATCACCATTAGATAAAGAGAAGCTTTGGTACTTATTAATTCTAAACCTTAAATACTCAATCAAAGAGTCACAAATGATGTCTTAGAATAAGTAATGGTGCTAAGTAAAGATTGAATAAAAAAGCACAAACTATTACCTGCACAAAATATCCTTAACTGCTGGACAGGAGATATCAGCTGCAAGTGAGTTGTGAAGAGGTCAACAAATGCTCCAGGATAGACAATGAAGATAAAAATCCCAAATCCATTAAATCTTACTTGTTCTCAACTTAAGAAGAAAAGAAAAGTGAAGTGGTGTAACCGCAAACAAACAAAAGAAAAACTGAAATATTCTACATAGCACACATTTTTTGACAAGAATGACTCAAGTTTTATTACAAAACTAATTTATTTTTTATACTATCAGTAATTGAAAGATAATGAAACTAAAGGATGTTTTCTGCCGTACTTGCCACTTCTAAGAAGTAAATGTTTTTAAGTTTGGTAAAAACATAAAGGATAAGTTCAACTTCTTTTCTGTCTCCTGGTAACAAGAACACATAAAATACTTTTTAAAAACCCACCTAGCTTTCATGTTAAGATGAATTCAACATTTGGGGTAATTTTTCTTTCAAGTAAAAAAAAATGGCAGTCCATAGGAAGCAGTTTCAAACTCATTTATGTAAAAATATTTGCAAGAAGCAAGCGCTTTCCTGTTAAAGAACCACTTC
This sequence comes from Pachycephala philippinensis, assembly GCA_013397055.1. Lineage (NCBI taxonomy): Eukaryota > Metazoa > Chordata > Aves > Passeriformes > Pachycephala > Pachycephala philippinensis. The sequence continues at coordinate 730,753 of VWZT01013650.1, read as the reverse complement.
CACAGTTCTGGAATTTTTAATTCCTCTGTTTCTCCTAAATGGAATTTAGAGTACATTGTGAACTAACAAAAATGAGGGAAATGTCATCTGAAAAAACGAAAACAAGTCAAGAGGTTAAAAGGACAAATGCTAATGCCCTTCCAAACCTAAACACTCTATGATTCTATTTAAATATATTAGTAGCTGACACTATTACACAGATAATATTTTTTTTCAGGAGTTTTGCAATTACTTTTAAATGGATTTTTTTTTAACAAATACATTAAGGTTTTTTGAAGCTAGAAATTGCATAAGGGACTTCAGAGAAGCATGGCACTATCATGTTCCAAGACAAACCAGACACAGATCAGCTAATCCCATATCTTTACTGAGACAATAGACTGGGTCTAACATTTTATTTATTCACATTTATCTATTAATGTGTATATACACCAAAAGTAAACAAAGAATTATACAAAAGTATGCAGAATTAAGTCACACACTAGTACTGTGGAGTAAACTCATCCCATGCTACCAGTTAATAATAGGCAGTTTAATGCCTATTCAGGATTTCATAACTTGGGTAGAAGATACACAGGGAAGAAGAAAAAGACTTTTTTGGTACAAGCCTTGACTAAGCTAAGGCTTACATATTTCAGCTCTTGTAGTTCACAGCTAATGCTTTCTTGAACTGAAGTTGACAAAAGTGTATTAGATTTCAGGAAGGCTAAGTGATTTGCCAGAATAATAAAATTTGCCCAGAGCACAGCTTTTTAGTAAAGCTGAAACCCTGAGGTTTTGCAGTAACAGCTCTACAGACCCAACCTGTGCTAGGAGGAAAATAAAAAAGTCAAGCAGAAAACAGCAGCAGCAACGTTGGCTGCCAATGTACATTGGTTCAACTAATTTCTTCTCTGGAAATAGCTGGAAAACAATTTTTTGACAAAAACATAACCCAAAATTGAACCATTCAAAGTCTTTGCTCTAGACCTTGAGTAAAGATATCACACCACTAAGATACAAGAATTATTCTTTCCTTCTGCTTAAAAAGAGCTCTGTAGTAACTCCTAGCTTCTCTGCAGTCTGCCAGCAACACGTAATAGAAAGAAAATTTTGTTGCTTTTTCCTGTGATGGGATGAGCAAAAGGTTCATCCTCCATAGAAAATTCCCTGTGAATATTTGAGGGAAAAAAGCTGAAACACAAGCAGAGCATATGAAACACAGAGGGTCCCAAAACACCCCTCTGATTGAGAACTCTTGGGGTCATAAAAAAGGTAGTATATGGGTTAAAATGCAGTCGTGACTCCCTACACTCAGGAAAACCAGAGAAACAACTTAGGGCTTCATGCTCATAGGACACATAACAATGCTGTCCGGGAGAAATGCAGAGGACACCTGAATATCAGTCCCAGCAATCACTGCTTAACCTTCTTTTGCTAAAGTGGCATTTAACAGTAACGACTAACCTTGTCAAATAATTTCTGTGAAGTAATCATCACAGTTAAGGACATAAAAAATATAATCTTTGATCAAAATTAACACATCACTGAGGTTAACTGGGGCAAATCACATTTGACCGAGTTATTGCTTCAACCTGTTCATATGCTGTTTCACAAGCTATGTTTAAACAAATCAATTACAAATCTATTTTAAATTATCACTGTGCAATAGCACAAGAGTTCCTTTCAAGTGCCACAGGTGCAGAAATGAAATTGCTGTGCAAAAAACAGGGCCACTTAAAAAAAAAAAAAAATTTAAACCTTATGCTGCATCTGCAAAGCAGAAGTCCTTTCTCATGATCTGCACAACAGACATGGTATTAAAACTCTATCCTTAATTGTACACCCTTCCAAACTTCAAATCTAAGGAAGCTATGAATTACAGACTAAACAAACTCTCTGGATAAAACAAAACAGTGCTACAACATTCACGGGTAAGTAACTGCTCTGGAGTATTTGGCTTTGTTGTCAAGAGTAGGAGAAAAGCGATGTATTACCGAATAGCTGCCACCCCATGGCCGACTTCATGTATCACACCGCTGATGAGGATTGCAGAGAAGAAATAGGTCAGCTGGCTGACGGGCAAATTGACACCAGGCACCTGTTGATGTGGGCATGACAACAAAACAAAACACAGGAGGAAAACAAGAGGTACAAAGACAAATCATTCTGCTCCTAAGCTTGCTGCTCTCACTCAGCTTCTTCAGACTCACAACAGAACAGGGGCTGTTCTCATGCAGCACTACCAGTTTGTACCTCTTTTACCAACTTATTCAGTGTATTTTAAAACATATTAAATACATATTCTTTGATGAACGTTAAATAGCTCTCGAGGCACAAAAGCCCCTCTCCCTGCCCTGTTTACTCCCCACAGCACTGACCAAATGTGTCCTACCCTATATCAAGCTCGAGAAGTTTATAAAAATGTACACAGACTTCCACTCAAATGAAACAGGCTTGGCACTGTGAGCATTAGTTTACAGTTTCCTGCAGCCAGTCATGTAGCTATAGAAAAGATCCACCTTTCCAAAGAAAATAATAAAAATTGTATGGCACTTAGAACAGTATGAACATAAAAAGTTCAAAAATGAGTTGGCAGCTGAACAGTCAGTCTCCCTCCACTCTCCCTATACAAATCACAAGATTATTCCAGTTTACAGGGTCAAAAAGAAAAAGGTAATTTTCATCTATTGTTCAGGTTTTGGTGCAATAGGTGTACAGTCTACATATGGCAATTTAACCTTAAAAAACCCCCAACTTGAAACGAGTATACTCTTTCAATTTACCTAAGACATAATATGCAGGCCCCTCATATTCCTGCCGTTGCTGTGGATTCCCACCACTCCCAGGTCCTTCACTGTGCTTGTCACAAGACACCAACTGCTTCCAGACAGGCTTCAAAGTGGTCACTAGTCAAAGCATGAGGAACCATCCCCTTCTTCCTCCTGATGGACCTTCAGTTCTGCTTGTTTCCATCCCCCCTCAGTGATAAGGCCACTTCTGCTGCTTGCTCTGGGGCTTTTCTCCTGTCAGAGCTTCTTCCACTCGAGGCAGGCTGCACTCCAGTATGGCCACTAACATAACTGATGTGAACACAACTTGAATTGCAATCCAGTCTCACAAAAGAGATGCTATGGGCAAAAACTCCTGGCCTCTCTACAGAACTCTATAAAAACCACCCCTGTGGAAAACAAAAGGCTGCACATCCAACCAGGCAGGTTGAATTCTACCTTTGTCCAGTCCTGCACATTCTCCACTAAAATACATTTCCCTACCCATGCAGCAGAACTCTACAAGAGGTTGTTGAGACAATCTAGTGAAAACAAATCCTAAAAAAGGATTCATTAATGTTAATCACCTCACAAATTCTGTCCAGAGTGTGATCATGACCAAGGTATTTATCTAAACTGGCTCAACTGTGGTACCTCACAGTATGAAAGACAGCTACACTTTATTTTTTAAACATCATTGCTTGCACTAGAGCATCAGCTGGTGGCACTAATGCATCACTTCAGTGGTGTTGCCTCTGCAACAGGAGGACAGATGGCAACAGCAAGAGTTACCATCTCAATTCCACCATGACTACAGCCTGCTAGAACACAGCAGCAGATGCCTTCAGACTTTACGTCAAAGGAGATATTTTAAGATTCACCTAAAACAGAAGCTACCTCTCCTGAAGAGTTCTGAAACCAACAGCAATAATTTGTTAAAAACCATACTGTCTTGTATTTTATGGCCTTCTGGAAATGCCTTTAGTAAAAGAAGATCCTTTGCTAGGAACTGATCTGCCTCTTTCCCACTTTCGTCAGTAGGCAACCAACACAAGAGGGGGCAGCTGAAGAGAAACAGCCCAGTTACCTGTAGACAGGTATTTTAAATCAAGTACAAGACTGAACAAAACAGGAAGCATACAAAAATCTTAATAAAATATAAGCAGAACTGTTCCTTCCTCTCTCCACAGCCAGAGGCTAAAGGCTAAAAAGGTTTATGCCACAGGCTAAAGTTGAGCTTAAAAACAAAAAGTGGAGTTTTGTTGTTTGTTTTTTTTTAACTAATTCACTCTCTTCCAGGCAGTCAAATACAAGTAAATAATTTAAATGAAAAGGTCCTCCTAAGACATTCTTCACCTCTTTGCAACCACATGAGTCTCTTTTTTGTGTCAGTTTACACCAGCACATTCTCCTTAAAAAGAATACTGAAACTCGCTAAAGGCGGAATTATACAACTGTGATCATTCAGAAATGAAAGAATGAGATAAGAAAGGAAAAGAACCACAACTCAACTTAGGAGAAGTAACCTTATCCCCACACATGACATTACATTATCCCTATAAATTAAATTGTTTTCAGTGCCAGTCAATCCTTGGTTTGAATGCAGTGATATTGCCAGTAGGCAGTCACAGAGGAAATAATTCCACCTTGAATTGTGAACATTATCCTGCTTTTCTGCTTTCGTTGTTCCAGATTAATCACACCAGATTAATCCCAAAGGCTCATCTTTACTTTGGTTGTGTCTGTTTTTTTCTCCAAAGAGCAATATATTGTCAATGATCACTTTACTCTGGTGTCACAAATGCGGATGGATCCATATAATGATCTCAGAAAATGAAGATGTAAAGGAGGCTTTCCTTACTCCAGAATGGTTAGGAGAGATCCTGTTGGAAAGGAAATTACAAAACTTTCTGTCTCATCTTCAGCTCGTGCGGTCCAGGACACACAGACTGCCCACCCCGGTCTGCCCCTGGAGGTAATTTAGGAGCAGGCTGTGGGCAGGGGACAGCAGTGGCAGTGACAGCGGTTCTCCCTCAGGTCTCACTGCCTGCTTTTGCCAACACATACTGCACTCTGTATACTCACCCTGCTTGTGGGAAACAGACCCAGCCATCCAAAGGCACCGAGTTTATGGCACATGCTAAATCAGGCTTCCTGCACTCGTGCCATTTTGTAAGTCTAGCTGCATGCAGTCAGTTTAGCATTTACAGGAAGGACTACTTTGCACGCAATCCTCAACTTCTGTTCACTAGAGTAGCTAAGTACTTAAATAGAGTAACACACCTGGGCACCTCTGCTCTAAGCCATGAAGCAGAAGGCAGACTAATCCCACAAGACTTTCTGAATTTTGGGAAAATAACCATACATTTTGGCCAGATTGCACTCTTGGTATAAAAAAGGTGACTAGGAATCATTCCAGGTTAAAACTGTTGTAAGGCAGTGTCAGTTCTTCCACTACTGCCTTGTGAAGAGATTAAAAAGACAGTATTTGCAATCTCTCCTATCCTGTGAAATACATTCCATTCTAAAACTATAAAATATATTGTCCATCACCAGAAATCCATAAAACAATTAAATACATCATTAGACTTTAAGTAGATATTGCCAGAAACAGCACTTGAAATTTCACATTGTAAATTAAGTCATAAGTCCTTGAAGAATCAAAAAATACCTCACCACTAATGAATCTTTGCTTCTACTATCACACAAAGCTTTTTGCCCTTCTTTCCTTTTCCACTGCTGTTTTTTATTGTATTAGAAGAAACAGAATTTGTCTCTCCTTGCCAATTATGTATGAGCTCTGCAAACTTTAGGGTCACCAGAGCCTCTACACTGCACAGGTCATAGGAAGCGAGTTCTTAACTCAGTTTTATATTCTTAGTACTGTAATTTAGGGCTTTTAAAAATTACTATCCAATTCCCACTCCTCAGAATTTTTAATATAAACTCTTCCACATGTTTGTCTTCCTTTCCCCTTTTACTATACCCACTCCCCCATTGTTAAGGCTGGTAACAAACCAGCACATTTTCATGTAGATGAACCCAACAGGAGCTGGGTTATTCTTGCATGGGAGTATTTCAGCATCCCATACCCCATTAAGAAGCTGCTTTAGACCTGTTCACAGCTCTCAAACAAAGACCCAAGGAGGGAACACTCACCACAACTTGCAGCATTCGATCATTCTGGGCTTTCGGATACTCGGTGAGCATCTGAGTCAGTGTTTGCAGCAGGGTCTTTCCCAGCAGAATAACAGAGCCAAACATGGCAAGTATTCCAAACACCATTCCTACGCTGAACCTACACGGAGAAGCAAACAGTTCAACAATGCACAGCCACAAGAAAAAAAGGGTATAATCTCTGCATATGTAAATCTCTGCTTTATAGCACAAGTTAGCACACAAAACACAGGGCAAAACTTACCTGATGTTACCACAATTCATGTAACAACAATCCAGTACAAAAATATTAGCCAAAGAAAACTAATAACAATAATACATAGTAATAACACTAATAACATATATTCTCCTTGTTGAATAAATGTTTTACATCCAAACCATATCCTGATCAATTTTCAAATATGTTTATTCAGTTACCCAGTATGTGTAACTTGCCTGTAGCTATGAATATATAAATTTATATTAATATATAAACATAACTAACAATGTACAATTGACCATGTTGCACCACACCATCACATATTTAGAGACCTGGATCAAATGATGGGGCAGCTTATGTACTTACTATATAAGTTTCTTCAATACATTTTGCATCTTTCTCACAAACAACGAGAACAATACATGAGACTGAACCTTTTCTAAAGAACAACTAAAAAGTACAACTGCAAGACCACATTAACACCAATTTCTTAAGCTACATTGTTCTTCTCACCAATTTATTTTTCATTAAAATTAATGCTGAAATTAATTTCAATTCATGTCACTCCACCTGGTGACAAATTTTTGTTCAGCATTATTATTATTATTTTTATTTTACACTGTCCTACAGTTGAAGGATGTGATAACTATCTTTTATAACTAAAGCACTTCACTACCAGTCCTTCTTCCTCTCATAACTGTGTAACTGTTCTCTTATCAGCCTTAATGGAGCTCACTGGGAATTAGTAGATTTATTTTAAGCAACATGTACTTGTAATGTTAATTAAAGAGACTAGTGGAAACATTATACTGTAATAAATTATACACATTAAAAATTGTAATTGATATAGAGCTATTTCATACTGATTATTACAAAATCACTACATACTAGAGAAACCAATATGAAGCAGACCTCTTTTATTACTATCTCACTGAGGGTAGCAATATAGGAAATGAAAAGAAATTCAAACCTTACTCATTTTATATTTTCAGAGCAGATACAACGTAATGCTAGGAAGGCAACTGAACAACGGTTTTCTAAATCAGTCCAGGCGCACCCATACTAAACCACCCCACTTATCTACCCATTCCCAGCTGTGTGCAACCTTAGCAGGGAAAGGTGCAGGCAGATGAAAGACAGAAGGTGAGCAAGGTGCTTCTGAGCAGGTATTGTTGCTGCATGTCTGGGCAATGATGAACTGCAGGGACACAGCTGTCTCTGAATACTTTGTAAACTCTAGCGGTTGGGAGAGCTAAGTGTACAGTGTTGCAAGTGATCTAGGATCCGAGAAGCTGCTTTCAGGCCTACTTCTGCATGCAGTATTGTGCATAACAGCTGGACTCTTCAGAACTACGCATAGTTCAAACCACAGGTAAACATAGTTTAAGGATTTCTAATTTTATAGTATCTCAATATGCAACCTGTATTACAACTATGTATTTTTTAGCAGAGGATAAAGACTTATACTGGCACAGTACAATTAGAGCAACCACTCTAATTGGTTTTATCATTAGCCTATTAAAATAACCATGTCTATCCACTGCCCTTCTAATGCTGAAAGGCTCCAATGTGGTTCAATTGTTGACTCTGTATTTGACAGAAGAAAAAAGACGCTGAATTTATACCATAAGTAGAGAAATCTGGGTTTCCATCTCCCCCAGTTGTAGAACTGGCGGTTGAAGAGAGCTGTTTGCCACCGCAGGTGGAAGGGAGAGACGCTCAAGCCGTACGTCAGCAGCCAGTCCTCGTAAGATGCCTTCAGAGAGTTGGAGGACTGCAAAGCAATGGAAAAACAGTTTAACCAAAACATTCTGGAAAGATTCTGTAATGTGACCAAGCAGTAAATGTGATCTGTTTATATAAAAACAGATGTATAACTTCAGGTACATGTCCTACACGTTATTTACATTTTGACATATACGTAGGCATGGCATGTAATACGGAAAAGTTATGCAGTTTTGATGTCATTTGCAACAACTGCAGGTTTGTGAGAGAGATTGAGTATCCAGAGTTATCTGACAAACAAGATCTTACATCATCCTTCCTAGTGTTAAATCACTTTGAGTAGTTCTGCTTTCTGGTTGGAAGGCTACAGACTGTTGATGGTATTCTTTCAACATGCAATTATATTCCAATAAACATTTTAAAAACTACATTAATGAAAAATGCTTCTTTCGTCTTCAGCTGAAAAAACTTTCTAATACAGGTGAGATATGGCTCAGTATTGCAGATACCAGTTAGTAAGGATAAAAACAAGGTCTATTTTGCAAACACAAAGACTATGCCTAAAGAGGGTCTGAATAATCTGATCATGCTAACGAAGAACCACAAGGAATTTAGAGTTATCAACCTGTATTGCAATAGTAATTTCACTATGGTAACTTCCCAGCATTTCAAGATAGTTCTAGTAGTTCCAAAGACTTCTCTTCATGACAAATGTGACCTATAAACCACACGATAAATACTTATCTGCAGCATTATCTTGAATTATAGACCAATAGACATGGTTTTTGCAATTACTAACTTTACACTATATGGCACCTGCATTCTCAACAGGCTTTAGTCACCTGCTTCATGGAAACTTGCGTCAGAAACCCAGGTGAAGAAATGCTTTCCTCGGAGGAGAAAGAGGAACTCAGAGCTCAGGAAAAGCACACATGAGCCTTGAGCCTTCTGACACTGGGCAGTTCCCAAGGCAGGAGTGTCTCTGACACAATCCAGACAAGTCTTTGGAGCTGTCTGAATTGGAGCATTGTTCCCAAGGCTCCCTACAAGCAGCAGCACCTACTGAAGACATCCGGAATGTGTAGTTCACGACAGGCTCCCCTCTCCTCCCCCCAAGGAACTTCACAAGTTTCTGGCTGTTATCCGTGGTTCTTTGAACAAATTTAGAACTTGCCAAGTCCTTGCACTCCTCCTGCCCTGCACCACAGTGGTGGTGGGGGTGGAGGATCTCATATTGCACAACTGTATTAACAGCTTTTCTCATTTTATCAAATTAATTAAAATCTGAAAACTAAAAGTTTATTTCAAGTAACAAATTTCCGTGGATGTGAGACCCATTTACTTGAGTCACTGTTCACATATCACCTATGACACCGTTTATCCTTTCTGCCTATATATTTGTGTCATTTCCTTCTTCATCACCCTACTGACTTCAGCCACATTTTTGTCCTGTCAGCTGAGGGCACTAACAGAAATTTTCCCTGTAATGGATTCCCATCAACACCTATGTCACTTCCTATGACACCATTAAGTTTAGTGTCCACAATCAGATCAACTTTTGCTAATTTTAAAAGAAGAGATCAAAAAGATGATTAGACTTGTACACAATTAGTGATACATAAGCCAAGGAAACAAACAAAAAGACCTTCTCACATAATCTACCAGGTAATTAAGAACAAAAATACATACGTCATTAAGTACCACTGATATGAGAAACTGTCTTTTGCAAATTAAAAAACACCATCCTATTCATTCACACAGTCAAAAAACCCTCAAAACCACCCCAATACATTATTCTAATAAAGTTAATCATGCAAATGTAGTCAATGTAAAGATACATTGACTTAGCACTTGAAAATGTGTTCCTTTTATCACATGCAAACCCCACTCTTCTTCCCTAGAAATGCCACAAATTCATCCCTTCAAATTCATTCCAACATCACAGCCCCACTGTACTAGCAAGACATAAATAAATATGAACTTTTCCATGAGAAATATGGAATCACTGACCATACAGTTGTCAAATGTGGGAAAGAAAGGTACCGAAAGTTTTTCCTTTTGTATTTTCCTCACAAGTTGTGTAGACATTATTCATGGTCACTAAATGACTGCAATCCTTTGCAAAATGTATCAAAAAGCTCTTTGCAAACTTTTGCTCCTTCTGTCCCGATCCCAGTGGGATCACCACATTACACACACCCTCATGCTCTGGTGTGCTTCATTTCAAGCTGCCTTCACACAGGCCTTGGCTCTGCTTCTTTGAGATCTAGGTGACCTTTGCTATATTAGTTTTACTATAAAAGCAATACCTATTTATTTATGCAAGCCTTCAAAATACTGGACATCTGCTAAATACTTCATTGGTATCTGCCAGCAAGCAGGAGTCCATTACATTCTTCCTTACTGACAAAATCTGTTCAAGAGCTCTGAATCATTTCAGCTTCCTGGCCTTAAAAGCTGAGAGCCAACCTTGACTGAATGTGTCTAATGCATCCTTTATTTCTCATAGCAGAAGGAGGGACAACCTTCTACTCTTCACTCATTCCTGATCCTTCAGGCAGAACGAAATGCGATGACTTAGGATGCTGGGGAGAAGGAATTTAGGGGTCTGAGTGATTCCCTCTTACAGAATCCAAGCTTCAGTGAAAACATTGGTGGCAGTGGTACAACGAGGAGCAACAAGAGGGACTTAACATTCCACATTCCAGTTTGATTTGGCATAGATTTAGTTTCCTAACACAAATGCATCTTTTAATTCTAGCAATATGATAATATGTGGATTTATCTGGGCAAAAATACGTTTATACACAGTTATACTTTCTACACTGTAGTCTAAGAGTCAGACTGCCAAGTAAAATATCTAAAATCTGAACAAAACCAGTAAGGGAACAAACTGAGCAAAAGACATTGCACACTGAATAGGTTTACAGAATAAACATCAACTGCAAGTTACAGCACACATCCTTCTCTCACCAAAAATATCAACAGGAACGCGCATGGAAAAGTGCTCCTACATTATTTTTCACTCATGCTCTGTACATCCTATTGGTGTAATTACACTCCAAGTGATTTGAGGTTTAAACAGGGACTGCCTTTTGCTGTGGTTGCTACCAGCCTTGGGTTGTGACTGCGGTAGGAGATTTACAGTACCAGCAGAAAAACAAGCAATCTGAGTTTCCTGATTACATAAGTCTGGTTATTTAATCCAGATTCTATTTCAACTGTGGTACTTACAGTGAAACCTGTGATTGAGATGTACAACTTGAGATCTACCAGTAAATTCACTGAAACTCAATAGCTCCCACATAATTCCTGATGATCAATAACCTTGGTCAACTTTTAGTTAAAAGATCAGAATTAAAATTTAACTCCTGGACTCTCATGCTTGCTATAGAATTCTAGGCATTCCCGCTGCTTTTTCAACATAAATCAGGCATTAAGTAGGCTCCAATGCAGGGGTTTTTTCCTCCCTTGCTGCTGCAAGAAATGCAGCGACTCTCCTTACTTACAAAAGAGAATGATTTTATGGTCTAATGCAAGAAAAGATCTTCAGAATCTCAGAGATGCAAATCGTCTCAGCGCCATGGCACAACAGGTCTGGTACCTGAGCTCAGTTCTTGCTTCACAGCCCAAGATTCTTCACCAGACACAAAGCTGCTGCCAAAAGAGAAGCAGCCTCCTGGCTGACCTTCCTGGTGTGTCTCACTGCAGTCAGAGCACGTTCTTCTGGTACCTGGCCAATCTTCTACTGTGCTTCAAAACAATGCCGTGTTTTCCTTCCTAATACTTAACACAGACTTGCTGTAAGAAAATCTGAGAAATCTTCAGGTAAATGACTGTATTTGTTATTGTCATTATGTACAAACCAATATTTTGCTATTAACAGCTCTCATCATTTACGGAGCTACATTTGCTCTCCAATTAGCTGCAGGGGGAGACACTTTTCCAAGTTTTCTCAGCACCTGAGTTTTCTTGTATTTCTTCCTATATTTTACAGGAGTGACAAAATGAACATTTCGTACTTTCATATTACTACGCCTTATCTGCATTGGCAGAAACAGATGCAGCTCCTGGACTGCAACGTTAAGAATTACAGATCAAAACTTCATTTCATTCTCCCTCATATTTAACCAGCACACAGTTTACTTTGCATGCATTCTTTGCAATTTCAGTCACGTCTTAGAAATCATACCTCTGAATCTTTAAAAAAACCCAAAACAACGCCACACCACTTAATGAAACTTGAGCAATGCACTGATGCATCCCAGATACAACAAATGATGTCTTGGTGTATTTTCTCTTTAAACCTTCCCCCCTACATCAGGAGGAAAAGGACAAGTCTTCTAATACTCTCCGAGGATCGAAGTTTATTTCTTTTAAAAAAGTATTTGTACCGAGTTCTGTCTCAACTTACTTTTTTTCAGTAAAACTAAAAACATTCAAAATAAATAAATACGCATTAACTTTTTACATTTTTAGAAAAATCATCATTATAAGGCACATCCTCTACACCGCAAACTTACAAGGTTGTCTTTTAGGGTTTTTTTAATAAAATAATAATTAAACTCCAGACAGCACATTAAAATGCCAGGGAAGCAGCAGATTGAAAGCTGTCTTCCTCAACTTTTGGCAGATGTGGTCCTTTAAGGCAGCCCGAAGCCCGTGCGCTCTCCCGGGAGGCGTTTTGAACCCAGCGCCGGGCGGAAGCAGAACAGGGGCTGCCAGGGCCG
>VWZT01013650.1:700726-717712 GCA_013397055.1 Pachycephala philippinensis | reverse complement strand
GGCTAAGGGCGGGCGGAGGTCGGGGCTGTTGCTCCTCCTTTGGCTAAATTTACCTTCCCTGCGTCCGCCAGTGCGTGTTTTGGAGAGGTTGTACTGGCAACAGTCGGGAAAGTGCGCGGGAGAATAAAAGTCGTTTGTGGTGGCAAGATCAAAGCCGGTTGTGGAAGCGCTTCAGTAACGAGAGAGTAACGGGATTCCCTTTAACCGGTGACGTTCTGTCAGGAATTCAGCGCCGACCTCGTTGCACAGTAAAATCATTCCATGAGGCCGCCTGTGAGAGTGGCTTTTTAGCAAACACTCTCTGGGCCGCTGTGTTTCCTTCCCAGGCCTGTGTCTGCTAATTCTCCGACTGCGTGCTTGTATTGGGTCTGCCTGACATGAGTTCATTTTCCCACAGCAGCCTCTCACCTTCCATGGGTACCTGCAGAGGTGTTGATAGCACACCGGGGCTTTGGCACAGCATCAACACTGTCTCTCCAACATTCTCCCCACCAGTGGGCTGGGGGTGGGCGAGATCCTGGGAGAGGATGCAACAGGACAGCTGCTCCAAATTAACCAAAGGGATATTCTATACCATGTAGCATCAGATATAATAACTAAGGAAAGGAGGAGGGAGCATTTGTTATTTACAATGTCTGACTTCCAGAGCAAGTGAGAGAAAACAGCCCTGGGCAGTCTCTCATCCTTGGCGCTTGTGGGCGCAGAGCAGGAATTGAACTAGTTGTGGATGCTGGCTTTCACTTGTTCTGTTTACTGAATTCCTTTGTCTTTCACCTCAAATCAGGGATTGTCTTCCCCCTACATTTAGATTTTCTATCACCCTAACAGCCGTACTGTTTGATGGAAGCTGCCCATGTTGACTGATGCCTTTTGAGAACTTTAGAAAGAACTTCATTTGGACACAAAAGCTGAATATACAGGAAGTGTATCCAGCCCTGCATGCGACTGAATTTGAGTTTATGGACTGACATACATGACTTTGAGATGTCCCCAGCATCTAAAAGGAGTTATAAACAGTCACAGAATATTGAGATGTGATAACAATTTTTTTTCTGCACTGGTTCCCAATCTAACAAATGCAGCAAATCATTGAGAAATTATGCAAATATGGTTTATTCTACACCTTATTAGCTGAAAACTCAAGTTGTTCCATAGTCCAACATGAATTTAATATAAATATACAGACTGTAAACTAGTGGTGGTTTTCAGAAGCAATGGAGGGGAATTGCATTCAACAGTTAAGAACACAAGTACTTTTACTGGTGTCATACCCTCACTGAAATAAAGCAAACTAAAATGGACATGTTTAAATGAACCAGTTGATAAACAGGTTTTGTAGCATTATTGTATTTTTACTTCTATATTCAGTGTACCATAAAAATACAGACTTGAGTTTTATTGAATTTTCATAGAAATTGGAAGTGCAACTGAAAAAGGAATGAAAATAAAATACACAGTCTATATTTTATTGCTGGAAAGTTTATCTCAAGAAAACAAACAAAAGTAAGAATTTTTTAGAATGCAGAAGATGGATTTTCTGAGTGAAGTGCCAGCCCTAGAGTTCTGACTCGGGTAGCTTGAGCAGGTGTTTTGCCCGTGGCAGAAGCAAAGTTTATCCTTGTTCCCATGGATTTAAATTGTTGTGGACTATGAAGTGTTACATGGAGCGGTTGCATTTTAAAAGTAAAGGTATTCAGGATTAAAGATGCCCACTTTAAAATGGTTCAGGAGGTATCACAAATACGGATACACATTTTACCCCTGCTTGGTTTTACTTAGAGGCAGATATTAAGCTGAAGCAGTGGCCAGAGCAGAATGCCCCACAGTAACCTCGTGAGTGAGTGCAGTGTCCACACGCTGCTACAGAGCAGTTCAACTGTCAGAGTTTCAGGGGTGGCCACTGAGGGGTGCATCAGGGGAGGCCATGGGTGGACCTCAGCAGGGGCAAAGGTAGCTGGAAATCAAAGATTGTTGGAAAAGGTTAACTATCAATCATCATTCAAGAGTATCCAAGTCCATGCAAAAATTTTAGACAGAAAAACATACTCTTGTAAGCAATACTACTGATTAAATATAATTTATCAAGTAAAACCAAACAGAATCTGTTAATAATACAGTAATTAAGATATTATCGAATTCTATTAGTGGTTTAATATCATAGGCATCTTTTTCTAGACATGGTGAATATATTTATCTTAAGATTAATTATCAGTATGTCTAATAATTAATCTCTTCAACTTTGATCTATTATTGAAGTAGATATATGATTATTCAGATATTACCATAGAAGACACATTGCAAAATAGAAGTAGAACTAGCCTGAACAACACCATCAAAACCCCTGATGTTAGAGGGGCTTGCAGGGCTTCAGGGAAGTTGTACCCAATTGCAGTTCATCAGAGGCTCAAACCTAAAATCAGCTAAGATGTTGATTTTGTCAAGGAGAGGTTGTAAATTTTGCCAGTTTGAAGACGCTGCAATCAGAACATGAATTGATTGTATAAGTGTTTGAGCCGTGGGGAAAGAAAATAGCATTTTAGATATGTTCTGAGTAGTCTTCATCTCTAGGTCATTGGGCATGGAGATGAGCTAAGGGCTGGAAAGGATAAAATGTGACTGCAAATGTTTATGTGCCAGTGTAACTTAAAGTGAAGGGGTGCTTTCACAGAGTACATGAATGTTTCCAGAATGAGCCTCCAAGCCTAGCTGAGAATTTAAAGTACAGACTAGAATGCATGAAAGAAGAAATTCGTGGGTAAAGATTAAATAGATGGTCCATTAAGCACTTCTGCAGGTTAGGAGATTGCTTCTGGAGGAAATAAAGAGATCAGAATAAAGAAGAAATCTGAGACGCAAGAGGAGACATACAGAGACTGGCACACTACAGAGATGTGTGTAGCATTGGTTGCAAAAGTATGAAGGTAAAAATATGTTTTCATTACCTTACTATAAAAAAATCTCAGTATGGGGGAGAAACACAGGTAATGGGAATTACAGAGATATCTTATATGTGTGATCTTTTAAACTAAAACCCAAACAAGAAAATAAAAAAATCCTTTCATCGTTGCTGTGGTTAAAAAAGATAAGAGCAGAATGTTACACAATTTTATTGGTTTGGGTGTTTTCATGTTCCAATTACAGTATAAAACAGTCTTGCTTTATTTAAATAGAAATGAGGTCAAAATATTCTGTTAAAGTTCAGGATTTGTTTGCAGTATTTAACCTGGTTACCAAAAATAATTGCTGGAAAGGTGGGATTTCAATTCTTAAAACAAATGAAATTTGTTCTACAGTCACTATTCACATGAAAACATAGGTAAAGGAAAAGCACAAGTGTTCCTAGAAACATGCCTTTACTAGATTATTCTGCAGAACACAGTAGTTGTACATGTTTTTTTCACCAGTTGTTTCAGTGTTGATCTATAGCAAAACAAATTACAGGTTTTTCTTATTTGCTGTCAGTTTGCAGCCTTTACCCATCTGTTAATTCCATTAGGCAAATCTCAGCTGGAATTACATCTAAAAGAGGGTCCTCTAAAGCAGTTGCACTCCAAGGAGAAATAAGTATCAGACTTTAAAGAAAAGCAAAGCAAATGGTGAAACTTGAGAGATGTGGCTTGAATATTATTCTAGAGTACAGTTCCATAAGAATATCGGTTTCAGGCTTATCCTAGTAATTTTAGATTATAGACTTGATTGTATCCTCTGTACTCATTTAGAAGTTATGCCTGAGAAAAGAGTGGAATATCTACTGGAGAACAGCTATTCAGCATTAGCTCTTATGCTGGGAGCCCTTTACAACTTTAAAAGTCTACCCATGAAAGTCAGTTTACCTAAATTACAGGAAATAAATTACTTAGTCAGTGAAGGAGGAAAGCATAAAAGGACATGATATCAAACAATTGTTTCAAGGTTTGGGGGACTTTTCTGCTTTAAATTACCTGTGAAGTCCCTATGGGCACAATCCCCTATTCTACTGCAGAATGCAAAATAAATAGAATAGTTTCAGTCTAACAGGTATTGTTTCATGCTTACTGTAACCTGAAATAAATGCACATGATAGCATTAAACCTATCAACTTTGAACCCCAAAACCTCTAGGACAGCCTTCAACCCTAGGAAAAGAAATGCCCTTAACAGTTCGAGACAAAGTAGTCTGTAGTTCGTAATTTCATAGGCTGTTAAAGCCTGAAGCATTTATATTCATAGAAGCGTAGATAGGGTTGGGTTGGGAGGGGCCCTAAAGAACATCTGTTCTAATCCCCCACCATAGGCAGGGACACCTTCCCCTAGACCATGTTGCTCAGGGCCCCATCCAGTCTGGATACATCTATGCATCTGTGATACTTGGCTGTTCTAACAATAGAAATGTCTTTCACAGGGTCACCCAGTGAGAATCTCCCCATAACTGTCCACTTGGACTGTGCAGATGGCTGAAGCAGCTCCTGAATTGCTTCATCATGCAGCATGGCACTCAGTTAAACCACCACTGGTTTTGTTCTACCTCAAGGACAGAGGGGAGCAGCTTTGTGATTACACAGCACTGCACACAGTGGATAAACTAATTTTAACTGGTGTCCCAGGACTACAAATCCACTCTGCCCTTTGTCAGCCAGAGCACCTGTGAACTATCCATGATGAAAAAGTGGGTTTGCCTTACACAGACCACTTTATGTTAGGAGCCTAAGCTAAGAACATTTCCTTACTAATAAAAATAAATAGGTTGAGAGTTGGCTGCAATAAAACTGTGAACATGTTCTTGGATACTCTAGTCAGAGTATAAAGATAATGGCCAGCACCTCACCAAGAGCTGGTGGGCAAAGGCAGCAGAGCAGCCTGCAGTTCTTTAAAGTAATTTCCAAGACAAATTATTTTCAAGCATCACTTTTAGCTCCAGAGCTTGAGAACTGAACTGTGCTTCGAAGAGCCCCCCGTGTTGCACAGCCAGAGGAGACAGAGTGAAACAGCTTAATACAGTTTATTTTTCCAGACTTGTTTTTATCCTTGTATAGAAGATACTGCCTATCCACAACTCTAATTCATATGGGTGTAAAGTAAGATGTGAAGATTTTGAAAACTGCTTCATGTAATTTCCTAAGAGAAACACTTTTTGCTCCTGGAGATTGGATATTGTATTGGAAAACATCATTGCCCAATGGAGCAGCGGGAGGAATTGCCTTTCTCTGCCAACACTGAATTCTTTTGGCAATTTCTCTCTGAAAATCTGCAATATTTGTATGGCAGAGGCCACAGATAATTGAAAAATATTCCTGTAGCAGATTTGATTTAATAAAAATAAGGTTTGTTAGAGATCATGTTTGACTACTTGATAGATAGGTATGACTAGTAGATTTATTCATATCTTCACCATAGAGAGCATTCATTCTTAATGACATTATTTTTTCAGAACTTTGGAGGTGTGACAAGGTAAGGATTTTTTCCTTATGACTCTTGAGAACTAAGGTAAGTGCCCTGATATTGATTTAAACTTTAAAAATCTTCACACCCACGATTTAACCATCTTCATCTTTTATTTTCTGTTCAGCAGGTACAAACCAAAGATAGCAACTGATAAATCACATATAATTCAGCAGGTTAGTGCAGTTGTCCTTGAGTTTGGTAATTTTTTATCTAAAGGCATTAATTTATTTATAATGTCCTTGAAATTCTGCTCCAGCCCATTTCCTTATCTTACTTCTTCTGGGTGCATCTTTCTACCAGACAGATTTTTCATGTCTCAAACATGTATTTCTTTCCTCTCAATACACCATTCAGATGAGAAATCATCAGAATTTACTCACTGTTCTCTTTGTTAGACTTCAGATGATTGTGCTCACAGAGGGACCATAGCTGCAATTTTTCGTCATGCTTTATTACAACAGATAAATAAATTACTTTGTGTGGTGCTGAGTTCCCAGGTCCTCTGGTATATCTGTACCTAGTTCTCATATATATCTCTGGGTTGAGTCAACAGCAAAATTCCTTGCTGAAGTAAAGTTAAGGTCTTAATCTGACCATTGAAGACAAGATCTAATAGTGCACAGCTGATATGATCAACTGATGGGGATGGGCATCATCAAAATAAGTGTGTGATGGGATTGAAAAAGATGGTAGGTGCTTACTTCAATTATCCTGATTTGAGAAAACAATTAGTAGTCTCTCTGTTGAAAGTTTCAACAGTGATTTAGTCAGTTCCTGTTTTGTCAAAATCGCTTGCTGAGAATGGTATCTGATGGTGCAGTGTCGTGTTTTTTGTTTCTTTTTCAAATAATTATGAATCATTACAGTAGACAGGATGTTTACAAAAATGAGCATGTAATTTAAGTTTCATATTCAAATTCTGCCATTAGCCTTGCTCTTTCTTATGCTATCAGTTCTGCTAGATATACTGGTTAAAATTTACCAGGAGAGAAGTGGAAACAAATTTGTTGCTTGTACATCATCATCATCATCATCGTCATCATCATCATCATATTCCAGTTACCAAAAACATTTAGGTAACTAGAAATTTTAGATAATACAAAGCAACAGAGAATATGGCTTTTGGGTAACAGTGGTCAAAGCTATGATGTTCTAGAATTTGTATGGGTTATATTCATAAGGCAGTTTTCAGAACTTAATACAAATTCGTAGATGATGCTAACAACACTATTAATGATGCTGTAACTCTGAAATTCAGAACAAGGTCACTGCGAGCCTTTAATGAGACCATCTCCTTAATACAAGGCTAATTATTTCTCTATGGAACAGTCTGTGATAATAATCATCATGCTTTTCTGTGGAAAAGAAAGAGAGCATGCTGGAGTTGAATTAATATTTAGTAGCCCAGAAATGCCACAGAAACAAAATAAGCTAATTTAGATACATTTTTTGTTGATTTCCTGCCTATTAAACAACAGCAAACATTTTTGCATGCTATTTTATGTCACTCATTATTTAAATAAGTTGATGTTATGGTTGTTGGCATAACTATACAAGGAGAAACTCAAGAGCAAGTTCTGTTTTTTTTTCTTGATATTAAGAAATAAAGATTGGGCAAAATGGGGAGAAATAAAAAACCAGTAGATGGTACTTCCTCAAACAATTTTTCTTCTGACAAAAATCACTGAGGTTTTTGATACTCTTTCTGCAATCTAGGATTCAAAGTTGTTTTCTGTTAAAACCAAGCATAGGAATGGTTTGTGATGCCTGGCAAAATTGATAGCTCCACTGTATTTTACATTTCTGCAGTTCTGTCTGACCACCTGAAAGTCTCCGCCTTTCATCAAGCCTATGTGCCAAGTCATTGTTACATGGATGCATCTTTACTAAGGGGAAAGAGCCCAAAAATACAAATAAAATCTGAGTCAATTAGAAAATGGATGGTGAGTTTGGGGTTTTTTTCAGGATCCTCTGCATTAATCCTCTGATAAATCTGTCTGATAGCAGGTTTCTTATTTTTACATCTTAATGAGTAATTTAGGTGTGTAGAATGAAGAGAATAGTTAGACTAGTTACACTGCAACTTTGGTTTTCATATTCTTCATCAAAAAATTCAAATGAACCTAAAGATAGGAATTGATTAGCAAAATACTTAATATTGTGGACCCACTATTCTTACCTGATAAAAATCTGTAATTTATGTAGCTAAGACTGAGAAGCAAACTTTTGCATTGCTAAAGATCTATAATATGTTGCTCTACGTGGTAATTTAAAGCAAAACTCCAGAAATGCATTTTTTAACTTCTTGCTTCAAAGAAGTCTTACTTCAAGTGAGCTGAGGTTTTGACTTCTTATGTGTGAACTTGCATTTTCAACTGTATTACACTGTTTGCATTACACTAAAACATTGTGGACTACAATAGGAAAAAAAATTCTTTTGGGATGCTCAGGGAAGTTTTATCTGTGCTCATGAGGTTTCTCAAAAAGCAAAACATTTAAGTAAGTGTATTAAGTAGTGACAGGTTTAAAAAACAGTTCTGACATTATGCAGTGAAATACCTCAGTGGAGAAGTAAGACACATACACATTTCTGTTAACCATCAACTTCACTTTCAAAACATAGTAAGTTGTGCCAGGAAGCATATTAATTAGACAAGCTTCTACCAATGCCACAAAAGTCTATTTTTAACTATATTGGGATTTTATACTTCAAATAAATGCATTTCTACTATGTCTGTTGGATCTCTATACACGAGACATAATAATTTTATGCCATGTGTGTCAATGTACAAGGCCCTAACTTGCCAGACACTGAATCCATCATCTGAAATGCACATATGCCTCATTATTTACTTACAAATTCATCTGCTGCATGTATTTAACAGATGACTCTGCAAGTCATGGGGCTGTGCATCCCAGAGGTTATTCAAAGGCAATGATATGCTGCAAAATAATGCTAAGAGTGACTATTTACCCCTTCAAAGTCTACTCAGATTTGCATTTTCTGATACTAGTGATAAAATTTGAGTTTACTCCTTTTATCCCCACAATTTAATACAGTTCAGGTGTGATAGTTACTGGGTGTTAGGTAGGTGACAGACTCTTTTCCTGTTTACACATCACTAAGATTATTGTGATTGCTATGAAAATTTGTTGAAGGGAACAGTGTTGAGCTGGTATTTCTTAGGCATATTTGCAAGATGAAGATTATAAAACCTAAACAATGGCCTACCTTTGCTAAATTAACAACACATGGAAGAAAGAACCCTGTATTCAAGAGCTAGTTTGTAATATTACTATTGTAATATAAACTGAAATAAGTTAATGTACAAGACCGTGTTACAAAAATGTATTGCCTCTTCCATTGCCTTCTGGTACTTTTGTTGTAAATATGAACCTTCAGAAGGAGGTATGTAAAGTCACTTATCTGATTCTGGCTTTGTTTTGATGTGGTCTTGCCCACCTGGAAGGCTGGGCCTTAGACTGACTGCAGACGCCTCTATTCTAGCCAAAGAACAGCTCTGTGAGCCCCGTTGTGAACTCCACCACGTTTCAAGTGCAGTAGTCCTCTCATGCCTCAAAATGTTTGACAGCAGCCATAATCAGCCATACTGAGGAATAGTCCAAGGGGTCTCCTTGGAATGAGCTGATTGCTTTGTGTACGTCCATCAGTCCTGACCTGCACAAATGCATGTGCTGGTTGCGTGCCGAGTTCTGTGTTGTCCATCTTGTTGTGGCTGCTTGGGAAAGGGGTGGCTATAAGGAGTCAGCAATCTCCCAGAGCAAGTCATCAGCTTTATCACCTTCCAGATGACAACATTTTTGGGAGAGGGCAGTGGAGAGTGAGTCAGGCTTAATGAAGCAGCCTGCTTGGTCACTCTTTGAGATACTCGAAATGAAAAGAGTCATTGATCAAATGAGTTAACGTCAAGGGAGATCCTCTCTGAAATCACTATCCCAGCCATGAGTTGTTACAACTAGTTTCCACCCAGAGGGACCTTGACAGGCTTGAGAGATGAGTCTGTGCAAATCTACTGAAGTTCAGCAGGCCAAGTGTAAGGGTCTGAATTGGAGCAGTCCTAAGCACAAGTACAGGCTGGGTGAATGGATTAAGAGCAGCCCTGGGAAGAAAGGCTTGGGGGTGTTTGCAAGCAAAAAAGCTGGATATGACTTTGCAATGTGCCCTTGCAATGTGCCCTTGCCCTTGCAGCCCAGAAAGGCAAGCACATCCTGGGATACATCAAAAGGGGTGTGACCAGCAGATTGAGGGAGATGATTCTCCTGCTCTACTCTTCTCTTGTGACATCCCACCTGGAGCACTGCATCCAGGTCTGGGGTCCCCAGCATGAAACAGATGTGGACCTGTTGGAACAGGTCCAGAGGAGAGTCTCTAAGTTGATCAGTAGGCTAGAACACCTCTCTCATGAAGACAGGCTGAGAGAGTTTGACCTGTTTGGCCTGGAGGAGAGAAGGCTCTGGGGTGACCTTCTAGCACCTTTGAGTACATAAAGTGGGCTACAAGAGAGCCGGTGAGGGACTTTCACAAGGGCTTGTAGTAATAGGACAAGGGGGAATGGCTTCAAACTGAAGGAGTGCAGGTTTAGATTAGGTATTAGGAAGAAATTTTTCGCCGTGAGGGTGGTGAGGCACTGGGACAGGGTGCCCAGAGAGGTTGTGGACTCCCTATCTCCGGAGGTGTTCAAGACCAGGCTGGATGGTCTTGATGAGTAACATGGTCTAGTGGAAGGTTCCTTGCCCAAGGCACTGGTGTTGTAGCTAGAGGATCTTTAAGGTTCCTTCTGAAGCAACTCCTATGATTTCTGTGATTCTTTGATAAATGTCTTTAGCACTAATTTTGAAAGTTGTTGTTCTTCTCCTAAAAGTGGCAAGTAGCAGCAGCAAGTGGCCAGTACAATATTGCTCATAATGACACTGCTCTTGTCACCATTACTGCCGTGGATCTGGTGGAGAACAGGTACAGCAGAGGAGTGAGGAAGAGGGAAATTCATTCCTGTGAAGATGCACAGATGACCAGGAATCTGTGCTTCTGGAAGTGGAAACCTGAGGATATGCACCACACACAACTTGTTGTGAGATCTGCATCAGTAGCCCTCACTAAGACAATACTCCAGCCAGCACGAGCACAACTGTGTAGTGTTTTACTTCCCTCATGAGCTATAGGCACTCTCTCTCTCTCTCTCTCTCTCTCACACACACACACATGCTCTTCCTTTGGCTTTTCTTCATCCCCATGCCTACAGGCTCAGCAGCTGGTGGCTATGGCCTCACATGCTCAGGAGCCCTCCCCTATGAGCAGGGCTGTCCTGCATGGGGGAAGGCTCTGCCAACACACCCCAGGGCAGCTCCTGTGTGAGTTTGCTCCAAAAGCAGCAGCAATACGGTCACGTTGGTGTGTCATTCACCTCCCCTAGATAGTTCCTCCGAGGTGACTTCTTCATAATTACGTCTCCATAATTATTTCCTTCTCCGGTGTGGCGTAGGGAGGCACACACTGCCCCAAATGCCATGGGAGGAGTTGTGTTTTACCTATTACCGCTGTATGCCTGGCACTTGGGAAAAGCCTGGAATGACAGAGAGAGGGAGGGCAGGAAAAGGACCTAAAGGTGTGTTCCTTCAACACCTCCTGCTTGACAGTTGAGCCCTGCTTTTACCATGGTCAAGTGTCACAGGGGACCAAGTTACAGGGTGAATCAAACTCTATATTTAGGAAGAACAACTGGAAGCTATGACAGGAATTCCCTTTTACACTTTGCTTCTCTGCTGAGTCCCACTCCAGCCTGGAGCAGCACTCAGTGCCGTCCAGGCTGAAAGCATCGGAGCTATTTCGGACACATTAAAAGGGTCACAGTCAATACCTCAGCTGGTAGAAGAAGGTACCTCTTTCAGCATCAAAAGGAGGTGTGCATACTAACTTGACGGTTTGGAACTTTTTTTATATAAGTAAATAAATTAGCTAATCTTGAAGGGGTCAATTAAAATCTTGAAAGACCCTTATGAAAACTCTTTAGTAAGTGCTGTGAGTTTACTACAATAGTTGTGCAGTTTTGCCTATTTTAATGTCTCCTGCAGTGTATCAGAGTATTCAGAGCAGATTGCTATTGCTTCATAGCCTGTGGGGATCTTTAAAGATTTTAAACAGAAAGTCACTTAAATACCTCGTGACTCATAAGAACTGTGTATGAGCTTGAATACTGTAGCACATAGGCAGATGGTTATTGTTTTCTATATGTTTGTTATAGTTAGTGAAATATTATGTTGTGGTTTTGATGTAAGAGAGGTTTCTTTCACTATTCTTAACCGGCAACTGTAGCGAAGATTATTGTGATGTATTACAGAAAATGTGACCACATTTGCCTAGAGCTTGCAGTAAGCTTTCGTGTAACAGGCTGAAAGCTGCAGAGTAGGGGTTTCTCTTCTTTCATTGTACTGGCTGGGTCTCACAGTAGTGTAGTTCCTGTCAAAGCCTTTTAATAAGATAATACACTGCAGTTCTGTCTCCAAAATACCCGTTGTGCTTGATGCCATCCGTGTGGCGGGGGGAGAGGACAGCTTCCAGCTGGGGCAGGGGGAGGGCTCTTGCTGTTGTCTGTGTGCTACTGTACATCTCTTGTGTGCATTACAAAAGATGGCATTATGATATCTCATCATATTTAAAGCAAATTGAATAAATCAGCTTATTATCTCGCTGCAGCCCTGTCAGAAATTATTTTTAGCAGAGAGACAGAATATAGGTTCCTTTGTTTTACAAAGTTTCTCTTCAAAACGCTCATTTATTTCACTGCAGTGGTCCTATATTTCACAAGTAGTCCTGCTCATGAATACTTTCAGTGCAAATCAAGGGAATTTGCAAGGGAAGTCTGTCATAAACCAGCTCCAGATTGAACTAACATTGCCATTGCTTTCTAAGTTTGGCTCAGCATGCAGCCCATAAAAGGTAAAAGGTAAGGTGTGGGGAGGCCAAAAAGACACCGGGGAATACAGGCTGCGTGTCTGACAGAGATGTGAAATCCTGCTGTGGAAATGAGGGTGAAGTGGGATTTTTTTCAAGTTTGCAGAGCTGATTGGAATACCAGAAATAACTTAATACAATCAGTGCAGCCCTCTTGACTCTCTTCTCTGAGATACGTGGTGAAAGAAAAAAGGAATTTATAAAAATTATCTAATCACTTCTGTAATGGATACTTGTAATCTAAGGTTTATTTTCCTGTGATTGATGGTCAGTATTGCTCTGTAAGGAAATTCAGGGAAGGGAGGCAAGGGGAAAGAGCCAGAGATCTATTTTTACTCAGTAGTGTGCTGTTGTCCTGATTTCTCTGGCGGTAATGAGGACAGCACGGTCTGGTAGGAAAATCACCTCCTCCAGAAGCAGTCCTACACAATTGTATCATACACCCGTCTTTAGGAACCGGTGTCTGATTGCAGTAATTTCGAACACTGACTGCTTGTGAACCCAGAGCACCTCGCTGAGGAGCTCTACTGCTGTGCTTGTTTTAAAGCTGAGGTTTAAAGCAAGGATAAATCCTTGCCATTTATCTCTAAGTGGCCCAAGAGGTGTGGATGGGTGTTTTTGCAATGCACAGGCATGCAAGCTGAAGTACATCTTAGCAAGAATTTCTTTGTAACAGTGCTTGGGAAGTAAATCCACTGTGTTTTAAAATGTTTAATGTTATTTTCCTGTGCTTTTGTTTCAATTTTTCATTCTGATTAGAAAGACAAAAAGTTGATAAGAAAAATTAATTAAACATTCTCTATTATGACTCCTATCTTCCCAGTCAGTTGGGGGATTTTTTTTGTTTATTTTGGAATACGGTCACTGGTCAACAGAACAGTTGTTTATATGCATATAAAGATTTTCAAAAAGAAAAGAGACAGAGTGTAGTAAATCCTTTTGTGTTTTTGAAATCTGTTTGAATTTTGTCATGAATTTCAGTGGCCAAGATTGCATCCCCTAAAGTGAATTCTGAAGTTTCTTAAACTCCCTCTTGTTTTAAGATTGTGTATGTAAAACCACAATATAAAACTCATAGAAGAATGCTGGTTTTATTTTGCACAGTGGGATTTTTTTCTGATTTATTAATTTAGTAGAAGCAATTTAAACCCAAAGCAATTTATTACCATGATTGTCCTCTGACTGAATGCTGTGTTGGTTTGGACAGAACTTTTTGCAGCTGAGAGTGTGACCAGAGGGAGACCTCTAATGGCAGGTCATTTGTACTTTTAATTCTGCTCGGCATTGTACACAGATTTAAAACTGATGTGAGAATATGCAGGAGAGAGTCTTCCAGTCAGTCCCAGCAAAGCAATCAGGCTGATATTCCCAGTTGAAGCCAACCTACAACTCATCCATATTTTTTTTTGATACTTCCTCATGTGACAGTTATACTCGTTGGAGTACCCAAGTCTTTAATACACTTTAAATTTCTCAGTGTAATTCTGCTATTCTCTCCTATGTAATTTATTTCTATTCTCATTACTTCCCTTCCTATCTAAGGTTAAATACAGTATCAAAAATGTGCTGTAGTTCAGTGGTGATCAGTGAGTTCTCTGATGAATTAATTTCTCAGCTTTTAGAATTACTACCTTACTTTATATTATAATAGTTAAATAACTAGACTGTGATGAAAGTCTAGTCCAGTTAAAATCTAACTTCTCAGGGAGAGAATAAGGCTGAGATGGTGTTTCAAATAATCTGCTAATAAAACTTCTTCCTTTTTACTTCGGTGTATTTCCCTTTGCTATTGTATATTAATACTGTATTAGTCCATATTTCTCCACATGAATAAAATTATATGGAAAAATATGTGATTTTTGTTCTTATTGCTAAAGAAAATTGATGAATCTATATGATCTAAAAGTTTGAAGAGGGGCTACTTTGTGCACTAGCAATTGTCAAGGAGAACTTTTCCATTTGACCATCTTGATCACTTTCTGTCCACAGGTATTAAAGGTTTGCAAGGATTTGTGAGTCAGAAAATGCTTATGTCTGCATTTATCAATATTTTCTAACAAGTTATGCGTTATTTGAGAGAAGGCTTAAACTGAAAGTTCTAATAATTCCCACATACATACTGTGGCAGGGCTAACCTTACATTGTTTATCCTCAAATGCTTCCCCTTAATTCTTACTCATTTTACAGTGCTGTTAAGGTTTGAGAGATTCCTTATCTCTACTCATTATTGTTTTTAATGTGAAAGAGATAGCTTCATTTGTGGCTATGAAAGATTAATTGGAGAAGCTCAGGTGTTGTGTCTCCTTCTGATATTCAGAAGGAATAACTAAGCAACTTGGAAACTGAGATGGAAACAGGAGCTGGGCGGATGAAATGGATGCCTGTCAAGAGGCAGCATGGGTTAAGTTCTAGCTTGTCTTCCATAGCTATCAGAATGTCAGAGCCTGTAACACTTTCCAATTTTGCTTGCAGGGATAAGCCTCTGTCGTAAAAATGTCAAAACAACCAGCATCACATGTCAAAGCCATTCAGGTAAGAGACAGCATTTATGTTTTTAATATAATAAAATAATAAATCTCAATCTCCATTGCTTGGCAGACTGCATTTTTACTCAGACAAAGCACCATAGGACTGCTAGCTGGGGTTATTCTGTTAAAGTGAAAAGCTTAGTAGATGTGAAAGCAATGAAAAAGTGTGACCCGGAGATCATTTTTTAATCTGAGCTGATAAAAAAGCTGGATCAGATAAATTCATTAATCACTTGTTGCATGGTCTTTCCAGTGTTAGGTTATGCCTTTTGGAGGATCATCTAAGCAAAACATGGTAATGCATCTGCATAACTGTTAAGTAAAAATAATTCCTGCAACCATTAGATTTTCCACAAAGCTGACATAATGCTGGGAGAATTATAGGCTAAAAAGATGGCATGGGTATTGTGAAGTTTTTCGTGTCTGCATTCCTTAAGGAGAAAAACCCTCAATTTCGAATAATTAGGAAGCATTTTATTTAAAAGCCAAAGTAAAATGAGAGAAATGTTGATCTTTTAATTTGAAAGATTCTTGTTTGTCGCATACCTCTTCAATGATATATAAAGATGAAGTTGATTGTTGCATACTTGTAAAAGAAACAGCTGGAGAATTATCCCAACATCATAATGAAGTAGTATAATGAAGAATTTGCTTAGTTCATGTTATCAGTGATTCTTGTCAAAAGGCCAAAATATCTTCTGAACTGATGAATCTTACAGAGTTCTCATGTATTTTGTAAAATGCACTTCCAATGAAATTTTGCCGCAAGTTCAGGTCACCTTACCTAAGAAACACAAAATGGAATTTCTAAAGTCTGCTCTGTTCTCTGTTTCCTTGAGATAATACTTATGCAATGGATTGGAGTATCAAGATTAATTACCCAGGGGCTAGGCAGCATACTGAAGGTGCAAGGCACTGTAAAAATGCAGATTCTCTTTATCATCATCAATTCTACTGAAACAGGCATGCAAACTACTGCACTCTAATTCTGTTGAAATTTTAAAAAATTTGCAATTTTGCCAGAATTTTGATTTCACTCAGTTCAAATTTTCATCCCTCTTTTACATCGACTATAGAAATGTTTGTATGATTAATGAAAATATATAGATATTTAATAGCTCAGAAATATTTATTTCCATTTTACATTTAAACTCCGTAGGCACGTACAAACATTTTTAAGGAATTAATTGGTTTACATTTTTTTCTTAAAGATGTAATGGTAGGCTGCATTTTATTTTTAGGGTGACTTTCCAACTTCTTAATGTAAACAATGCTCCTAGGTTGTTCATTTAAAAATGCTTTAAATTTAAGCACTAAGTTTAATATTTTATGAAACTTTAATTTTTGCAAAGGTAATTTGAATCATGCGAAAAATACAGCACAAATTTTAAAATATGTCTAATAAGCATTGTGTCAGGGTGGTTCTAGTAGGGAGACTTGCACTTGAACTGATGCTTATTACGCTTTGAGCCCTCTAAGAACCATGACTCAAAATGTCACATTACTTTTATACATTGTGATTCATGTATTATGAACCTTTGCTACTGTGTGCTGGTATAATGGGACTGACGTGCCCTGGAGAGTGTACATCACGCTGCAGCAATGGGAATGTAATGGCACCTTACATACTGAAGCATTTAGTGGAGTTCTGTGTCTGAAATGTCTTTTTTCTAACTGTACAAGATGTAGAATGTTCAACACTTGCCAATAGCTAATAAGTAGAGATGTGTGAGAGTTAAAGGCAGCAACTGGTTCCCAAGAGTAGTTTGGGGCAATAGAGTACCAAAGTACTGTTAATTCCTGGAAACAATTGCTGATCTCTCCTTCTCAGTGTGTAAAGGGCTGTGAACAGCTCTGACTGAAAATTATTCTGTCTTTAAACAGTCTTGGCTTTCCCCAGAGGTAAGGGTGAGGACGTTCCTGGGTTTTTTTGTTACTGTTGTTTGTTTTGCTTTTGTTGTTTGTTTGTTTCTCGATTTCATTTAGTTTTCTCTACAGTTTCTTTGTTTCTTTCTTTTTCTTTCTCTCTTTCTCTTGCTCTTTCTTCTTTCCTTCCTTCTTTCCTTTT
>VWZT01013650.1:668079-700670 GCA_013397055.1 Pachycephala philippinensis | reverse complement strand
AAATATGTTTATACAAAAGTGTCTTTCCAGATTACTCAGTCATCCATTTGGACAGCCAGAAAAGGCTGTGATGCTGTGAAGGACTTACCCATCACAGTCCTCAAGTCACGCACAGCTGCATCAGTTGTATCCAAACCTTAATTCCCTCTCTCTGTTACAGAAAGAAAAACACACAAAAAATTCTCTAAATACCAGTTCAGTTGAGTCAAACCAGCAATATATTAGTATGTCATTCTTACAGGTATTTTTCTTTTGGTCTGTTCAGAATGACCCTGGTAGAGTACATCAGTGCATGTACCTACCTACTCATTGACAGAACTGCAATGGCACACAATATGGTAGGCCTTTCAAACAAAGGAAGATGCAAACTCAGTAGTTTTCATAATTAGGATCGTTAAACGTAACGATCACACCTAGAAATTCTGTCTAAAGCAATTATAATTTAGGATTTCAGAAGTCTGGAACAGAAAATATCCTATTTAGCATTTTACTGGATGGAGATCCCCAAGGGTTGTATCTCCATCTCAGCTTACAGGTGACAAAAGCCTTGAAACGTATTTTTAAAACAAAATTGTGAACTTGTGCTGATCACAGCACAAGTCTTTGCAGAGCTATGCTGATGTACAGAATTTGGCCCACCCATTACACAGCTGCTCATCTGCGAGACACGACCAGCACTGGATTAAGTGAGATTTACAGCTCAGGACTTTGGTACCTCTGCTCAGGAATTGTTTGGAAATGTCATACTTTCATTTCATACTGGAAATATTTTAATTTACAGTATGTGTTATCAGATCCAGACAGTTTTTAACTATGTCTTAAAGGATGCTCATTTTACCAAGTTATTATGTCATGACTGTGTACTTCTTGCACGAACTCTGATGTGAATGTCCCGACTGCAGATAAAAAAGTACAAACTGCTTTTGTGTGACACACATTACTGGGAAAGTGCTGAAGCAGACCAAAGAGTGGTTTATTGACTTTAATTAGCAGCCTGGGACTTAAAGGTTCATTTTTGTTTTCTGAACCATTTTCAGTCAGAGTTGGTCTGTCAATTACGGTGGGAAATGCAAGGGCTGTAGTGTGCCATGCGAGGCTGGCTTCTGCTTTGACTGTCTCCAAGGGGAAGAATTGTCCAAGGTCAGGATGAGCACCGAAAGGAGAGATATCTCTAAAAGTTTCAACTCTGCAAACTTGTATGACCATGCTAGCTGTAATTTGCAGAGAAGTTTCCCATTCCAAAAATCGAAGCTATCTGGAGATATCAGAGCTTGGTGGGGCAGTTACTTAAAATTAGATATGGCAAAGCTGGTTTTTTTCCACCCATAAATGAAATAATGAGTTAAGAACTGTAAGACAGAAAATGCCCTGTCTCCTGGGAACTTACAAAGTGCAGGTGAAAAGTTTCACAGTATCTAAACTAATGCTCAGTGAAAAAGCTTTATGAAACAAATACCTGGTTGTCTGTGACCCTGCAGATATGTGGCAGCCCCGCTGAAATTACAGCATCATCTTGCATAAATAAGATAATGGGAAACAGGTAAATAGAATACAGGGAAAAGTACTCATTTCTTGGCAGATGGGTTCTTAATTTGCTCGTCATTTGATTACAGCTGTTACTGAAAACCGTGGGCTGTTTTCCTGTGGTTGCCCAAGTGGGGCATGATCTGCAAGACCATAACTTGAGCAGAAGGATGGGATTATTCATCTTCATTTAGTGCAGATGGTAAAGGAGAAGAACAGAGCTCACTGTTTGAAGGTTCTCTGCTTCCACTCCGTAACATTACCGATTCACCCCCTGGTTTTACCAGTGGGAGGCATGGTATTTTGATGACATTTCCTAGGAGCAGCTTCTCTTCTGAGATCACGAGATAAGAATAAGTATAAATTGTGCATTTAGTTGATCATGCCATTTGACTTTTAAAATAATCTGGGCTGGGTCACATTGGGAAATGGATACTTTTCAGCTGTTCTTTCCTAAGCCCTGTTTTGTGCCATTCTATTCCCCAAAATCTTTACTTTTAAGATATCTATTATCAGCCCCAATTATGTTATGGCTACTGGCTTTCTGCCCCAGATAAAAGATCAGATTGATGCAGTTGTGTGGGTATCATTCTGAAGGGAGTTTGCTGAAGCCAGGGGCCAGTGGTCTGCCCAATGTTGGAGCTGGTTCAACTATTTGCAGTTCATAGCACCTGTGGGTAAATTTTGCTGGTAAAATCACATTTTAAACACTTACGGCTTAAGCTGACTCAGGGCAGGCTTCCCTTCTAAGCCACCTGTGATTAAGTGAGGTGAAAACTGGTGTCGTTGGAGAATGGAGAGTGGTCCAGTGATGGGGTGTTGTTGAAGGATTTGTGTGATTTATACCTAAATGTTGCTTTTGGCACTCACTTTTAGTTTGACTTTGACCAAACTGAAGCAGACCCAGGTGCCTAAATGCACTTTAGTGTCCACTACTCTTTTTTTTAAAGTCCAGTGAAGTCAGGAAGCATTAGTCTAAACTGCAGAACTTCAATAGCTTTCTAGTTTGTTTTTTACTTTCTGTCTTTAAAATGGAGATGAAAGCACTTCTCTTTCCCAGGAGTGGTGTGATGATGCATACATTGAAGGCATAAGTGCTTGGAAACCATGATAATATCTATATGCTTGTCCCACTGCTTTTGAGTTTTGCCATTTACCAAATGTATGTTTATTTATCAGTCACTATTATATGCATCACGATTTCCTTCTCGCAGGCTAATATTAACATCCCCATGGGAGCATTTCGACCTGGTGCGGGCCACCCTCATAAAAGAAAAGAATTTACACCTGAAGAAGTGGAGGAGGTAAGCAAAAAATATTTTTTTTTAATTTTTTTTTTTTTCCCTGAGGAGAATCCCTGCCATAAAATGGAAAAAAGCCTTTAAAGTGATCTTAAAGCTCTGCATACCAATCTTAGGTACCACAGTTGAACATGCACTGATCATTCAGGGAAACAAATGGCCACTTACTAACACTTCATGTATAAATCGTTCTGCTTTGGGTGCCAAGGCACCTATAGGAATATAAACTGTTTCAAAGGTGTGTAGCTCTGCTTCCACAGTGGGATGATATCTGCTGTCAGAAGAGAGAGCCAGGATTTCACCAGCAGCATTTGTCTAGATGGGAGCTGATGAGATTCAGCAGGAAAAGTTACAGCAAGGCTTTGGAAGACTTTGCTGCTACCTGCCGCCCTGTGGTGTGATTTATTGTTACAGCTTGACAGTATTGGAACAGGGTTTCAAACACAACGCTTTTTGGAAGGTTTATCAACAGGAAGAAGTTGAATGTAAAGACACTTGCAAGTTAAAACAGAAATTCTGAACCCATTTCCCTGCCCAGGAGTGAAAATACTTCATTTTAGACTGAATTCTGTATTTTCCTGCTATTATTTTACAGGGAGTGTTTAACACTGAGTTTTGAATATTAAAATCCAGTTTATACCTTAACACTAACATTGATCACAAAGGTTATGAGTAAACACAGATATCATATTTCTGAATGATATTGAAGCATCTTATTAACTTTTATAATAAATGAGACCTAAAACCAACAGTGGAAGAAAAAGTGGTGGTAGATACTCCAAACAAGATAAAAAAGATGAGTCTTTCTGGTTTCCTGGCCAATTTGCTTATTCTGGATTCACAATCCCAACATGAGAACTCATCCTACTCGGCCAGAGCTCCCAATGCTCCTCACAGCTAAGGGCAGGAAAGGCTATATAAGAGCTAATTCTTCCTTTTCTGTCTCAGTCAGATTTTTTTTTTTTTTTTTTTTTTGCCATATTTTGATATAAACAGTTCTCTGTTTACAGAGAGCTTTCCTAAAGTAATCAAACCTAGGCTGACTTAGCTCTTAAGAAGAGTTAAAAAACAAACATACGAAATGACCTTGAACATATATTGTGGCTTTCTCCCTTGGAAAGAAATCAAAGCATATTCTCTCTGCAGTAATTAAACTGGTGAAGGAGTGCATGTTATTAAGCACAAACTAATACAGCATGTGTGAATTCTGGTAGTGTTTGAGAAATAAAATACATGACTGGTGCTGATAATTACATTTGTTTGGGTAATTGAATGTTGCCTTGCTTCTCAGCTACATGAATACTGTGTGTGAGACAGACATTATGGAAGTTCTTGGCCCAGGTTTTATGGCCAATACTCAACCAAACCAATGGGAGTAATCATTACAGAAACAGACCTTATTATAGGAATAGAATAAAAATGCTACCAGTGAACGTGCCATTTCAGTTGTCTCATCTTGTTAAGTTTTGCCATACAGCTCATGATTTTTCAGCAGTTATAGGCAAATACAACTTTTGCTAACAGTGCATAGTATTTTCCACTGTATTTTAAAGCCTTGCAAAGGAGAGGAGGGAAATATGGATCTTGCTCAAAGGGATGGTGGAGTCAGATGGAATGTGTATTTTTGAAGGTCAGTGGAGCGGACATGTTAACATGAAAAGAAATGGAGAGTGGGAATTACAGAAAATAACTCTTATTCAGTCAGAGCATTCCCATGTTTGTGTTTGTTAACTCTTGTTGTATATCTAAGTCACTCTTCAGGCTTCCTCCCATAAAACTGAAGGCCATAGTCTAGTCTCAGCTGTGCGTTGCACTTGGAGTGAGTGACATAGGGAGGGGTGAAGTCATAAATAGCACACACCTGAGGCTGGAAGAGAAAGCTGACAGCAATTTATGGAGCACAAAGTCTCCAAAACATGGGCAAAACTTGCACCATTTGTTCTACAAGAGGAATGTTACTGCACATGACTTTAAATGGTATTTTTTACATAGTCTCTGCTATGTACTAATAAGAACTACGGGGCTGAGTGAGTGGTTGTTTCCTCTGGTTATTCAGATTAGCTAGGAAAGCTGTCGAAGGAAACAATACAAAGCTCATGGTGTCTTTGACTACTGATACAATTTTGTGCATCCTTTCAAACAGCTTCTGTGTCAATTTACTTATTCTCCTGCTGTGCTTTGCTACTGTTTCAGGATGTTAGATTGTTAAACCGGATATCAGACAGTACATGCAGTACCTGGGGCTGAAATACTGTCTGGGATTTGAAATGATCTAGCAAAAACAATAGTTAAATATTATTAGTATTATGTTGTATTAACTAATAGTGTATTGGCTAAAATGTGAGAAAAGATAATACAAGTCTACCAAGCCAGGCAATGTAATTATCACTTCAGTTTTCTTATATTTAGTGATCTTAAGAAAGTTCTTAAGGATCAGATAGGAAGAAAATGTCAGTTTTCTACAATACCTTGTTTGTTTGCTACTTGACATTGCAAAGTCTTCTTCCTGATTAGCATGTAGTCCATTAGTCAACAGAGAAAAAAAGAGGGGTTTACTGGCCAATAGTATTTGACAAGTAGTGTTTGAATTTTAAAAGTTAAAATAAGTTAAATATTAAGTTAAAAATTAAGAATCGACTGTTTAGAGTTAATACACCTTTTCAAAAAGGGTGGCTAATAAATCTAAATAGTGACTGAACTCCAAAAAACCCATCACAAGACTACGTTCATGGAGTAATCAAAAATAAAAAAATAATTTCATAATGAAATTATTTGCAATAAAATATGAATTAATTTCTAAATGTACTTGATTCCTCCTGTATGCCGGCTTTATAAAATACGCAGCAGGCTGGAACAACACAAACTCCTGTCTGGAAAGATACTTCTTCAAAACATAACCCAGTCTAGAGTAGAAATGGTCTAAAATACCTGCTCTACTCACCTAGAAGCAAGAGTACAGCTGAGGAAGTGCCAAGGGCTGAAATACTGTGGCCCACTGGGAAATTAGCTGAGTTGCTCACCATTGTGTAAGTGCTGTTATTTAACTGGTATTTTTACATTGTCAGCAAAATAGCCATGCAGCACTACCAAAATTCAAACATAAAATGACAAAAACCCTTGTGGTCTTGCCACTGAGGTTATGAAAAATTAAATTTCAACTCATGTTGATCTTGCATGGAGCTTTTGGGGTCCGTAACCTACTATTGTGGCACTTCTCCAGAGCTGCAGAAGTGCATGATGATTTTCCTCTCCAACTGTCTGGCAACTGTGAAACTCTCAAAGAAATTAGATGATAAAAATGGCTTTTCTACTTGTTTTGTCATCTAAAATATGAAGGACTTGGAGTTGCCTTTAACTCTCCAGTCAGTTATTTTCTACTAATGGTCTGGCACTGTAAATTCTTACCTATTCTTACCCACATTCCTCTACACTGAGCATCTTCTATTCTTTTTAGAATGTTTTTAGACATTTTAGACAAAAACCAACAAAATAACATATTTCTTCTTGCCTCTGCCCCAGTTTCCACTGGGATTGCCTTTAGAATAAAACCATCCTTTCCTGTTTTTCAAATAACTGATCTATGTTCAAGAGATTGCTATTGCAGCAGGAAGGTCACTGGTGTCCTTTTGTGCAGAATGTTCCTGCTTCAACAGAGGAAGAGAAAGAGAAGAAACGCCTCCCAGGAGCTAAGAAACTTCCAGGTCCTGCTGTCAACTTGTCAGAGATTCAGAACATAAAGAGTGAACTGAAATATGTTCCCAAAGCTGAACAGTAGCTGGAAGAAGCAGGTGAGTAAAAGAGACGTTCTTTGCATGGCTCTAGGAGAATCAAGCTGATCCAGAAATCTCTGTAAGTAAAAAGATGGCTTTTCGATTACTTCAATGGACCTGGAGTTGCAGCCCATAATTCAAAGACAAAATATAAGAAGTCATAATCCTTGGGATTTTCTGTTATTTCAAACATAGGTCATGTTGGAGACTATATCCAATGGTACATGGCACCCATCAACCAGCCTAACAAGTAGTCTATTCAGCATATTAAGAATTCAGGGTATTTGGAATATCAAAGCCACCTTAAAATAACATATTGCTTCATAAGCACAAGTTCCAGTTTTGCAAAATATAGGACTTGTATTTTTACAATCTAACTACACATGAAGGTTTTACAATGCAAATAAATTTATTGTAGTGATGGACAAGTAGAGCAGTATTTTTAAAAAGCTCCTTTGGAACATTAGTTATTTGATATTAATTTATTTATGTAATTCAAAATTGACATGCTAATGGTTCCATCTATTTGATCACACAAACATACCCAATGCTATTTGTGGCAGCCAAGGACTTGCTGTAGTCTAGCACAGGAAGGACGTGGACCTGTTGGAGTGAATCCAGAGGAGGGTCAAAAAGGTGATCAGGGGGCAAGAGCATCTCTTTATGAAAGACAGAGTGAGAGAGTGAGGTTGTTCAGCCTGGAGAAGAGGAGGCTCTGGGCACACCTCATTATGGCCTTTCAGTACTTAAAGAGGGCTTATAGAAAAGGTGGGGACAGAATTTCTAGTAGGTCTTGTCATAGGATAATGAGTAATGGTTTTAAACTTGAGGACATTAGATCCAGACTAGATATAAGGAAGAAGTTCTTTTACAATGAAGGTGGTGAAACACTGGGCCAGGTTGCCCAGAGAGGTGGTAAATGCCCCATCCCCATAAACATTGAAGATCAGGCTGGGTGAGGCTCTGAGCAACCTGGTCTAGTGGAAGACATTCCTGCTCATTGCAGAGGGGTTGGACTAGATGACGTTTAAAGATCCTTTCCAACCCAAAACATTCTATGATTCTATGATAATTTTATTTAAAAGGAAATACTCAGCACTTCAGTGCCAACTTCAGAATCTGATTTCAAACAAGACCCATAAGCCTCTGTTGTTCTACATTCTGAACCTTAAAGAAATTAATGATAATTTCTGTCCATGAAATGATCCTCTGATTTCCTTTGAAAAGGCTGAGTCAGTAAAGATACATCAGGCAATGAAAACTCAGATGTACAGAGAAATTTCATTTAAAGAAAAAACCACCCTGGCTACAGTAAGAAAAAGATAGTTGTGTCACATAATGGTCACCTGAATTGCTAGTTGTGCATATTGACTGATAAATCCTTTTTATCCTGAAGGGAGGCAGAGGAGTTAAGTTGAGCAGGAGAAAATAATCTGGAATTTACTGCACAGAAACATAATTGAGGAACAGAGGAAAAGAGAAAGCAATGCAAAGGGGTTCTGGGAATGCAAAAATGCTAAGGACCAGGACTCTTAAAAGAAATGGCATATAATTTGAGTGAATTGCCCCAGTGCACACTGCATCATTAACTTATTTTTATGTACAGCATAAATACGCCATTTGGAAGAAAAGAGCATTTAGTTTTTTCTTGCTTTTACCCTGCTGTGTCATAATGTTCCTGATATTTTAAAGAAGCAATGGAGTCTTTCTCTTCAGGAAACTTGGGGGGGGAAAAATAACGTTTTGTAAAATGTAGTATTTTAGTCATTTCACTAAAGCACTGCCCAGAGAAATATGAATTTTTAATGTGAGGCTTTAAAGAGGCTTTTTCCTGTAAGAGGTATTTCAACATAAATTTAACCCCATATTTATTCTCAGATGATTGCTATTTTTAACATTTAAAAGATTTTTTTAATTACCTTGCTGAGAATCTGACAGAAACATTTAGGGCATATTCAGATGTTCACTCTAAAGAAAAGTTTTCTACAGAAAGGTCAGCAAAATGAAGGGCATCTTGAAAGCAGTGAGGTTATTATGAAGTAATTTCTGTCTCTGTCCTTCTTTTGATGTATTGGTTATCAGCTTCTGACAGTGATACAGATTTCTAGATTTTGGGTAGTGCAGTCACAGGCTGTATCTGAAAACTAAATTTCTACAAGACTTGCAGGTACAGTACTCACTGGAGCCCAGGAATTTGGGTTTGGATGTGCAGAACTAAGCATGTGCATGAATTCTACACAAAATTGAGATGTAAATTAATCACATGCCACATCCAGCAGCCTTGAATGATACTAAATCTAAGGACTGTCCCCTAGAAGAGGACATTCATCAGTTCCGCTGTTTTAGTCATGGCCTGCAGCCTTGTATAAAATGTGATATAGTCAGAGAGCTGTTTTATAATTGATCATGCAAATCCAGTAAAGATTATCTTAGTCTGCAAGAAGTTCACACTCACATGTGCCTGATACAGAATCACACAGAATCACAGAATCACCAGGTTGGAAGAGACCTTCAAGATCACCGAGTCCAACCCATGCCCTAACACCACCTCAACTAAACCATGGCACTGAGTGTCACATCCAATCTCTTTTTAAACGCATCCAGGGATGGTGACTACACCACCTCCCCGGGCAGATGGTTCCAGAACTTTATCACTCTTTCAGTACAAAACTTTTTTCTAACGTCCAATCTATATTTCCCTTGGTGCAGCTTAAGACTGTGTCCTCTCGTTCTGTCAGTTGTTGCCTAGAAAAAGAGACCGACCCCCACCTGACTGCAGCCACCTTTCAGGGAGTTGTGGAGAGTGATAAGGTCACCTCTGAGTCTTTTCTCCAGGCTAAACAACCCCAGCTCCCTCGGTTGCTCCTCATAGGGGTTGTGTTCCAGGCCCTTCACCAGCCTTGTTGCCCTCCTCTGGACACGTTCAAGTGTCTCTATGTCCTTCCTGAACTGAGGGGCCCAGAACTGGACACAGCACTCAGGGTATGGCCTCACCAGTGCCCAGTACAGGGGAAGAATGACTTCCCTGGTCCTGCTGGGACCATCTTTGCTTCATCTGCAAGAAGGGGTTACAGATCATCCTTTGGATGGGATGATCTCAAAAGAATGGTGAACTGACTGGTCAATGAAATTTGCCTGTGCAGAGTATGTACTGATAGATGAGGGTGTTCTTTGGTTTTCAGACTTTGGAAATTAATTCTCTCTTACATCAGTACTATAATCTTCTCAGATATTCACTATTGAGGGATTTCCCTTTGATGTTATTTTTGTCTTTCTTGTGGTACTCTGTAGGAAATACCTACTTGAAACAGTTAGAATAACTCCAAATACTCTGGATAATTTCCATTATTCTGTGATCCTATAATATGATACAATAAAAATATCAAAAGTACACTTTAACATGTCACGAATATCAAAGCTTTTATATCCACAGCAGTTATTTCCAACTTTACCTCCTGTATTGTCATATTTCATGCTTAGTTTCAGTAAATTGCAAGCTAACATGATTAATTTTGTTTTAATTTTGATCCATGTTTTCTTGCTCAGTTTAACAGCGTGCAAACTCAGCAGCAAACATAAGAAACCTGCAAAGCAGTAGGTTGGTTCATTATTTGCAAACCCATTCCTACATAATTTGCACTTTAGAGTAGCTTCTGTTGAATATCTTTGGTCTTGTTCTTTGCCAGAATAGGAAACATGAATAGACTTGCTAAGATCATAGCTGTGAGTAGAACAGTTTGTGGGAGGAATGTAATTAGGGAGATGTCATGAAGCTGGATCCTCTGAAGGTCATCAAGTGCTCCTAAGTTAAGATATTCCTGTAGTCACCCCCTGATGGGGATCTGGTCTATCATCTATAATTAGCTAATTAGCATACTCTACTTTGTCATAAAGATTTTTTTTCTTGCACACCTGTAGATGATGTGTTAGATGCAGCTAGTTTTAATATACAACGTGAGTTATGATTCATTTCCCCTTTCTCCATCTACAATTTCTTTTTCTGCTCCCTTCACACCTGCACATTTCTACATGCACAGGAGTGAAGCATATGCAAAATAAAATAGTAGCAAAATATCATACACTAAAAATATATGCCCTATTGAATAAGTAATGGTAAGAAGCATTTAGTTTGTGGCAGATTAAGCCTGCTGTGGCCAAGATTTATTGCTGATTTTTGTGGTATCTTGTGTGATAACTAGTATGGTGATTGTACCTGAAAATGGGTCTGAGCACAAACTGGCATTTCACCAGAGAATATAGATAATGGCAGCCAGTTACTTCTGCAACTCGTGCTCATTCTTCATTCTGTATCCCTTCATGTTTTGTCCTGAAGTGTGGAAGGCTGTGTAACAAATCTTTTACAGTGAAGGGCCATGGAGTCTGAATGCTGGACTTTGGTTTCAGATGACCTAAACCTTCAGCTTAAGTGGTCTAGTCCTTTCCTCTTGAAGGAGACTTTCTTAGTGGAAGAACTTCTCAAAAGGCAAAAAGGGAAATTTACTGTCTTGAAGTTACAAAAGAGTCTGTCATGGACATAGGGGCAGCACTCCCAGCACTGTGTTCTGGTCGTGTTTGGAGAAAGGGATTGTCAGGATCCCCATCACAGTATCGATGAGATGGTTTCTCACCATCTGATGCAGTACTGGTAGATAAACTGTTGTCTTCACTTGGAGCTCTGCTGGGGAGGGTGGTTTGGTTGCAGAAGGTAGTTCTGTTGTTGGGTTACAGAAGCAAGGGAATTGTATTTTGAAGGCTGAAGAACTATCAAAACTTCCTAGGGCAGCTTAGCCTTTGAGTTATGCAGGGAATTCTGCCCTGCATAAAATGAGGAATCTTGTCAGCAGAGCAGCCTCTGAGATTGGCATCACTCGGGGAAGAAAGAAAGGGGAAAAAACCCCAACAAAAGTCCGTTAGGGAATAAAGCTCTTGTATCCATATACACAAGATGTTCCGTGGTGTTGCTATTAATTGTTTACATAAAAATGTATTGATTGCCCCAGGCTAAAAATGCACATTTGCCCACTGAGGATTTAATTACAGTTTCCTGCTATATACTGCTCTTAAGCTGCACCTCAGTTAACAGCAGCCATTTACCTCTCCTGCTGTCCCTGCTCTTACACACAGTTTAGAGTTTGCATCTCATTCCTGTGCTCACAT
The DNA here is from genome assembly GCA_013397055.1 of Pachycephala philippinensis. NCBI lineage: Eukaryota > Metazoa > Chordata > Aves > Passeriformes > Pachycephala > Pachycephala philippinensis. The sequence continues at coordinate 688,918 of VWZT01013650.1, read as the reverse complement.
GGATCAGAGGGGCGCAGTTAAACTGCAGTACAGTTATAGGCAAGGTTATTGCTTTTTTCTCCAGAAACACAGCAGTACTTTGCTAGAGGAACTCTGACATGCTGTGAGCTTTTGAAAGAGCGCCGCAGTTTTAGGAAAATGTGTTCACTTGAGTGAGTCTCAGCAGCCAGAACTTGTGTGTGAGAAGGGAATCCTGCATCCAGAGTATGCCAAGGTAGGTCAGGAGATAAGATCCCCTGGAGTGGGAACTGTGGGGTGAAGAAGGAGGATGTGCATCAAGAATTTCTGCAGAACCCTTCTGCCAGAGTCATAGGTGATGTGAGGGGATCCCGTCGGTGTGCACAAGTACCTACAGGCAGGGTGCAAAGAGGACAGAGCCAGGCTCTTCTCAGTGGTGCCCAGTGACTGGACATCCCCCAACATGCTCACTGTGTGGCCTGTGTTAATTTCAAAGTGCTTCTTGTCTTCTTCTATCCATGGTTTCCTACCATCCTGCTGTCTTTGATTTAGAACTCCCAGACCAGCAGCACTTGAGGATTTCATGGCCAGCCATCAATTTTGCCAGGTCCCTTTTCGTAAAATTGTCCTAAGAAACTAGGTAGTTGGGGGCTTATAGGATTTTTTAATAGTATATTTAAAGTTCTTCTGGTTTGCCTTCCAGGTTTTTTGAGTCTACTTATGATGGTCTTTCAGGCCTTAGAACAGAAGAGCTAGAAATTTATTTTCAAAGAGAAAAATGGAATATCCAGGACATAATTTAATATCAGAGGAACCTTTGTAATTCTGTTACCTCCTCAAGCAAGAAAAAAAAAAGTTATTCATGTTTTTGTTTCCCAGAGTTTCTGTAATCAGAAGAAAAAATTTAGTTGTCATGGTTTAACCCCAGCCCGCCACCAGGTACCACACAGGCACTCGCTCACTCCCCCACCAGTGTTGGGGGGAAGAGAATTGGAAGGGGAAAAGTGAGAAAAATCACGGGTTGAGATAAAAACAGTTTAATAGGTAAAGCAAAAGCCACGCATACAAGCAAAGCAAAACATAGAATTAATTCACTGCTTCCCAAGGGCAGGCAGGAGTTCAGTCATCCCAGGAGAGCAGGGCTCCATCAGTGGCTTGGGAAGACAAACACCATCCCTCCAAACATCTCCTCTTCCTCCTTCTTCCCTGCTCTATATACATGATGTCACATGGTCTGGAATATCCCTCTGGACAGCTGGGGTGACCTGTCCCAGCTGTGTCTCCTCCCAACCTCCCACACATCCCCAGCCCCCTCACCAGCCTGGCAGTATGGAAAGCAGAAAAGGCCTTGGCTCTGTGCAAGCCCTGCTCAGCAGTAACAAAAACATCTCTGTATTATCAGCCCTGTGTGCAGCACACACCCAATACACAGCCCCACACCAGCCACTGTGAAGAAAACTATCTCCAAACCCAGCACAACTGTCTCTAACATGGCCTGCAGCTGTCCATCCTGAATTGAGTCTCTACCCCCGATGCAATGCTGTGGTAAGCCCCAGCACGTCATTCCTCAGACCTTTGCATGTCAAGGAGACATTTCCTTCTCATTCTCTAGTTGAATAGTGGAAGAGAGAGGGGAGAACAGACTGGAGAGTCTGCTTTCTAGTTGCCTAAGAAAGCTTAAAGGTATGTGTTAGGATGTTAATTTTCCCAAGTAAAGAACAGGGCGTATTTTTATAAACCACAAATGCTTCTACATAAACTAGTTAGGAAAAGATTATGCTTTGTGGTTTTGAAAACTGACTAATAACTTCAAAACAAACACTGAAGAATCAGAAAACATTTTGCTTCAAAGCAAACTACAAGAACAGATGCTTGTATTTTTTCAAAACAAAAAATATGGGAAAAAAAAGTCTTTTATTTCCAAACTGTATATTCAAACAGAGCTTTTTTTTATTACTGGAAGAGACAAGCACAAAGTAATAACTTGAAGAAGTCTCTCCTAATTTTTAGAAGATGAGCATGTTACGTACTCCTCTATCTACACCATGCACAAGAGAATTTGCAGACATGTGGAGATGAACAGGCCTCTACACAGAGACGGGAGAAATGTCTTCATTGAGCCTCTCCCTTTGAAACATTAATGCCCTTCAAGTAACAAAATACTTCCAATGCTAACAATGTGGACCCCCAGATCTCTGCTCCCTTCTCAAGTGAGAACGATTTCTAGAAGAAAGGTCCGAGAGTTTTGTTTGAAAGCTGAACATTTTCATTAAAGCAAAAAAAGGTCACTGATATTTAATAACTGCTTCCCTGTGGTCATTCTGTTGATTAGTTGGTCCTGAACTTTTGTTGGACTCTTTTGTACAGTAACTCCTCTCTTTCCATTGGTGCTGTTTGTGACAGATTTTCATAAAAACTAAACTTTACACTCAAATGCCTGAGTTAGATGCAATTTCTGGGGTGATATCCCTCAAAACAAGCTTAGAAAGGCATGAGGCCTCCTGAAGATACCAGATGTGGAGGGATCAGTGAAGTGTGAAGATGGAATACAGTCAACAGGCTTTTTCTTCCTTATCTCTGCTAGATGTTTTAAGAGTTAGCACATAAACTACAGCATCAAACAACAAGTACTGCTGGAACGTATTCCTCTTGGAAATGTCAAAACAGGGTATCAGGAATCCCTAAAACTTCAGTTATTTGCTGTGTGAACAGGTCCAAGAATTTAGGAGAAGGTCCTGTGACTTAAAAGACACCTATCCCAAATCATATGCATATAAATCCATGCAGAAGTAATTGTAACGAGGGAACTGTCTGCGTTAGAAACTGGAGAGCAGGAGCAAGATCATACTGATCACTGTCAGAGAGTTATCAGTGAGATGAGAGCAATGCTGTTTCTCTGTTCCTGGGAGCTGTCCTGCCAGTGTTAGGTATGCCTGGAGCAATCAAACACTGTCATGACAGACATCATCAGAAGCACAAAATAACAAGCAATTCCAGTCATTCCAACCTTATACAGTTCAAAATGCATTCAGCACAAGGTTTTCAAGTGCTACATCAGAGTGAAAAGGCTAACTGCTTTGGAATACATGAAGTGTGACTTCCCACGTTAGTAACAGCTCAGATAGTTTTATCAAATCTACATAAATTGTAGCCAATTAAGCTGACAGTATGATCTGAAATATCGCAGCTCTGATGTGATAATCAAACGAATTTTCTTCTAAATTTAGTGCCTCATCATTTTGTTTTATAGTTTTTATTCATTTCATTTGATAGAAGACTACCTAATTATGTTCTCACAGCCTTGTGCTCAAAACCCACATAAATTACTGCATCGCTGTATTTTGTCATCTCTTGCAGAACTGGCTCAATGTGGCATGAGCCTTGTGAGCCCTGTCCAGGAGCAGGCCATCCACAAGTGTCACAAGCCCTGCTTTGTACTCAGGACTACACCTGCTTCAGCCACCAAATTGCTCCTGGTGTGCCTTCTTTTGAAAAATGTAGCTCTTTTAGTGCCAAGGCTAGCTGTATTTCATGCTTGTTTGAAAATTCCTTCTAAGAATAACATTTTGTCGCGTTTGAGCTCACTGTATGTGCGTAGAACATCATATATAGGTAGAGTTCACCATGACACTGATCCCAACATCCATTGCCCCATTGGCAGCACTACTGAGGAAATACTAAGCTTCCAATGTTGTTGGGTTTTGCTGTCCCTTTCTGCTGCTGTTTTAACCTCCTAATTCCCCTTTGATTTGCCACAGCGGTCTCAAATACACTGTATTTCCATATATTAAGAAAACAAACGACACAGCATTTTCCTGCAGAAATATGTATTAGTTTTACTTCCAGTGTTGGTCAGAAGTTTACAAATTTGATTTGCTGGAGGTTGTAGCTAGCTGAAAGGGGACTCAGCTGAACTAACCTTTACTTCAACTTGGGAACAAGTATAATGCCTGGTTTTCTGTCCTGCTGTTTGCTGGTTATAACAGTAGGGCTGTATTTGTTTCTGACCGCAAATGACCGAGGTTCATGTGCAGACATGGATTCCATAAAAGCAGAATAAAGCCCTCAGTCTTAGTGTTCAGGCCTTACTCCCCCACCTTGGTGAAGTTGATGTAGCATTGCTCTTAATTTAATAATTCAGTTATTCAATGGATAAAAAAAATAAATTGAGTCCTTCAGCTTTTAGCTCTCCTGAGTCTTTGTTCTCATTTGTTGCCTTGGAGCACACCTTGTCTTAAAATTGCTGTTACTCCTATGTGAACCCGCAGAGCCTTTCAGGGCGCAGAAATGCAATCTCGGAGCAAATAATGGCTGTGGCCGTGAGTGCTCTCGGGGAGGGAGAGGGCGCTGGCCGTGCTTGCCCTGCTTCCCAGCAAATGAACCCCAGGAGAAGTGGGGCCGTGCCCGCTGCCCTGGCAGCGCCTTCCGCAGCCGCGGCAGCAGGAATGCTGCTGTGCACAAAGGGAGAGCAGGGCCGCCGAAATTGCTTTTACTGAGGAAACATCAAAGAACAAAAAGCTTCCCCCAAAGCCAAACTGCTCCTGTTCTGAGGGAAGGATGATGACAATAACTGGATATTGCTGTTTCAAAGCTTTGAAACGTGCTGCCTTTATATAGAAGATGAAACCAGCACAAAGTATGTAGTGAAATGGAAGAAAATGCGTATCCGAAGACTTGAAACCAAATATTTGAGCTGAAATGGGCAAAATACAGAGGAAAGAACACCTTCAGTTTTTCCGTGCTTACTGCTCTTGAGTGCAGTATCCTTTCCAAAGATTGTTAAAGACAGGGTAGAGTATGTCCTCTGCTAAAATTAATGAGGGATCTCAGACCTCCGTTAAATACTTAATGAAGGATCTCAAACCTTTTAATTTTGAACTTCTCCGTTTCCTTGGTTTTGTGGTTTTGTCTGAAAGTATTTGAATTGATCTGTCTCTTCATGCTTTGAATGGAAGCATCTATTTTGGAAATATATGTAATATTTCTCTCTTTTTAGTTCGCAAGACCAGAAGAGCTCTCTCTGTGAAGACAAGAGGCATATTTTCAGTTTTTCAGTCCATTTTGCTGAAAGTAAAGTGAGTCCAGATGGATGTATCACACACGTACCCTTTTTTTAGTTTAAGCCCTTCATTAAAAAAGTAACAAATCAGGCAATAATGTAGTATTGCATCCCTTTCTGCTTTTTATATGCTTTTGAAATTTTTATTCTGGCACAGAATAGATATGCTATCATATATGTGAATAATTACTCTGGGGCAAATTAATTCTGCAGCTAAGTGTTGTCTGTCTGCAGTTACTACAGCTTAACACGTTAGCAGACAACACCTGAGCCACTGTTGAGCTCGCAAACGCTTCAAAGTCTGTCACAAACCACGTTTGTGTTCTGCCTTACATGTGTAGAGTACAAGAACCTGGCCAAACCTGTGTTAAACCTGGCTGAACACCACAGCTCAGTTGACAAGCAGTAGCTTGCTGGGCCATATCAAAGTGTGAAGTTATCTGCAGTTTGGATGAAATTAAAAAAACTGTTTCCCTAAGGCAGGATGACAAATAGAGCAATCAGCTCCAAATTCTTCAATGCCCTTCTTTAATAGACACTGTAGAGGTGAGTGGAGGCTAGCTTTCACAGAAGCTTGTGCTGACTTGGGGCTAAAAGCCTCATTTTTGACCTAAAGATTGACCATCCTTCAGCAAAGTCAAGTCCTTGGGTCTCCATCTGCAGTGAGATTTTTGGCATCTTAACCATTTTCAACAAGGCAAGCCCATGGTATGAAAATCATGTGCGATGGCATTAGAGTACCTTGAGCCAATGGAGCATTCCTTCACATCCCTCAGCAGTGTCTGGGATTTTATTAACAGCACAGGGACAGTGGTGCAGGCAGCTCCAGGTAGCCATCAAGGATGGCAGAACAGCACATTGCACTGCTGTGTTCTCATCTGCCTCAGAGGGACACTTCATGTCCGTGTCTCCCAGTGCCCCTCTTTGCCATGGAGGTGATCCTCTTACCAGAGGGAACAACGGCCTGGACTCCAGCTTCTGTAAACACCTACTGGCTGGCTGCCTTCATCACTAAAGAGGGGAGCTGAAGTGCCTCAGACCCTGAGGGTGGGCAGGCAGGGGTGGAAAACAGCCAGCCCACACTATGGCACTGCCTTCTGCCTTGATTTCTGTATCCCAAAGGATGGATGAAGGCCAGCATTGTACTCCTCTGCCAGGGTGCTCTAGCATTGCTCAGGGACAAGTCCTGGTTCCTTCCAAGAGGAAATCGGCTGTAAAGAGATGTACGAGGTTATAGAGAGGAAAATGGAGGTTGAGAGTTCTGTCTCACCCATAGTCCTCAGTGTCTCTGATCACACACATCCTTTCAGAAACTTTCTGCCCTGCAGAAACCCACACTTCTGTCATCTCAAGAAGATGGTTTTGCATATGCTGTTAAGAATCCTTGAGACACTTCTGTAAGCAGCGTGGTGAAGCTTGTGTGGAGAGCTGTTTAGACATAGCTAACAGAAAAAAATTGAAAACAATCAGGTTTTTTTTCCCTGGAGCTTCAGCAATGTCCTCACTGAAGCCAGGAGACATTTCCTGTCACCCTGGATTTACAGCGTGAACTGTCTCCTCCAGACATGCTCCAACGTTTTTAAAAGCAAGTAGAAAAATTTGCAAACATGCAAGAGAAGGGATGTGCTGGTGGCCCCTCCCTTCTGCCTTGGCTCAGTGATTATCACACATACCCAGCCAGGAAGCATGAATAAAGCAGGTCAGGTTCTTCTTTGCCTCAAAAGGATTAAAACCCACAATTCTTGCTTCCCTGGAGACTGCAGACTACCTTGGCAGGGGGGGCCTTTCTAGACTTCAAGCTAAAGCTCGGCTGCTGTGCAGAAATGAATTAAAATTAATCTGTAGACAAGTGAGCCTGATGGCAGCTTAGCAATGTGGAGCCCAACTGGCAGTGAGGAAACTTCCATGTGCCTTAGCCTGTGGATTGCTGTGTGCTATGTCTAAAGGCTAATTTGTGTAGCAACAGTCTCCTCAAGCTATGATTTGAAAGAAACCAGGGTGGCTGCTGCTGTGTTTTTGTACAAAGTCTGATGCAATCATGTAGGTGCTGAGGAGGAAAGGCTCTGTGGAAATCCACCAAGCTTCTGGGTGCTGCTCAGGTTTACACGTCTCCCTGGTACTCAGATGAGCAGGGTTATTTAAACTCAGGTAATTTTAGATGGGCATGAGCCCAGTTTGAGGTTATGGCGTAGTTGGATCATGGTTTTGAGGACCATAATTTTGGATTTAAGAACCTGCATCCCATTTGCACCTTAGGCATCCAAATTGCTGGGGCAGTCCTCCAGTGGTAAGGAGCTCAACCCCAAGGCCACTCAGTGGGAACCGTGCTCATAAATCACTTAAGTGCATCTCAAAATCATACTCCAAATTTGGATCTTCAAACTGCATATTGCTCACTGCTAAGAGTGAGTGGGGCTCTGTGTCTCTCTGCAGTCAGATCCAGCACCTGTGCTGGTACAGCTGTGCAAGTGCTCCAGCAGGAGCTGCTGCACACAGGTTCTGAGAGCAGCCTTTCTGCCCAGCTGAGCAAAAGAAATCTTTTCCACAGAAACTGTAAATCATGGCTGTGCAAATTCAAAACCAAAATATAATTGGGCTCTGGTGCCTGTTTTTTAACAGCAGGTGATTCCTCTCACCTTTCCCTTCTATTTCTCTGTGGAAACATTTTTTTTTCTTTTCAATTTGTTTAGTCAAAAAATAATTTTGTGTTTTGAAACATGGTGCCGTGAGAAAGTTTAGTTCTCCCATATGTCTTCCAGTCAATCCTAATAACTCATTTCTAAATGCTCACCTGTCACAGATTGCAAATCAAGTATTAACAGGACAGGCAACATGTTGTAACACTTTAATTTATGTTTTGAAGAAACCTATCTATTCCTTGGCAAAAGATGGGCTTATGTTTGAAACTCTAATAAATGACAAAATCCTATAAACACAAGATATATGTGCATATATATATATATGCATATATATGGGTTACTGATGTGAAAGAAGTACACATGTACTGTAGCTTCATGTATCAAATATTAAGCTATTTGTCAATGGGCAGAGACAAACTGCCCCACTACCTGCAGTAGCTTTGAAGAAGCGAGATAATGTGAAGAATTAAGCACATCCTGCATGGACCAGATGTCAGAATACACAGTTTTCTGATGCAGTCAGTAACATGTCAAGTTAAATTAGCAGCCTGTATATGATATCTTGGCTTCATGCTTTTCCATCTCTGAGGAGATCTTCTGGGTTAGGTGCAAGACGGCTGTCAAATTTCCCAAGCTGATTAAGAACTCTCACTTTTCCATAGCAAAGGGGCCATAAAACCTAGAATGAGAGTTAAATATGCAGAGGAGGCTGCAGAGGATGTGGGTTATGGAAAATGTGGGTTATGGAAAAACTATGTTGGGTTTTGAGTTGGCAATCATTTTCTTGCCACCCTTTCCTTTTTCCTCCCATTTGCTGTATTTTTTCAATATATTTTGCTTCATACAGAGTGCTAAGAATTTCAGGAAAACTGTTTGCAAAGTGCACAGAGAACACTAAGTCTCGATTTAAATGTATCGAAAATAAAACCATAGCCAGCTTCTGTCTCATCTGTGAGTACATTTGCAGGGACGTGACCATTGTCTCAGGCCTTCTCTTTTTATTGCACGTGCCAGAGTTATATTGAAAGAAAACAGGTGGATGATTAGTACCACGATTAATCACAGTTCCGTCGTGCTGTGATATTATCTGTAGGCATATCAGATGTACACTATATTTATATGGAACAACACTCACTCATACATTATGAATTCTGTGAGAAGAAGCCATATGACCAGGAGAAAGTAGCATTTTTAGAAACTGTAAGTAGCACAGAGAGTCAAATGTGGGTTATTTGCAGTACAGACTGGGTAAGGTGGCAGAAGAGGCAGAATTCATGATGAATAAATTGGATATTGCTGCCCAAACAGAGATAGTTGAGATTTCTATTTTCTTTCTTGGAGAGGAGCCTCTTCTCACTGTCTTCAAGATGACAGAGCTTGCTGCTAGTGCATTGAGAGCAAAGAAATCAGTCTGAGGGAGCTTAGGGATAGGGATTGCTTCAGGTTCAGCAGCACTTGGCTGGCCCCAGCCCCAACACTGCCATGCTGCCCATCCTTGTTCCTGCAGTGGAGCTGTACTGAGGAGCCACCTGCCTCCACACCAGCCTCACAGCTGAGAAGGAATAACCTCCCCTGCCTTCACAGCCCAGTAAGGACCACTAAATGTCACTTCAGCTGTCTGGGATCTCTGGGCACATCTTGTCTTTCAGTAGCAGAGCAACACACAACAGCATGTGTTGCTCTCACAGAGCTTCAAACTGTCCGAGTGCCCATGATATCCCTGAAAAGTCCTGAAAGAGCAGAAATTAGAACGGAGCTATGTCCCTTTGCTGAGGTTTCCAAACAAACACAGATCCTGATAAAGCCCTCACTAGCGTTTAGCTCTAGGATGCTTCTGAAGTGAAGTGGGACAATTCTCTTTGTAACTTTAATTGCAGTTTAGTTTTAAAGTGGGGGGCACATCGGGCAGCAGCAGGGGAGCATCTGGAGGATGATCCCTCCTCCCCAGGGTGGTGGGTCAAGGGGCAGCAGACCTCTATTCCAAAAGGGTCTGTAGGGGTTGCATTTTTCCCTTTAATTCCAACAGCAGAAGCAGGTAGGTTGTGCTGCTGCCCTTCTGTGTTTCCCTGGCTACCACAGAAATGTGGTTGTTTTATTTTCCCCAGCCTCTTCTCAATAGTAATGTAAAGGAACAGTGTGTCCTTCAGCTGCTTCAGCAATCTGAAGTGCTAAAAATGCAAAAGGCTCTTTTCTGACAGTCTTTTTTCTTCTTGTGCTTCTGGGTTTGCCATTAATAAAGACTATCTTTTTCCCAAGCACTAGTTTTCAAATGAATCGTGGTTTTTTCAACTCTATTTACAAAATGATTTAGTACCGAACATTGCCCAAAGGGTTAATGGTGCATCTAGTTTATTTGCACTGTTGATTGTTGGTAGGATCTGGGTTTGGGTTTTTTTTTTTTTTTTTTGGTGGAAAAAGAAGGGGAAATAACTGTTACAGTGAGATAAATCCCAGTCAAAACATATCAGTAAATACTGTATTGTGGCAGTAACTCTTAAGGGAAACTAGAGGGCAAGCTTCTAAAGTACTTCGAGCTCTGTAAACCTGCAATTAGGTATCTCCTCAGCTTCCCAAAGAAACGCTAAGTGCCTCACTTCTAGGGGCTGCATGTTTAATCAGCTAAATGCTTTCAAAATACTTCCCTGGGAGGGCTCGGGAAGCCTGCTGCATAAAAATAATAGTCACTGCTGTGTGTCAGCAGCCAAGCAGCTCCTATTGTAAGTCTGCTGATTATTGTACCCAATATAACTGAGTTGTCATTTACCTATCCCTCCCTTTGTCTCAAATTTTTGTGCCATGAATTGTGTCTTACTGTGTACTAGAAATCACTGCAGGCCAAATAAGTTTTGATTATTATTGTTATACTGTGAGTACTGGTTAGCATCTACATGGGGCTTGGCTTCTGACCCATTCATAAAAATAATTTTTCACTTCTTATGGGCTAGTTTTGAGTCTGGGGGAAATTGGGTATACAATATCATTTTTAGAGCTTGTAGTTGTCAAAATTCATCTTGAAGGGCAGCATTAAAGTGTTTGGTGTTACACACCTGAATGAAGGTGCAGATCAATGCAGCAGGAGGCTGAGATGAGGCAGAGGCTGTGGAACCAGCTTGTGAATGCCAGTTTTATGTTATGCTGCAGATTTGGGCCTTGCCCTCAGCTAAACCACAAAGGAGCAGGAATAGCTGGGGGTAAACCATACTATTTACAGTTTTAAAAAATAGGATATTTCTCCACTGATTTGAGAAGTTCTCTCCAGCAACTTGTGCATGTTAGGAGTATTGAGCAAGGATTAGGGTTATCGAGACTGTCAGACCTGAAGTTGTTGACCCTTGGAAGCCCCCGAAGTCGAAGAGCAGCACCAGCCTCCTGGGCAGCTGCTGGGATAAAAAACTGGCCAGATCAGTCATGCTCAATATTCCATGTTGCATCAGGAGAATTGCTGAAAGCAAAATGTTTCCATAAAAAGTTATATTTTCAAAGCACAAAACTTTCCCAGTGGAGAAATGTTCCATCAGAAAAATGTTGGACCATTTTGACTCTTGGCATACTCTAAGGTACAAAAACTCATTGCATTTTAAATAAATTTCAGCAGTCTCAGCCCATGCCAACTCTCAAGCAACAAATCAAACGAACTCCACTTTTTCTCCAGTAATTATCCAACCTGATAATTCTCTTGTCATTTCACCCTTTTGCTTCATGGAAGGAAGAAAGGGCGTGTTTGCAGTACACCAAGATGCTGTTTGCTTCCAATTTCATTGCCCTGGAACTTGAAATTCGTAAGAACTCATGAAATAAATATAGATATAATTTTAATCCCAAAGTAAGCATATACAAACAACCCCAAAAATCAATCACCTTCAGGATACACATGATCAGACCTTGTTTCATAAAACATTTTTTTAACATATTTAATGTTGATTTCTAAAATCAACATTAAATGTGCCTATTTTTCATAGACAAACATGAGACAACAGTCTGCCTTGCCAAAATTTGAACACATGGCTTTTGGAAGTCTAACCAGTAAACACCCAGTGCTTAGACCTTTTTCCTCAGCCATTAAAGTTGCATGAAAATGGAAAGTATTTGCAATAAAAAATGAATGGCAGAGCTAGGATCCTGGACAATATGTGAACTCTTACGGGTAATGAAATAAAAATCTTCAGGCAATATTAAAGTCTGATAGGAAGTGAGAAATCAGGCAGCATGGAAGCTAAGGATGGATGTTTATGTGTTAGTCATTGCACATGAATTAACATACTGTACAGTCTGCCTTATATTGTGTTGCCTGAATTTTATGATTCATAACAATTTCCCTCATACCATCTCATATCTACAAAATTATGTGTGGTTACAAAACAAGCACAGCAATGCTGAATCATCTTTTCTACATACCACTAAGTCTCTGAAGTAGCCTACCTCACTTTAAGTATAGGGGAAAGAAATCTTGGTATTGATACCTTAATATTTGAATATGAATAACCAGTATTAGGTTTTGTGTTCAGTCTTGACTGATTAACTGATACTTTTGTGAGTCAATTATCAACTCAATATTATTTTAATATGTGCTTTTTATCATGAAGTTCCTCAATTTTTTTGAAAAGGAAAAAGCCATTGACTCCACAAAAGTCATCTGTCAACAAAGATCAATGACACTTTAGAAATACCATTAGTAAGGGACTCCACAGGGATCAGCAGCGTGCCAAATATTTCATTTTCCACAGTCTTTGTCCCTGCAGCTCTACCACCTATGCAAAATAAAAATTCTTAATCTTTTTCTTAACATATTTTAATTTAAAAAATACAATAACACAAATAAAACAAACAGTTTTTAAACCCTTCTCTGTATGTGAAAACCATGCAGACACCAAGCAATGTTGCTTAGCACTGGGCGTGTGTCTCTGGAGAAAATGCCAGCTTATCAGGAGTTATAAGTGGCAGCCAGCATGACAATAGCAAAAGACATGAGCATTCAGGTGTGAAATCATGGAGCCTTTCTAGCAGAGGCATTTTGCTGTGTGCTATGTTGCATTCGGATTTGTGAGAATGTTTCGTACATAATTTAGGGTAAAGCTTTAATATTTGATTGGAAAGCCATCACAAATGAAGTGCCAAAGAAGTCCAAGGCTAGTGCCTTCCTCCAGAATCTCTTTTGTGCAAAACAACTTGAAAATCATTGTTCATAATTTAATTACGTAGCACGGCTGTGCTTTTTAGAGTTCATATGGCATGAGGCAGCACGATTTTGAGGGTGATAGCCCACCCCTACAATGGCTTTTATCACACTGTTTGAGGGACTACAATAGGACTGCTGAAGGGATTCACCTGAAAGACTCTTTACCCTACCATAAAAATGTCAGTAAAAATAACATCATCTTTTTCCAAATTTCAGCCTTCCCAAATTGAATATTTTTCTGGAAAAACAAAACTGGGTGGCCTGAGTTTTCCCAGAAAAGCACAGAATATCTGGGGATTTTCAATTTCCTGAGAATGAATCCAAATTTTTAAACGAAATCAGGCGCTTTTGTCAAGAAGCTTTGGTTTTTTAGATTTCCAGCTCCCTGTCCACCCCAAATAACATTTCTAAGTACTTCCAACAGCTGTTGTTCAGCAGCTTCAAACCCTTGATGCTATGGGTCTGGTGCAGACATGAGCCATTTAGATCATTACCAAATTTTACAGTCTGAGCTACTGAGAGAGGATTTACAAGGCTGGGAGATGCCTCACCAAACTCCTCCTTCGCTGCCAGGCACAGCTCCTGCTGCTGGGTCTCTGTGTGCTGAGCGCCTGGCCAAGGCACCTGTGGGGCTGGTGGCGTGAGGCTTCCACTGCCCTGAGTGAGGCTGCCCCGAGAGCAGGCAGCAAGGGTCTGAGAGGTGCAGAATGTCTTTGGTCCCCCTGATCGTGCTGCGCTTCATGAGACATGAGAGAGTTTGGCTTTTTGGAGCTGTACTGCTTCTGGTGGGTTCCCTCATGATCCAGCCTGAAGGCTGTGGCCCCCACACTCGCAAGTCACTTTTGCAGCAATCCAGGAATTCCATGTTTCAGCTGTGTAATAATTTGACCATGTTTAATCCAGGTTAGAGAGTTCAGTACCAGTAATTGTGTTCTTGCCTTTGTACTTTAGCTGCAGACACCTCTGAGGCATTTTCCCCAAGCCATCTCTGTGGTGGCTGCCAAGTGCTGACTGCAGGGAGCTTCTGCAGCAAGAGCACTCACCACCATGTACATTTTCTCCTAGCTGGGAACTTTGTTTTCAGAGACATGCCCTGGCTGAGAAACCCCAGTCATGCAATTAACTCTCAGAGGGTGCACTTCATATTGCATCACCACTCTCAGTACAAGAAAGATGTCCCATTGTTTTAAATGTCACAGCTTTTTTTGACTTCCTCTTTTAATATTTTTATTGTTTGGTTTGCGGGTTTTTTTTTCTGTACTGCATATTTTACCAATCATTATTTTATTTGTAATAGTGCTTTGTCTGGTCCCTTCTGTATAGATCTTTATCTTGTAGACATCACAATTACCAATCCATAAGGGCTCCTAGCAGCCTCTTTTCTTTTTCATGCTACACCACCACCCAGGTGCATTGCTACTGGCTGTTTTCCACCCTGTGCCTGCAAGCAGTTGAGTGGTTTTGGTTATCACTGGAGAAATCAGTAGGATTTGTTGCACCTCAAAGGAGGTAATAAACACTTTGCAGGATCAGCCATTAGGCCTTGGCTTCCTTACTGATGAATTTGCTGCCACGATGATAATTTCTGAAGTTTCACTGTCTGCTGTAATGGGGAATGAAAATGAAATACAACTAAACTGTCCAAGAAATCCCTCTCTAACTAACATAAACTTTTTGCCACTTAAGCTGTTTAAGTCATTTGGCTTCATTAACAAACTCTTTGGGTGTACTTGCTAATATGGTCAGGATGACACCTTACAATGGGGACCAAGCTCTTGAGTGAGGCCTACACTGGAAATCAAATGCTTTTTAAAGCAGAGATTGTATAGGTGAATGAGAACCACTTAACATAAACTCAGAGAACAAGTTTTCCCTATATTGATAAATAATCGCAAAGAATAATAATTATAGACACACACCTGCATGGACTTGGCAGAGCTTACGAAAGTGCTGGAGACGAAAAGCTTTTTTTTTCTTTCAGAAGACACTAATTTAAAAGGCAGAAAGTGCTACAGCATAGTTCTCATTAACAGAGGTAGAAAGCACCTCTGCAGCTCCTTATCAACAACTTTAATCACAGCATATGGTATATACTGCTTAAACTTTGCTGGCCATTATGAATCACAAATGACCTCATACAGTCCCAAAGCAACTGAAGGTGGGTCTGCAAAATCTTTTTATAGGGATGACACTTTAAGTTATGAGAATTTGTAGTGAAAATGTTAATGAAAAGCAGAAAATTGAAATGAAAACTTGAATTTAATGTGAGGTAAGCATCTGTTACAGCCACTGTGCTTTAAAACCTGTACACTATGGAGAGAAAATGTTAAGTGTAGCTCCAGAAAAAGTCATTGCAGAAGTAGTAATATCAATAACAGAAAGTATACCAGCATTTACATAGGGTTTTCTTTGTAATAACATTTCGAAGTGTTCTGCATAATCAGTCCTTTAAAATTCAGCCTCTTTATGAACTACTCAGATATGATAAACTTCAAGATATGTTTTGCCAGCTTTAAGAAACTGTTGGTTTTTATCTTTATAGACAATGTATTTATATCAGGGTTTGTAGTGAATCCATAAGCTAAAAAAACGCATGCTCATTAAGGTTCTACTTCATGTAAATGATAACTGGCAGCCCAGCATAATATTTTAGGCAGCTTTCTGATCTCAGCCAAGAGATGCCAAAACACGAGTAAATTTATAAACGATAAAGCTAAAGAGATCTAAAAGTTCAGAACACATTTCCATTTCCATGCTCTAGAGGCTGTAGTGTTTGTAACACACTACAAATCCCAAACCTCTTGAATTAGTACTAGTCAAGATGTAGGGATATTTGTTTATTTTTCACTGGAAATACTGATATCTGAGGGGTTTTTTTTCACTTTTGAAACTGCTACTTATTGCAACATCTTGGACTGTTAGGAACCACATACATGTGGATCATCAGCATACGGGTTCCACTTTCAAAAAAAAAGGCAACATAACACATGACAAGTATCAAGTCTTTATGGACATTAGGTCTTTCAGAGAATAAAAGTTTAGTGTTCATGTTGATCTGAAAGACTACTTGTCGCTGTACACCGGCGCAACATAATTCCAGATATTACCTTACACTGGGCCAACACAGTTTGCAGTATAACATTGCGGCACCATCTGCAGTAATCACACATGGGAAGAGCTACAATGGCTCACTGAACTTCCCAGAGGCACAGTCATCCATAAAGCAGTCCAATCCCAGACTTGCTTGGGCAAGAGCTACAACAGCTCACCGTCCTTCCCAGAGGCACGGTCGCCCAAGGCAGTCCAATCCTGGACTTACATGCGTAGGCTACTCACGGCTCTCCTGGGCACACCCCCGCCCAGGGATTACGCGCCGGCCGGCTTTTCCACTTCCCCCAAGTGGATTGCAGTCCGTGAGGCTCATACTGCCAGAGGCTTCCAAGAGCTTCTAAGGCTCAGCCAGTTATCGCCAGGATACATACAAACACAGGGCACCAGATGTCAGAGTCCAAAAAGTCCAGCATAGAGCAGAGGCAGGCACCAGCTCGGCATCCACCTGATCAGCTCCAACTCAGCTCAGTATCTGCTGCTCTGTGATCCTACAGCACAGCCCTTTATACCCATCATCCCTTGGGCTACTCATGTGCTTCTTGTTATAGGAATCACCACACCTGCATTCAATGCTGGCCTTCCCTCCTCCCGGGGACACAGCCGCAAGCCATGAGGCCAAGGCTGCCTACAGCCCACTCTTGTAACCCCACAACTACTGTTCAACAAGTGTCATTCCAGAACCACCGAGCGAAGTTGTGTCTCTTTTGCTAGTTCCTTTGGTGACAAAGCTTTGTGTCAGTGTAGGTAACAAGAAATTTTGATAACAGTATAACACGAGGAATGTTTCCACCTGACTTTTCTTGTAGTATATAAAAGGGTCTCCTGTGGCTGAGTAGACCTGTAGCTCCTTTGTGTGTGCATTACCGAGCTGCCAGCAGTGAAAGGGGTCAAAACTGTCCTTCACTCCCCATGTCACCCTGCCTGAACTAAGATGTAGATTAGAGAAAGAACATATGTATGTCAAAAGGAGCATATGGCTTTCAATAATTTCTTTATAGTGAAGATAGGCAAAGTTTGTTATTAAACAGATTCTTTTTGCATTTTGGTGGAAAATATTTTTTGCCTAACATTCATTGTCAGACAAATTGAAAGAATAAATATTTTGACCTTTTTCTTTTTGTTTTGAAACCCTGCATGTATGTGTATGGGTAACCTACGTTTCCTTTTTCAGCTGCTTTCTTACATATTTTTTATTGACTGTAGGTAAAGTGCAAAAAACCACCATGAGTTAAAAAAATAATTAAAAACCAAAAAGCATAAATGTTTATCTTTCCAGTATTTCACCGGGACAACGCCCAGAATATAATCGGGACAAAACATATTTTAAAAGACATATGGTATATGCTCAGCTATATGAGTTGCTCTCATTATCCTGACAGAAATATAATAAATGTGTTGAAATAATTTATAAAAAAACATGCAGGAAAGCACAGTTTAATTTAAAATAGGATCTTTCATTTAGTCAACCAGATATCGTTGGAAAGGAGTCAAGGGATGAACTCCCTCCCCTTTGCAACTTAAAACATCTCTCTGGCATCCCATCACAGTATTAATATGTTAACCTGGAGCACGTTTGACTTCCTACTGCTGCCTCTGGCATCTGCGTGGACAGTGATCCCGATATGATATAAATATTAAAGTAGTTGCACAGGAGAAGCTGATCATAGCAAGTGCTGCCCATCAGAGGGAAGTGAGGGGACAGGAATTAAAGCAGATCCACTGGCACTCCAGGTTACTGTCTCCAAAAGGTCAAGCCTTTTACCAGATGTGCAGGAGAATTAGAGAGTCTAAAGAGATAGTCTGGCTGTATTTCACATTGACGATTCACTAGAGCAATCAAAGAAGGCATGTCCCTGGATTTACCTTTTGCCCAGGTTTTTCCTTCTGTGGAGCAGTGTGTTTGTAATTCCAGGCTAATTCTGCTCCAGACTAACAGACGTTCATGACCTCTGTCCACTTCTTACCTTACTGTAACCGATACCCTTTTCATTCCCAGTGTGCTGTTTGCTGGGAATGGCCAGATGTCTTTTAAATGACATCATGGGAACAAAACTCTTTCCTGGGTCTCCTAATTCCATAAGAAGCCATTACCTTAATTTCCCATTTGCACTTTTGAAGGGGCATTTTTTAACCCTTTTTATCAATTTTTCCAAATGGTGCAGAATTTCCTTCAAGCAGCCATACCTGTTGTGTGTGTGCAATTCACATTGGTGTGCAATGAACACTTTTAATAGTTTGGAATCTTTAGAGTGTGGATGACTTAAATCATGATCCACAGCCTGGCTAAACAGGATTGTGAAGACAAGGGTTAGTTCTCCAACTGCAAACTCTCTGTCTGCTCCCAAATAGAGAGCTCCTTGCTGCCTCTTTTTGAGGGTTGCATTTATGACTGAGATAGTGGTGAGTAAGAGATCTATAAATGGGTTCTGGTGAGGAGTAAACATCATGTGGTCGTTCACTTTGGAAGCTTGTTGAGTGGGAGGCATTTACTGAACCTTGGTGCACTTGCTATAATCACTGATCTTCTCTGAAGTGCTAATGTCTGTTTTCTCCTGTGTAAAGCTACCTCATATAAAAGAGGATGCCTTGGCAGAATATTGGGGTTAAATGTATAGGGCTGGAAACTATTGAAATAATGAAAATAAATTTATTTAGTGCTTAGGTGATTCATGCATGGTCTTTAATTGTATAATATTAGCACCAAATGTGGTCATTTTATTGCATATATGGAGACACAGACAAAATCTGGATGGATTTCATGTTTCTTCTTCCAGCTAGCATGCTCTACAAGAACAGGAAACACTGACAATTGGAATTAGTAGTGCTTTTTTAAGAATAAATCTTTTATCTGCTTGCTGTTAACCAGTTGGGTGTTTTCAGAAAATAAAAGAGAGATGCAGCATTTAAAACTGTAATTTTGAAAAAGAAAAACAATAGTGAGATTTTGCAATTCACTCCTTTATTTGCATTTATTTTTGAAGTTGTATCTGTGTTGAAAAGCACATGCATTGAATAACTTCTTATATAAAAATAGCTATTGCTTTTTTCTGTGGGGTTGGAAACCTCAGGGATCCAGTCTTTTTTATTGCAGAAGCTGACACTGGCATCCAACCGACTGCAATCATAGCCCTGCAGATTCTCAGTCAGGGAATGGAGAAGGTCTCGAGGGCTGAAAAACCCTCTAATTCCATGATTCAAAGTGCTCCTAAGCATGTTCTTGCATCCACCCTTAATCAGGACAACATTTAAGCATTTCCTCTCAAGTATATTCTTTTTTTAAATGGCCGAGGGTTGATCTGTGTAAGGTTGATTGGGGCAGCGAGGGAGTCTGGTGATAACCTGCAGCAGCTGAAAGAATCACCAGAGAACATAACTGTGAGGATTATTAATGTACCATAAGCAACCTATTTTTGTGTTTACAGGCTCCCATTGATCTCCGGAGGAGTTTGTGCTCTAAAAATAAAGTGCCTTTGGGAGCAGGGACAGGGAGAATTGGAGCTGGCCAGTGGGAGGTCTGAGTGGATTAGAGCATCACGGGGAGATAATAGAGGGTGCACTGACTGCAAAGGGAGCTCAGGTAGTAATTATAAGCAACCAGAGAGCAGAGAGTATAGCTGAGAGAAGGATAATATTGTTACCAGGTGTTAAAATAGCACCACTTGCAAGCAGCATGCTCTAGACAAAATTTGAGAACAGTGGGCTTGATTTTCCTCAGCACCTGAGCCCTGAGGAAAGATTTATCATCAGGGCAATTTGATTTCCACTTCTTTTGGGTGGCAAGTGGCAAGGTTCCTGGGAGCTGTGGGGTTGTTTGTTTGTTTGTTTTTTTTTATTGCTCCTCATGCTAATTGGCTACACTTGTAGGCACACTGTCTCCTGGAAGGCTGGGTTTCCTTTGGTTAGAGCTGCTGTGTCTCACTTGTGACTGGAAGAACTGGACACAGCAGGCGTTTTGGTGGGTCCATTGTCATGACCTGTGTCATGGAAGGGGAGAAGAAGAGAGGTGCTGTGCTTGCCTGGCTGGATGGGATACAATGCCAGTTTGGACCTTTCAGCCCTGAGGTCATAAAGGCATTAAGTGGTATTAATTTCAATCAGATATGAATGACAAAGACCTAGGAACCATGAGGAAACAAAGAAAGGACGAAGAAGTATTTGAAAAAATGGAGCATGTGACTAAAAGTAGTCCATCAACCAGATTACTTGGCTTATTAGCAACACAGTAATACAGTGTAGAATACCTTGATGTATTAGTTTGTAAACTCACTGACGGCTTCACAGCCAGGCGGGGGCAAGAGAGACCTTGCACATGGCCCATGAATCTACCTTGGCCCTCATGAGCCAGCTTCCCTTGGGACAAGCAAAGCCTCTTCCCAAATTTGCAGAATGCCTGAGCCTCGAGACCACCTCTGGAAAACATCCAGTCCAATGCCCTTCTCTGGTCATTGCTCAGGGCCGTGTCCAGTCAGGGTTTGAATATCTCTAAGAATGGAGTCTCCACAACCTTCCTGGGCAACCTGGACTAGTGTTTCTCCACTCTGATGGTAAAAGAAATTTTATTTCATATTTAGATGAAATTTCCTGCATTTCGATTTGTGCCTGTTGTCTTCTGTCCTGTCCCTGGGTACAGTGAAGAAAATCTGTCTCCATCCTTTTTGTGCCCAAGGGCTTTGTACCCATCTTCTTTGTCTCACCACAATCCTTGGGGGCTTGACATGCCCAGCACAGGATGGCTGTCTGTAGGAACTCAGGAAGTGAGGAGAGGCTAAACTACTTAAAGAAGATAAGCATGAAGCTCCCATGCAGGGCACATGTCTCCTCCAGGGTGACACCTGCAGAAAACACAGCCTTACAATCCAAGATGCTGAATCTGCTAGAAAGGTACCAAAAAAAAAA